>VZRL01002459.1:620196-812693 GCA_013397895.1 Origma solitaria
ATAGAGAGAGAGGGCAAATAGAGAAACAGTGTCTGCAGTAGAAGAATTGCGATGGACTGACCTAAGAAAAACCCCACACCCTGCCCCTGCCTGGGAGTTGTTAGTTAGTTAGAAAGGAGGGAGGGGGTGAGCTGAGAAGTGGTGCCTTAAGAGGGAAAAGAGGGGTGAGTGAAGAAATGGTGTCTTAAGAACTTATTTTTATCTCCAATTTATCCTCTGACTCTGTTAGATTAATAAATCACTTTTTTTGCAACTTTAAGTTTCCTGCCTGCTCTTGCCCTGAATCTCGTGCGGCCCTTATCAGTGATCTTATCTCAACTCATAAGTCCAGTGTTTTGTGTTATTTTTTCCTCTCCTCTGCATAGCTGCAGCAGGAGAGAGCATAGAAAGCAAACGTCATAGGTGCCTGGCATTTAGCCAGGGTCAAACCCACGACAACTGATATATGCATCTGCCAGAATAATATAACAAGTATTTTCATAGGACTTTTTGTAGAAAATTTTCGTTAAAAGTTTTGTAGCATTTCTTTATGACAATCTGAAATCAAAATATTCCTTTTTTTGGGAAAAACAAGACAAAGCAAAACAAAACTAAATACCGCAAGCAAACCCAAGGAACTTACCCACACACTTTTCTTTTCTTGTTTATTTTAAAAACAGGGAGGTAAGGAATCAAATGAAATAAAAATTTCTTTTTTCCGTATAATATAAAAAGGACATATTCAGATTAACACAATTTTGATGGAACATTCTCCAGTCATCTCTATTTATGTGGAAGGTTAGCTCATTTCATTGCTGTTGTTCTGTGCAGTCCTCCATGGATGTTCAGCCAGAGACATGTAGAGGTAATGTTATTTGGATCAGTAATGCAGCTGCCAAAGTGATTTTCTCACTCATTAAAGCAAAATGTAGCCTATAATTGGCACTCAGTTTTCTGTGTACTGGCTTTGCAGATGTGTCAGAAGATTATAAAGGTGCTTGTAAATGTGTTGGAGCCACCTGAAACATACCTTAAAAATGAAAACTTTCCAGGAGTGTAGATATTCAGCCAAAGCCCACTTACTTTAGGTTGCCTGCTCCATGTTTTGCATGGTTTTCTTTGCCTTTCAAAGTTTTTTATACAGAATATTTTAACAGAAAGGTATTTTATAAGAAAGTATGAATGCAATATTTGACCAGGAGTTCCTGGACGTGTAATGGAAAACAATATAAATATGAATTACTCATTTGAATTCATGAACACTACAGAAGTATTTACGTCTGTGCTCTCTCTATGCACAATAGGTACAAACCCTACTTCCCTCCATCACTGTCAAGCTGACTGTGACTATACCAATCTCTTCTGAGGTCTCCAAACATTTGTGCATTATTCTAAATGATTCAAATAAAGTATCTATGTCATTAACTGCTCAACAGTATCCTGTGCATTCCATTTTCCTGTTCATATACTGTAATAGAATAGCTGGAGCTTTTATGAAAACTAAACAATTTTGAAGTGACAGCCATGCATGCAGGACACTGTTTAATACCAGGACATAAAAAGGCAATTTACTCACTTTTTAAATTGATCTTGACACTTATAGCACACATTTAGCCCACATATTATCCATAAGTAGGGAAATAATTGAATACCCCAGGTAAGTGGGTTAATGTGTTTTCATGAATATGGATGATCATATTTTGCTTATTCTTTCTCAGTCTACATAGTTTCTGTTGAATGTCTTTTGATTGCAGGCTATTGAAAAGTTGCGTTTTCCTACACTCCATTAAAAATCGATAAATCCTATGCTGGAAGAGTGTTTCTCCGCCTCTATATGCCAATATGCTCTCAGCGGTGGATCTGGATGTTTAGAATGTTTAGAATAAAGGTACAATAAGTTCTCCAGCAGAGAGGAATTATACACAAAAGGAATTATCATCAGTTATGGGTTAGCTTCTACCTTGAAGCCAATTGAATTTATGTTGCTTTCAAAATACTTTTAAAATTTTATTTATTTAACTTAAACTATTGTGGAACAGGGTGGTTTTATTATCTAAGTAAATGTCTAGCCCTTTAGAGACTATTATTAACCTCATAATACCTTACAGCTGGCTTTGTAATGTGTGCCCATTAGTAACAGAATTTAATGGTCCATTAGAATGACAGGGATCACCAGGACCCCACAGCATCATAGGCACATTCACTCTCTGGCCACAAACCTCCTTGACATCTTATGCCGAGAATATGTTAGAAAAAGATGATGCCATTTGGCTTGGGCTTTTGTTCATGCACTGATATTAATAATTTTTCAGTTAAAAGGAACAAGTTACTTTATTCTCAATGGTTTTTTGGGTTAGCTTTATAAGGAATCAGTGAAGTTGGAAATAATAATCTCCTTTATTTTCAGTTTTTACATAACATGAGATAATTCTGAGGAGGTAAAATAAGTATCTTTATGCCCATATTTCCAACCTTCTCGAGTAAACAAAGGAAGAAAATGGTGCAACTATGTTCCCTACATTCAAAATTCAACTAGAAGTTTCCAGTAATCTCTGCAGAGTCAGAATCTTGGGCAGGAAGCAGAGCCATGTGGGAGAACAATCTTCATGACAGTCCAGTACTGTGAATGCTAAGGATTATTCTTTGTTGTCCTGACTATCTTCTGGTTTTCTCAAGGTTGCTTGAAAAGATCTTTCTTTCTTTGCTTTTCTGTTTTAAGACAAATGCTGAGAGAAATAGTATGATTGGAAAATGTAATAATGTGCACAGAGGAAATAGAGGTCCTTGTGTTTGGTGCAGGGTCCATGTGGAATATTTCACGTGTATTCTCCTGAAAACTCCTGTTTAGCCTGAAACTCCTGTTTACCCCAGGATTGTCACTATAGCTGCCTGTACAGCATGCTCTAGAAGGCAGGCTAGGAATGTCATAGGTTAGCACCTGAGCCCCTAGATCATAATCTGGTACAAACAATAATGAGAATCTACACTTGACGTTCTTCTTACGACAGAAGATGGATGGATGATGAATGGAATTTTCTTGAAGGTATTAATCCATCATGAGTGTCTGTGTACACCTTTAATTTTGTGATCACCAATTCCTGTTGGAGACTGAAGTGTACACTGACTGGTGTCACAAAAGGGATATAAGCATTTTCTTGGTGGTACATGTTAAACATTTAAAAATATAACCATATTATTTAAGAAAATAATAATAAATGTGAAGTATTAATTCTTTTTTTCAGCTCTTTAATCCAGATTATCTGGAGCTTGGTCCGAAGGTAGTAGGTGCAGTGATGATGGTGCCTTAAAATCTTTGTGGCAAGCAATATGCTGCCTGTGCACGTGTGCTGATAAAAGAAAGTCAATGTAAGTTTCTGTACAAAATGTTTGCTTCAGAAGCACCCTTGCCAGTTTTAGTGGGATTCACAAGGGGCATGAATGGGATGCCCAGCACAGACAGAAAAGGGCTTTAAAACATACACGGGAGTTGACAGAGATCACATCTCTGGAAAGGACATGCAGCAGAGACCTCTGAGCACTTTTTCCGGTGCTGAAGGTTTTCCCCCAAAGCACAGACTTACATTAATGATGATGTGAGTCAGGTTTAAAAAACTTCCAGGCATATTCCTCTGCCCCAGAATTTGGGTCCTATATTCTATAACTGATAAATTACATACTTCTTTTTTTGTTCTTTCAGCTTAATTACTTGCTTTGTACCACAAGCTGCATGTGTATAATGCCTCCTCATGATGGAAAAAGACAAGAGTCATCTTGCATTTAAGAACTGATCAACCACAAAGACTTCCACTGAAATAATTTTTTTTTCAATGGGTTTGTGATGCATAACACAGAAACATTATCAAGGAACCAGTGGGTCTTTTCCACATTTATGTTGCTTATTGATAGAATAGCAACAAAATAATGATTCTAAGTACTGTGACTTTTATGGCATGATGGCAATTAGAGACCGTGATTAAGTACAGAAATCTCCTTTTTAAGAGCTGTATGTGCAACTAGTAACAAACAGTAGCCATCCTAATTTTTTTGGGAACTGAGAGGTAACTATTTGAGAAAAGGGAGCTGTATGAGGAAACTAAGACAAAAAGAAGCTGTGGTGCTGAAGTACAATCTATCAGGTGCAAAATGAAAATGTATAGACCAGCAGTAATTACTGAGTGAATTTCTCTCAAGTTTAGACCTTAAAAATTAAGTATCTGCATCAAATATATGCTTCCTGTGCACCTGTTAGACAAGTAAGTTAGACAAGGAGAGATAAACAGCCTCGGAGAGGGAGTCATCAGGCCCATTTTAGATGTCTGTCCACTACACACCATTTTCTTTAAAAGGAGCCCAAGGTTACAAAATTAAATTGAAATTTAGCTTAGACTTAGGAAAAATAAATCCAAGATTCAATTACTACACATGTCCTTGGAAATGTGACTTTTCCAGTGCTGGTGGAGTTGAAACAGCTCACAGTCCCATGCTGGAAGCATTACAGAAATCTTCCTCTAGGTACACCTTAGTCTGCAGCACAACAAAATGAGGCCATCTAACCACAAATTTGCGTCATAATATGGATTTTGTAGACTTTTGCTCTGTGTAGTGCTTTTCAACCATCATAGCTTCCATTTCATCTGCAGTTTCAGCTGGACTATGGTTGTATTCATACAATGAAGAAATCATCTCGAGGACAGACTCAAAATCGTATTTGTTTCCCATCTGCATTATCTATCTGCAAAGTAGACTGCAGGGTTGGCTTGAAGCTGACCCAGCTGGAGTGTCCCTGGAAGAAAACTGTAGATAAATCAGGAGCCTTAGAGCACACAGAAAAGCAATTTTCTTTCCTATACAGAGATAGATTTGGAGCAGCTGGGGAGACTGCTGCTGCAGACTGTGCAGAGTAGATGGCGTGGAGGCCTGTGCAGAAGCACTCTTGACATTTTGCCTGAAAATATACCAATTGTACCTGCCATGAAGGCAGATGGGATTTGCAGTCAACAGATTTCAGGCTGGCTGCATAAGGTCTAGGGTGCTCCCCTGCTTTTCCAGTGTCTATTCAGCTCAGATACACGTGACCATTTCCATCATTTTTCCTTTTATTCATATATCATAAACTTATCTGGCAATGAAATTACTTTGCTCCTCTTTTGCACTGGAAAAGACAAGGATGTTATTAAGATTTATGGATCTGACTTTGGGACATCTATACCTCTCTCAACCCCCTGCGAAAACCAAAGTGACAGTTTCATGCTTAGCCTTGTCAGTTCTTGCTTCTCACCCTTAGACTAAATTAGAGTGGGGGAAATATCGAAAGTATGTGTCAGGACATGTTTTTGAACCCAAATCTAGAAGGCCACAAATCTCACCAGTATTTGGAATTGAGATCTGAGCCTCTGTTAACACAGTGAAGCCAAGAAGCATATGGAGATTAGATACTTTTTGTTTTACTGTCGGATGAACTTCTCTGCATCAGGTGAGAAAACAGAGCAGAACTCTGCTTGTTTATCCTGTACATGAGAGTGCTTGTCTTTGCCCAGCGTTCCCAGCCTGGGATAGATGACATTACTGAAGAGCCCTGAGACAGGAATTCACAGCTCTTTTAACAACAAAGACAAACCTGGAAGCTGATACACAAATGTGCTCTCCTGTCAGGACTTTAAGAGCTATTCAGAGCACACTTTGTGCCTAATGTGGAAACGGAAGAGCCTCCTCAGTGCCATTTTGCATCAAGGAGGGTGGCTGCAGACAAGTGATGTGTTCCTTTCGGATACTACATCAGCCTGTTGATCAGCATCTTTCCCAGCAAAACTCTTCAGGGAGAAGCTTTAATTGGTACGTCACAAAGTATGTCTTGCTGCGTTTCTCATTCAATAAAGCTGCAAAAACCACTAAAAAGTTCAGAGCAGTAGAGTCACATTATCAAGAACATGGCATTATAGAAAGCTGTTAATGCAAAATAAATCAACCATGTTCAATGCAAAACTGGGTATTTAATGCAATGTTTTTCATCTATTGCTTCTGGGGCACTAAATAGATACATCTATATCTGCTATCGCTTCCACCACTTTCATATCCTGTTTTTCCTTACCTCACATCTAAGCAATATTTTCTCCTGCGGCATTTTCCTTCAGTTTCAATTTAAAGGCCAAATAAATTTCAAATAATTTCCTATTCAATTAAATTTTTAATTTTAAAGAACTTTGGCCAAAGAATGTGATTGCTGTTATGTCTTGATAAAAGATCAGTGAAGCATCCCTGGATTTTATAGATGTGCTTGCACCCAGGTCATTGCTTGAGAGCAAATTCATGTCTTAGCAAATATTGATTCTTTAGAATTTTCGAAGTCCCTGAAACTCAAGGTGACCTGGTGCACCAGAGATGTAGGTCAATAAATTTCAGAATGCTTGAGGAGACTGCCTTGTGTAACTCCCCTGTTGGTAAAATTCCTCTCCTATATCTTAATGTCTTCATAGGCCAGATGGCAGTTTAATTTCTAGGAGTCTATTAAGGAGAATGATAAAAAGGCTTATATTATTTGAAAGAATGGTGTGTGTTGAAAGGTGGAATGTAACTATCATTAAATAAAAAATACTTTTAAACATCTCTTGGCTGAATTCAGAGCTCAGGACAGAAGATACTATAGGAATTTGGTTTGAATTATCCTTACCCACATTCTATGAATTCTATCACCTTCATTTTTTCTGATTACCTAACACACAGACATGCTCTTGAGTGAAGAAATTGAACTCTTGCAGCTGCCTACATCCATTAATGCTGTTTGACCTCCACAGTAGCTTTAGTTGGAAACTTCTACTTGAAAATATTATTTCAAGATATTTAATTAAAAAAAGCTTAACCAGGGGAGGTGGCTGCTTATTGATAGTTTGCATGATTTGGGGTTTTTGGGGGAGTTTGGGGGCATTGGTTTTGTGGTTTTTTTGTTTTATTTTTGGTGGTGGCTTGTTTTTTGTTTGGGGGTTTTCGTTTGTTTTTTGTTTGGGGCTTTTGTGTGTTTTTTGTGTTTGGGATTGTGGTTTGGTTTTTGTTTGTTTGGGGGTGTTGTTTGGGCATTTTTTTGTTTATTTGTTTGTTTTTATTTTCTGTGGTTGTCATTTTATCTTTCTCAGAACAAAACCAGGCACCAGTTTTTAATTTCAGTTGTAGAAAACCCCACACCATATTCCTTCCCTAACTCCAGTCCAAATTTGGGAATTATTTTATAGGGGAAAAAGTAATCTGACTAGCCATGTTATTTACTCTCACTCAGTAAATGTGCTCGGGAATTTATCCTGGTGAAATCATCCTATCAAGCCACTAGACAGGAGTGCATCAACAGAGGAAAGTGCAACTCAGAGTATTCGGAATTCAATTCATGTCTTCTTCAGCACTTCAGATATATATCCCATGGCTTAGGGTTTCAAAAGTAGTCCTGCCTGACTGTGTTGTTCTGTCCTGTTAAAAGCAGATGAGTGCCTGGCACGTTCAGGGGTGTTGGTAATGGCACTCTGCACTCTGATTGTGCAGCAGGAGCGCCCCAGGAGCACCACATCGGTGGTGTGGGGTTCTGCTGTGGGGTGAACACAGAGAAAAGAGTCACCTCTGGAAAGACTTTTAGCTGTTGAGCATTATGTATCCTGAATTCAAGTAGGTACAACCAAGACTACACTAGTCTGTGACACAGCAGTGAGCTAATCTTTAAAATAGATCTTCTGAGAGCCTGTTGTATCTCTTAGTATATTTATATATCCAATGGACAATAAGTTAAAAGTTGGTTACTGTTTGTCTCTGGAAATACATACAGTATTTTTTTTTCTGTTTAAGTGATATTATAGCGAGACATTTATCAATTTACCCTTTCTTATACACTTGTAGCAAGTAGAGATGGATGAATGGCAGTGACAAAGACTGCCTTTGAAACAGCTTATTTTTACATGGAGTATTCGATTAATAAGAAATGAAAAGACTGAATAGTCTGACTTTAGTAACAAAAGTAGAACTGTATTTTTTGTTATATGGATAACTGTGTAGTTTTCTTCT
Source organism: Origma solitaria (assembly GCA_013397895.1). Taxonomy (NCBI): domain Eukaryota; kingdom Metazoa; phylum Chordata; class Aves; order Passeriformes; family Acanthizidae; genus Origma; species Origma solitaria. Next base: position 628,213 of record VZRL01002459.1, read on the forward strand.
GTGTAAAAGAAAAGTTTACAATTGATTTTTGGTCCAAACATATGTCTGCTTACAATCTTACACCTGCAGGAAGAGTTGCTCTGGTTAAATACCCTAGATCCTGAATGAACATTGTGGAAATGGACATCCCCATGATGTAAATAGGACCCCTGATTATTTCAAACCAAAAGCACAATATTCAAAATTATGTTTCTATTTTTCAGAGAACATAAAATGTTTAGTTTATTCTTGCTTTTCCAGATTTAATATGATGTTTTGAAGTTAAAAGGTTCCTTACTGCCAAATGAGGAAACTAGATCTCAAGGATTCATGAAACATCTTTTAACCTGCCCTGATTCCAATGAGCAATCTGCTGAAAATAGTTCAGACACATCTTTTGTAGAATTATAATTCGGATGCTTTCACTTCTGAATTGGGAATCCAGACTACTGATGCATCCCCCAAGGAATACACATTCATGTCTGAAGCTATAAGTCTGTCATTCTTATTCAGTTTAAGTAGGACTGAATTGCAATAGGTTACATCTACACTGGGGTGACATTTTGCAGGCAAAGGCAACAAATTTGGCCATTAGTTCCTGACTGGGAAATGTGACTAGTAATTCAGCATATTTCATAGTAATTACAGGCACATAAAGTAAACAATTGCTTTGACCTAAATGCCTAACAGAAGCAGAATACACTTAAAAGGATAACTTGATGCGTCTCGACTAGGCAGAAAAGGAAAAGAATTCTGAGCATTCATAATCCTCACGCTTTGTGATTCCATTAGGGAATTAATCTATTAGCTAAATAACTAGATGTATTGTGTGCCAAATCCTGCCTAAGTTATGACAAAAAATAGGCCAGTAAACCATTTATGCTCTTGGTTACACTGATATAATTGTAGCAATAGGTTGGTGTCCAGCGTTTGCACACCATGGCATGTGGGGGACAGAGTTTGCTCTTTCACAGGCTGTGCGCTGCCCATTGGCAAAGATTTCCACCATGTAAGCAGAGGCAGAAATAAATCATTAATTTGAATACTAATGCTTGCATACTATGCAAGGACAGCAAAATAAAACCAAAACCAAATCCAAAAGAAACACCACCACCACCACCAAACAAACCAGCCCGAACAGACAGAAATATCTCATCTCACCTAGGGACAAGAATAGGGCAAAGTAACTTGCTGCCTTGGGCAGTATTCTGTAAGCCTGTGTCCCACACTGATTGTGCTGTGGGAATACTGCAGCTGCTGGCGGAGGTGACAGGAGTATGGGTGGAGGGGATTAACCTGTTGCTTACATGGCTGCACTCTGCTCATGATGATGCATTGCACTGCATGGAGCTCACCAGGGCTGCCCCTTCTCTCTCTGATCCCATTCTGCTCCATTCCTCTACTGCACCATTTTCCCTGGCAGGAGTAACTAGTGACCTGACCCCTCCACACCTAGCATAGAAAATTATGTTGTGTAACACTCCTGAGAATGCCTAAGTTATCCTTGAGGAGTTCTAAAAATACAGTGCAGTTGCTGAAATTCTGTTGTTCATAAGGTGCCCTAGAAAGCCCTGAAAGAAGTAATAAAAGCTGAATAACCAAATCATCTTTAAAAGGCAACAAAAAACTTTCAAACACTTCAGCCAACCCATCTAATTTTAAACAGAAGATTGAAACACTTTTACATTTTGTTTATAAAGTAAAAATTCCCAAGAAATTTAACAGCTAAGAAATTTTAGATGTACTAAGGACTTGGACAATTATCCCAATTGTGATGCAACGATAAAAACAGTTTAAGAATATTCCAGAGTGCCTATTTACACTTTGCTGATGTAGCAAAACATTGTAAGGCCTGAAAAGAAGGAAACAATCCAGACTGCTCAACTTTCCCTTTCATCATCTCTTGAAAAGAATGCAACAAAGTGCAGTGGAGTAATTCTAGATGCCAATAAAATAATGTTCCATTGTTCTTCTTGGAAATTAGTGGGCATAACAATGTATGTCATTACTGCTAGTGAAAGCCGTTGGAGAAATCATTATTGAATTTTAATGAACGAGCTAACTGCTTGGGATTGCCAGACACAGAATTATTGGAGAAAAATTAGTTCTGGCATTCTATAATTACTACTTCAAATATTGTAAGATTCACCAAAATGACAATATGAAGTAATTCCTTTTAAAAACCTCAAAGGACATACTAGGACACACTTTATATACGCAAGATGTTTGATTATAGCAGTATGGAAGTAATGGAAACCTAGTACACACTTGGAGAATAAATATTCACCCTCTTACATCTGCAGCACTTCTAGGATAATATGAACAAACACAGGTGAATTCTACATAGAGATTTCTTAATGTCGCATCTTAATGCCCCAAATTTGCTGTTATCGGCAAGGAACTCTGATTCTACAGCTGGTCCAACACTTTACAGGCTAAATTCCACCCCATAATTTCCTTATGCGCACACTTATGTTGATTCAAAGACATATTATAGTTTGCTTGATTCGAAAGCAGAAATCAATGTGTTTGGAGGATGCTCTGACCTGCAGAGGAGGCAGTGGGGAAGAGAGGCAGGATGAGGGTCCAGCTGAGGAGGAACAGGGCATCATGTGGGGCAGTAGAGAGGCTGATGTCCAGGTGCCAGCGCAGGCAGTGCCACTCTGTGGCACTCTGACTGAGGAGCAAAGTTTTGCCAAGATGCTCTGCATTGATTAATGTCATACTACTGCTTTAGAAATATTAAAGCACAACTTTATCTGAGAAGCCTCATACTTTAATCTCTGCAAAAGTGACTCCATGCATGGTACTCAGGAGTCAGGGCGGGAGCGGTCTTGCGAGAGAGGGGCAACGAGCTGTGGGAACTGCTGGCACCACAGTCAGCTCAGAAAGGGCAGTTTCTCCACAGGGAGGAGCAACATCTGAGCAGCAGAATTATGGGCCGAAGGCACACGCAAGCACAGTCTCCACCAGCGTGCTGAACTGGCTGTCAGTGTGTTCAGAGATGTGTGGTGCCATGGAGTGCACAGCCCTTGACCTGGGCAGGTGCCGAGAGCACTGACAGTCACATCACACACGGAATATTGTCCTTCGGAGGATGGATGAACTTGCAAAAATACAAACATCTTTTTTTCACTAGACCGTCATCTTTCCACTAAAAAGGATGACTTTCATCCCTATAGCCATTTCCTTCTGGCCTGTGTTTGTGATCTTAGCCCAGAGGTCCTTCAGTGTGGTGCTCTAGCCTTTAAGTGCACGCTCACATCCTGTTGGCTGCTGTCCTGGCATTTCTGAATGAATGCCACAAAAGAGCTGATGGCCTGTGGTTTGAATGTATAAAACGTAAAGCCATGAATGGAAAAAATCTGCTTTAGGACACTTCTATCCTCTCTTTACTGTCAGGTACCTTAATTGGTTACGTATCTAAATATACTTAAGTACTGTGGGGTTCTGCAAGAAAAAAAAGGGATTGGCTGATGGATTGGCACATATTTCTCTGCAGTGAATGGGCCTTGTGATTTGAAAATCTGACCAGAACTGGGCAGCTTCAAAGTCATTTTCATTTGTTTGTATTTGAACTCTGTATTTGAATTTGATTGCTCATATCATGCTGCTTTTAAACATTTCATCTGTCCTGTCTTAAATTTGACAAGAGCAACTGAAAATTAAGCAAATTTTGAGATAAAATTCATCACAAGTGGCTGATGTGACTGGCAGAAATTGGGTTTTTAAAGCATCAAAAAGAGAAAACACTCTCTGTGTGACTCTTTGTATCAGATTATGGCCTCAGTTTTAGATCAGAATATGTTGACTCTGTCCTTTAAAGTAAAATATATTTCTGTGAAGGTGTTATTAATATTGTAATAAAGTCCTGTAGCTGTAAGGGTAGTCATAGGCACATATTAATTTCATCACACCTGTGTAACTGCCCTCTTAGTTTTGATTTGGTGACCTGTGTGACTGTAAAGAGTTAACAGGAAAATGTATATTTATAAGTGGCATGAAACTGGTGATCCAGATGCAAGAAGACAATGTTACCCTTTGTTACAGAAACTGCCATCTCATTACTTTATTCCCACGTATTTCTGGTGACATATCAGTAATTGGATGCATAAGCTGTCAGACACCAGTGTTCCCAAGCTCCTTTTCAACTTGGTGTTTCATAGAATGCCAAGGTTTTTTCTCTGTTTTAATAAAATATGTTACATACAACACCATTTCGCTCCATTCCGTTTCATGCTAATATTACTCACTGAATCTGAATTGAAAGTGAGAAAACCACCTTCCTATTTTGAAGGAATAATGAACTCAACTTCTATTCTCTTTAGTGACAAATTACAATATTCAGATGTTTATAATTTGGAAAATATTAGAAAAATAATCTCAAAAATAACAAAATGCAGACCATCACTGAAAACACTCACATCTTAGAACATTTTCCCTCTAAATAAGGCAAAAATTAAAGCAAATGAGTTCCAAAAAATGTTAGGTTCTCTTACTGTGCCACTGCATATAAGAAAAACAATTTTTTTGTTATGAATTAGGTAAGAATGAGGCCTTCTGAAAGTAAAGCTTATTGTATTTTCAAACCATGGAGCTCCTTCACAGCGGATTTCTCTCAGGAGACAGGTATTTACAACTGATGTAAAGTGACCTCAACTTTTTGCTCATTCATTTCTCTTGAAGTTTGTTTTGCAGCATGAATAATCAAACGTGAAAAGTGATAGTCACAGGAGATTCTCATTTCAGTGTAATAGACTATCAGTGTTTTTCCAGCACCTTAGAAATTGTCAGTTTTGTAAACATTGGGACACTGATGAATTTAGAGCACTATCTGCAAGCTCTGATTCATTGACCACTCAAAAATTCCTTGGAAAAATCCTGCCACACACTGTCCCAGGTAGAGAATGGGAGCTGTACTTCACCACAGGTCACACAATGTCATTAAATCATTTTCGTGTTCGCACCAATCTTTGTCCTTATCCAACTTGTAACCTCCAAAAAAAGTAGCTACATTCTACATCCATTTGTTCAGTTTACTCAGAGCTTTACTAAAATTTCATTTTTTAGTAAGAGCAGACTAGAACTTTTGTGGAAAACTTGGGGAAGCTTGACATAAAAGAAGCAAGACAGCTTTCTTTCTTGGTCTCGATTAAATACACATGGGACATTTCAGCTTTAAAGAGAAACTGTGATTCTGTTTATGGAAATTTCAGACATTGGACAGAATATTTTTCCATCAACTGAGACACCAGTGTCATTATTTTTAGTTTGGCAAAATGCTGGAAAAGTGGGAAGTGAGGGACAAAGGAAGCTTGCAGCCCCTCAAAAGTCCATAAATTTTCACCAGTGGGTGAATCAGGATTCTATCTGCCTCAAGGACACTTTAGAATGCTTTCTCTTCCAACATGATGAGTTTCAAATGAGTAGTTTCTTTTTAATTTGTTTAAGAAGCATGAATGAAATATCCATGAACTTTATATTATCTCATTTAGCTCAAAACTATTGAGGTAAATGTAAAGTTCTTGTTCCTCTGCCAGCAGTCCACTGACCACTCACTACAGATAAAGTATTATATACCAAGGAAAGAATTTCTCTTATTCTTTTTTCCAGGCAATATCAACTTTAGTAGGACTGAAAACAGACATAGAGGTGAATAGTCTTGGAGTGTATTAGCAACGTCATTTGCCCTTATTCTGATGAAACAGTTATTTACTTATTGCTGAGGCTTTGACTACAGCTCAGCATATTATATACCAAAAATGCACTTTTGGGGCCAATAATTCATGCCAATACTCAGCTTCAGCTACAAGAAAACACCAAGGTCTCAACTGTAGCATTATCCTCGTTCGTAACAGATGAAGGTAATGACTATTCCAGAGCTTATAACTGCAGTGAATCTACCCAATTAATTTCACACCATTGTTGTTATTCCACACAACTGTTAAGTTTCCACCTTTTTGTCACAAAACATCTTCCATCTGTTTAAAATTCATCTACTTCTCTTTTACTAATGCCCTCCCCCTGCCAGTCTCAACAATCCAGCTTGACAGCTCTATTTTTATAACAAGGTGCAATTTTAACCAAAACCCTTATTCTTCTTTATGTATTATTTACCAACCACACATCACTGACACACACACAAAAAGGAAAAGATTCTGTTCTGTGCTAGAAAATTTGTCACTTTCAATGCTGATCCAGCAAATTACCTCTCCCAATTTCCCATGTGAGCAGATTATGGAAGAATTTTTCCTTTATTAAATCTTAAGATTAAAGTGTTCATTAAATCACGCAGGAGACTCCTATTCAAATGCTGAAATATTAGTATTGTTGAATGGAGCATGTGGGTTTGGCCAATGTTCCCTTCATGTGTTTGTTTAAGCCTAACCGTTCAAGTCATATAAAAAAGTCTCATATAAAAACCACATGAGTATCCTGGGCATGAATTGTCCTAGTTTTAAAGAATGTCATTCCTCTTATAATAAGATAGCAATACTCAACCCAAAGAAGTTTGGCCTTCTCTTCTTGTCGAAGAAATCAGATGGGGAGGTCGAAAGCTGGATGATTAGGAGAGGTCCTCCTACGCCACTTCGGAGTATGCGGCAGGAGATTCTTTCCATTCTCTGGCCCTCTGGCCCCAGTTTAATATTAGATACAGGGATATTTTTAAGGAGAACTGTGAAATCCTCCATCTTTGCTTCCAGCAGTGACTCCTGCAGAGGTGAGCTGTGGGGTAGGAACTGCAGCCCTGTAACTAGCTCTTGTCAGCTGATAAGTGCAGGGGCAATGGGAAGAGAGACCATTTCTCTCCTACCTCTTGCCTCATTGTAGTACCCTCTCAAAATGAAGGCCTGTCCTGTCCTCCCCTTTTTGTTCTTTGCTATGAGATATCCAAGAGGGATATGCAGAGTACTGTTTGTCCTCTTGGGCTGCATTATTAGGGGAAGCTTGGCTTTGTATGATGCAGAATAACAGAAAGCAACATTGCACACAAGTGACCTGGAATGGCAGTGCTGGAACTATGATACTTCTAGTGTGATTGCCTGGAGAAAATTGGTCAGTGACCTATGGAAAAGTTTTCTAAGGAATGCTATCAAAACTCTCTGCACCTAGGTCACTGCTGATCGACTGAAAGACAGAATGGAGAAGGAAATTAAATGAAACCCTGGATGACATGACTCTATACAGCATCTGACACATCTGCAAGCTGATTTTCTCCTCATTAACAGCAGCCAGTTACCTGGTTGCTGCCAGCCAAGCCATGCCACAGCTGCAGGTTGTCATCCCAGCCCCTTCATGGTGCTGTCTCTGTCCTTGTTCCTGATCTAGACTGGCCTTGCCCCAGTGGATTGTCATCACAACTAAAAGAAAGAAAAAAATTGAACCAAGGTGGTGCAAAGGAATGCCAGTGGTTTGCTTTGCCCTGGTTCCCCCGAAATGTTGGAGCAGACAAGGGCCCTGTTCTGTGGACTTTGCATGCAAGTGCTCTTGCCACAGAGAAGTTCATGTTCTGGGGAAAGAACATTTCTTTTAAAAAATTATCTCTTGTTAATAACATGGACACTTTGACAAGGAATCAAATTCAGTCTTGTAATATGTGTTGTATAGCTCCCATCAGCATCACTACAGCTTTTGAAAAGGAAGATACATTTTTCTTAGACTCACTGGGAAAGAAATAAGAAAAAAAATATGATTTTGAAGCTTCTTATTACAATTTTAAAAAAAAACCACAAAACACTCTGTTGAAGAGATGTTCAAGCATGTACCTGAGGACGGAATTTGCCCTGCTGAGTTACACCTAGCAAACTAATGCCTTCCAGTGCAAAGCACAATGTGTTATTTAAAGGAATTTATGACAGCTGAACATGCATCCAGGCCAGGAAACAACAATCACAGGTTCCTTGGTTGTTTAATTAGTTTCTTAAGAGTAATTTAAAATAAAATTAAATTGTTTGCTACCATGTTTATAATTCTGATTATTCTGGACCATGCTTCTCTTCACTCCTTTCAAGATCTCCAGTGTTTTACTCTGTCTTCTGGCATTTTGCTTTAACACCATTATTTCCAACTAAACATCTCCAGTCTTCCACTTCATCAGTTTCAATTATCCAGAGTATTGCAAGGCTAGCTTGTTCGCCTAAGGCATTATGAATTATTTGGAAATACTACCACATTTTTATATAAGCTGAAAACAAATACAGTGACAGGTAATTAGCAATTTAGCATGGATTCCTTTTTATTCTTTAACACTGCCATGTTCCTGGCCTACTGCCTCCAAGATGGAAGTGTTAAAAGCAGATGATATTACTGTGTTTAAACCAGAAATAATTATGCGCCAGGACTTAAAAGTATGGCCCCTCTGAGTGAAGCAGTAGCTACAAAGTGACTGCTGGGGGTTATAGCTAGTGTTGTTTCATCACCATTCAGCACCAGAAAAGAACAAGAAAAGTAATGTGGAAAGAAGAGGTGTGTGATATATATATATATATATAAAGATATAAAATTTGGTATTCATCTTTCTATACAATCTCTTGATTTTGACTCCTACTTTCTCTTTGATGTAAAAGGTTCTCATATTCTCTCCATCAAGAAGTCCCCTCTGCCATCTCCATTCACACCCTTTGATCTCATCCTTCCACCCATCCCACATTCTCTTCACATGCATAATCTGCCACACATCCTCTTATATCTTGTCTCTTGCATCCCTTTTGCTGCTGCACCTCTCAAGACAAGCAAGCCTTTTTCCCCAAACATCCTAATGTGATATCATCCATCTCCACTGTCCAGCTTTTCTTTCCCTGTATCAAATAATGACACCAGCTGTAGGACAGCAAGAACTGCCCTCAGGAAGGACCACTCTGACTCTGTTGTTTACAGAGGGATCCTGCCTTAAACTGGTGACTTACCAGTACGTACTGGAAACTAACTGAGATACTTGTGTTTTCAATTACAGCTGGGTATTCCAAGCAATTCCCAGTAGTTCTTCTTTGTGTTTTCTCATTCTGGCATTCATCTTTCTGAAAATATGTTTATGCACAATGGAAAGATCTGTAAAGAATGTTAGTTGTTTCTATACACAGAGCGGGAGTTTTTTTATAAGTGTAAACAAATGCTTCTGAATACTCAAAGTGCTCATGTGTGGTTTTGCAGCAACAGAAACTATTAACATCTCACTGCGCACTTAGTTGTATTCCTTTATCTGTGATTTTTTAGTTGGATAAAGTACACAAGTGAGTTGTCAGTGAGTCACTATCTACAGCTATGAATTTCATACCATACATTTAATGTAACTATGCTAATATTTACTGATCTTCTTTTCTGATTTAGCATGAGTTATAATTTAGGGTTTAAGTGATTTCTCCATGCAGGATGCTCTTCATCCATTCATTACATCCATTATACATGTCCAGCTAATGGTTTCAACCTAAGTGGGCAAGCAGTTTACAGACTGTAAGATTTAAATGATGGCACACTGTGTTGTGACTTGTGTAATACTGATTTCCTCTTGGAAAGCAAGAAAACAAAGAGGCCATCAGTACATTCACAGCTACACATTGAAAACCATGCTCAGATTGTCAAAAAAAGTCATAGACCAAGGCTCAGGTATTGGATTCCATATAATTTCTTTTCTTCCTGAAAACTCTGCTAAAAAGGAGCTCAAAGAAGCTCAAACTTATGATGCGTGTACTTCTTAAATGCATTACTTGAGGTCAACAGTCTTTTTGAAGTGTTAAAACCTTTAAAAGTTTCAGTTCATTGAAAGAATTATGTAGGACTCTACTTCGTGTTTCAGCACAGTAAAATGTCTGTTGAATGATGCCAATACCTTCTGATGGGAATAACTGCTTAGAAGGTCACTAACATTCAACCTTTTTAACTTTTTGCTTAGAAGTTGAAAGGGGTGAGATATTTTGAGTTGTTGCATTTGCATCACCCAGAGCTATCTCACAAAGGTTAAGAAATTCAGTATAAAATCAAGACTCAAAATTGTATGGCTTTTCTGACCAAACTCTGGTATCGTATTCATAACCAGCAGATCTTTTGAAAATTCAGAGCATTCCTCAAAAAGCAAAATGGAAGATAATACAGAAAACAGGGCCCCAGGAGATAATAAAGGAAGATGAGCACCAACAAATGCTGCCAAATTTGTTCTTCCCCTTGCTATTCAGCTATTCTTCAAGGAGGAATAACTCAGCCGAGAATTTTTCCTTTGTGAAAAAGAAAACAATTAAACAAACAGGAAACCCAATATTATGGGAGAAAAAAGCCCAAAAGTGTATTATCTGAATGCTTATTAGAATATATATCTCTTCAAATAAATACAAGTGAGGCAAATTCTGAGCCTCTGTTAACCAGTGTAATTCCCTTGAAACCAATGACAATTCTTGTGGTTTAAGCCCAGCCAGCAACCAAGCCCCACACAGCTGCTTGTTCAGTCCCCTGCTGACAGAATGGGGCAGAGAATCAGAAGAGTAAAAGTGAGAAAACTCATGTGTTGAGATAAAGACACTTTAACAGATGCAACATCTGTACACATAAGCAAAGCAAAACCCTTCTTTCCCATTGGCAGAAAGGTGTTCAGCCATCCGCAGGAAAGAGAGGCTCCATCACTCATAAAAGTGGCTTGGGAAGATAAATGCCACCACATGAAATGTATTCCCCTGCCTTCTTCTTCCCCCAGCTTCACATGCTAAGCACGACGGTCTGGATTATCCCTGGGGTAATTTGGGTCAGCTGTCCCCACTGTGTTCCCTCCCAACTCCTTGTGTACCCCCAGTCTCATCGCTGATGGGGTGGACGATGAGGCAAAAAAGGCCTTGACTCTGTAAGTCAGGCAAGAGATTGTATAGCAAGGCAAAAAAGGCCTTGACGGTGTGAGCACTGCTCAGCACTAAGAAAAACATCCTTGTGTTATCATCCCTGTTTTCAGCACGAATCCAAACCACAGCCCCATCCTAGCTGCTATGAAGAAAATTAACTCTATCCCAGTCAAAACCAGCACACAATTTAAAACTCCTGAGAGATTTTTCCTTTCCTTTTTCCAGAGAAGACATGTTACTTGAAAAATTTTGTGGTTTCCCTTCTCCCACTATGCACAACGCTCCTCTACTTCTCATTTTCTTCGAATTCCAAAGATGGGAAAGAAAATGTGTCTTCAATGTTCTCTTCAAAATCTCCTCTTCATCTTTATTAGAGGGGAAGTTTATGCCTTTTACCTGCTCCTTTAAAAGCTGTCTTGGTGACTTGCTCTGGAAACTTGTAAGCACTGAGGAGAGAGTGTGATGGTTTTGTATGCATAGCGACTGACATGAAAGGACTGAGGTGCTTGGTTCCTTGCTAGGTCAGTCTGCTGTTTCTATATTTTCTGTGCTGTTTTCTATGGTTCCTGGAGTTGTTTGTTTGCTTGTTTTGTTTTCTTTAAACCATAAAAATAAATAAACAAAAATATCTGCTGCTATGTAACGTTTTTGTGTCCAACACAGCATCTAGCACAATGCCTTACTAGAAAGGAAGTACTGTAGCCAGCTGGTTTTTTCCTTTTCCTCCACAATTCCTTCTGCTTTATACACAAATTCACAAGGAGAGAGCCAACAATATAGTCTTTTTTACCTTTGGAAATACATTATGGAGAACTTTATTTTCTCTAGTCTTCATTTTCTCTACAAAGGTCAGACTTCTCATAGACTATCCAAATTAGAAATTCTGTACTGAAATCTTACCCCTCTCACAGATTGAGTAATGACCCTGCAACATGTTGTTACTGAGAGCTTTTATAAAGATTTCTCCTTCAGCCTTTAGATAGAGATAACTGCTTCATCCTTTCCTTTTAAAATTTTCAGCAGAAGTAGGACTCAGTTTTTATTTAAATGTCCTTACTGTCATCCATGTCTGTCCTTTCCCAGAACAGTGCCCAAGAACAACAGGGTTTTAAACTACATAAGAGCTGGGGAGAGAGAGAGGAGGGAAAGGGAGAGGGAGGAGCTGATTTCCAGAACTCATAGCAGATAATGAAAAATTTTTGGGGTCAGAAAACAACTCAAGGGCAGAGAAGGTGGCTTAATCACTAGCTCCCCTCAGAACCCATTGATTCCCAGAATCCACTTTTCCTGATGCCTTCTGCATTTTTAATTAGCCATTCATCAGAAGAAATGTAATCCAGGGAAAGGAATGGGCTGTAGTCACCTCTGCCTTGTTCTTCAGGTTTTGGTCTCCCAGTTGCACCACTCTCATGTTCCCTCCCTTTGACCCTCTGACTTTTTTTATGTTTTCTGATGCCCTGTTTCAATAGGCATTGATAAGGGACACAACCCAGCCCTGCCTCCACACCAGGGACTGCAGCACTCAGCTGTGAATGTCAGCTGGAAGATACCCTAAGTCAACCATAGAGAAATGCTAAGGAGAGAACCTGAATTTGTCTGAGTTTTGTACCGAGTTAGAGCTATCAGTGTTTTTCCCTCTTTCCCTGACACGTGGATGACCCATTCATACAGCCTCACGGGGCTAAATGGGAGCTAGGCCCTGAGAAGCTCTATTTTTTCAGACTGAGGACTGTTCTTGGCAATAACAGCAACGTGGCAGAACCTTGCAATAACAATAGCCTAACTGTAACCCAGGCAACCTGAGAACATGGGTAGCCCACTAATTAGTAAATAATAAGCAGTTCTAGCCCTTTCAGGAATCTCAGAGTGGTTAATCATGGCTTGAATAAATAAAAACTTCATACACTGGGTGCTAAACTTCAGGTTTTAGTGAATGTGGGACTGAGGGCTTTTCTGTTTGGAGACTCATCCACACTGAGACAGGTCAGGAATAGATGCTGTTGTGTCTCACCCACACTAAAATGCCCTGCAAACTCTTTCTCCAGGCTCTGCATCCCGGACTGGTTCTGCCCATCACTCTGTGCCTGGTGGAGGTGCCTACAGCAGGGGTCTTGTTTAAGCTTAGCCCCTCCAGACTCAGCACAGAGAGACACACACGATCAGGTGGACCAGGGGACACTTCCAAATGGGAAACAATTTAGTTACAGGCTAATGAATCCATAGCCATTGCTGCTTTTGTCCTGTTTCCCAGTATTAGGAGGAAAAGTTACCATGTAACTTAAGAAGAAGCTTGTTGAGTATGGACTAATAAATTCGATCTCATGAACTTCTCTTAATCAAGTGGCAATCAATAAATTCTTAAATTAATTATAATGTGATTTGTGTAGAATTTGCCCCTTCCCTGCTCTCCAGAGCACACCTGAAAGCTTTGATTAGTTAGGTTGTAGTGAGTAAGTTGAAGTTTTCCTCTACTGCTTAAAATGCTTTTGTTTTGTTTTTGAAATGCATTAAAAGCATTATAGAAATATTTTTACTGTGCTCTACTAAGCAGAGACTTTATGCGTTCTGGTGTTTCAGCATTTTTAAAGATACTGAGGAAGAATAGCCTTCCAAATCGTGAAAGAGAAGAGTTTCAGTCCTGGGTTTGGTTTTTTTTGGTTTTGGTTTTGTTTTTGTTTTGTTTGTTTTAGTTTGGCTTTTTTTGTTTGGTTTGGGTTTTTTTTGTTTGTTTTTGTTTGTTTGTTTTTTGGGGTTTTTTTGTTTGGTTTGGTTTGGTTTGATTTTTTTTGGTTTGTTTGTTTTCAGGGGTTTTTTTGTTGTTGTGATTTTTTTTTTTTCCTGGCTGCCATGTTGTAATACAATTACTTCAGACTTGGGACAACAGGGCTGTTTCTCTGAGATGTTGGTAAACTGATGATGTCAAGTGAATATTAATTGGGCACTGAAGCATAACTCTTTAATTGCCTCATGGAGACTATGGAAATCCTGTAATTGGTCATAAACTGCAAAGGAGGGAGTGGCATCTGCTTCCTCGCTCATTATATTTCTGTTATTGCCATGTCCCTTTCTCTTTGCCACTTCCATGACTGCCAAAGTAACTCACTGAAGCTGAGCAGAAGATATATAGTTAGCAAGTAGCAAATGATATTTGGGTTTCCTTCTCTGCAATCATCGTGTGTGCATTGGTTTTGTTTGTCTGTTTCCTATTCCTTGCTAATGAGGCAGTACCCAAGCGCTGCCCTGCACAAACGAGAGCTGGCCTGAGGCAGCTCTTTGCCAAGTCCTCGTGCTTCCTTAGGTCACCGTTGCATTTGTTGTCTGCCCTTTAGGGTTCCTTTCCCCAGACATCCCAGACTGACTGCACACTGTGTGCCCCTTAGATCATCTTTTGTGTCTGAGAATATAAAACACTCTTAAACCAAATTAACTCCAAAATGCTGCTTGCGCTAGAAGGAGCATTTCCTTGCCTTCCTTCTGTTCTACCCTTTCTCTTTCATAAAATGAAATTATCATTATAAGAACCAGAACAGTGTAGAACCAGACCTTACTTGTTTTTTTCATGGAAATTATGGTTTTTTTAATGAACTGTGGTTGAGAAAACAAAGGATTTACACAAATCTGATTGAAGCATCAGCTGTGGAGCAGTATTCAGAAGACAGTTTGATAAGGAATGGAGAAAGCCCTGAGGTCTGTATTTGACTGAAAGCTGGTGTCCCAAACCTGCATACACAAATCAGAGTTGTAAACAGTTGTATTTACAGTTGGAAACTTTATGTCTCTTTTTAATTCTTTTTTCCTATTGGTGCATTGTTTTTTATGGGGGGGAAAAAAAAAAAGCTTTTTGTTTTTCATGTAATACTGTCCAACTAGAGACATCATTTCACTGAAAAAGGAAAACAATGCTTCAGACATTTCTTCATAGTGAAGCCCATGACCTGTAACCACTAAATTATGGTACATGAAGAGGCAGCTCACAGATTCTGTTATAAATGCAAGACTCAAGCCAGACAGCAAGCAGGAGTCTGGATTCTGCTTCCAGGACTGCTTCTGTGCTTGGGCAGCTATTGAGTATAAATTGCCTGAATATTTTTGAAAGCAGATTCTAGAACTCCCTTCTATAACTGCCTAAGATATCACAGAACTGCTGTGCACTACTACTGCTCACTGCTTATCTCTGTGGCCACATAATTTCTGTGCTGTAATTCAGCTCCAAGAAAAGGTAGAGTGATCCCTTAACATAATTCAGATTTCAGCAGGTGACTAGGGCACTCTTCTGAGCAGGGTTTAAGTCAAACCCCTTCGGCTGTCATGGAGGGAAACTTGTCTTTCACACTCTGTTTGGCTGTATCACCAGTTTGTTATGACACACACATAGGTTCATCACCTTTTCCAGACTTAATTTTTATTTCTGATCTATTTTTCACACATTCCATTACTTTTTAAAAAGTCAAATGCGGGTATGTGTAATACACAAATAGTTATCTTTAACTCTTATTATTTTGTCTGCTTTTCTCCCAATACAGTTTGCTGTTCTGTAAAACCTCATTATATACTGAATTGGTTTTTGCTTCTATGTTTGATCGTTCGTATTTAGGAACCAAGGTTATCCAATATAGTGTTCAGAAATTTCAGATAAACTTCCTTAGGAGTAGTACTGCACCTGACAAAATCCAAAGTTCAGCTATCACACTAGTAATGCTTCAATCGATTTATAATATTAAAATTTGATGGATTCTGTTTGGAAATTTTATCCTGCATTCCTGATATGGAAGTTGGTATGAGCGCTTTTACTGTAAGCTCGTTTAAATTGCAGCATATAAAAGTTCTGTTATAAAGACCTATGGCCTAAACTATAATAACTAAGAAAGGAGTTATGTATAGTAGTGGTGCGGAAGGCTAAAGCTCTGGAAAAGTATTTTTTCACACAGATTTTTGGGGTTTTTGTCTTAGAAAAGGAAGAAATCAAGAATTCCAGAAAAAAATAGAGAAGATTCAGGGTCACATGCTATCTGGCTTACTTGTGTGTTTCATGCTCTTGTCTAGCTTCATGCTAGAACATTTAATTTCAACCATGGTTCCTCCTACACCCATGTGACTGTTATGTGACTTATGCTAGACAATAATAATTTAAAAAAATATTTAAAATTATATTTAATAAATATTATTATAAAAAAATTTTTAATGGCTCCCGAATAATTTATACTTTTGTTTGTTACGAGCAACAAGTAAGAAATGAGTAAGAATTCACAGGATAATTTTTACAGGAAAAGTCATTTTCAGAGCTGAACAGCACAGAGAATCAGAATGTCCATGGGAACATTTGACTTTTGCTCTAAACGGTGTGCGAAATATTTGTAATGTAGGTAAAATCTGTATTTTGGTTTCTTACTGTGATTGTCAGAGAAACCAGATTGTGATCCATTCTTTTTGACACTGTTGTAGCAGATGTGTATAGCAGTGACCTATCTAATCCACCCTCAGGATCTGAGATATCACCCAAGTTTCAGAATGCTGCACTTTGCAAATGCTATTGCATTTTGTTAAGTCATCATCTCAAGTTTTTAAGGGGAGAATTACATCAGACATGCTTAAGAGTCTGTTCTGATGAATTAGCAATTGGTGTGATTCCCCATGGGCATTAAGAGTAGCAAAATGTATTTTCCATCTTGGCAAATAAGCTTGGCATTTTGTAGAACGGGGCCTTCAAAATCTATATATCCTCACTGCAAGTTTTTTTTAGATTAGTTGCACACGAAGTTCTACGGAAGAGACGTATTTTCTTCCATCATCGGATGTAATATTTTAAAACAGTGGTTTATGAAATCATTGGAAAACGCTACAAAAGGGATGCTGTAGCTTTGTTATCTTTCTCTCTTTAAATTGTCATCGTGTACTGTAATCCACAGTTTTTTATCAAAGCCATATAGGAGGATAGATATAAAAAATACATATATTCAAACAGTTGAATTATTATATGTATGGTCTCAAGAAAGTGATTCTGGAAATGTTACTTTCCTTTGCTTTCTTATTTTCCTTAAAAGGAGTGTTATTTCACAGGTTTTGCTATTTGATTTTTCATGTTCCATATATTTGGAAAAGGGAAGTAGGCAGTCAAACCTAAGAATTAAGAAAAACTTCTTCACCAGAATGTTCTTGCTCAGCTTGCTCAAATCAATGGTTCAGAGTGCTTGGTTTATGTAGGATGTAGGAGCTAAGACACGGCAATGTTCTTTCTGATCTTTAATGTGTGAACCTTCTCTAAAGGATCTGGGCTGTGCAGGAAAATCAGGTTTGCTGCTTACCACATTAGGCATAATGTGCATTTATAGAAAGAGAGTAACCGAGGCTTGTGTTCCTTCCAGAGCAATCAAGCACAATTTTAAAGATGAAAAAAATTGACAGGATAGATTAGCTGGTTTAAGAAAGGATCAGTTAGATTCAGCATCATACCACCTAACTGTAATTAAGCCCTGCTGGAACTGGTATTTTTGTTTGTCAAACTGACATGATGCTGAACTCAATTTGCTTTTCATTTGTTTTACAAAACCACTTGAGCTGTCTGTGTCCAGGTCTGGATGTAATAACATTCTTAACAAATCTGAAGAGAAAAAATCACAAACCCATAAGTGGAATCACCTTCTGTTTATAAATAGTAAATAGTTTTACAACAGTAAAAACTGGGAGCATGTTTTGTTTTGTGTCTGTTTTGTTAATTTGGAATGATAAAGCAAAAACCTTTTCCAGCCTTTAGAAATCTGGAAAAAAAAACCTTTTCTTGAGAAGCACAGTTCCTACCCTTCACCTTCATTGTATATTTTTCAAAAATCCATTCGTCCTGTCTTCACCTGACACTCCCAACCTCTCTACTTACTTTGCATGTAGGCGCTATGGTTGAGACAGACCTCAAGAAACACTCACTCAAATCAATGAAGTGCCTCTCACCGGGGACACAGCTGCCCAAGCGCAGACCCCTAGGGCCAGGTGAGATGCTTTAGAGCGCCCTGCAAGCCTACAACCACTCCCCAGCAGGGTAGGAGTCTCCAGGGGATTAATTTTGACCCTGAGATGGGCTCAGCTGGTCATTAGCACAAGATTAGCATGTGCTAATCATACCAAGGTTGTGGATTTGATCCCTGTATGGGCCATTCACTTAAGGGTTGAACTTGATGATCCTTGTGGGTCCCTTACAACTCAGAGCATTCTGTCATTCTGTGATTTTCCTACTGAAATTCCCCCCTCTTTGGGCACTGAGGTTTACACTAGCTTCCTGTCTTGACACTACTGACCACACCCCTCTGATCAATAAATGGCTTTGGGGGACAGAATTTAAATATCTTACTTGTATGTGAATGTCTTCTGCACACCTTTGTTGGAGCACTGCTGAATTTAGTGGAGTTTGCACATTTATGTGGCAGAACAGAATTTGTTACGCTGTGCTAAAATTGGTGTAGCCTGTAAATCCCCAGAATCTCTTTGGCACAGCTCATGAAGCTGTACATCTCTGAGAATTGCTTCAGATCTGTGTCAAGGCTTCTAACTAAGAATGCCTCATAGAATCACAAAACTGTATAAATTTCAGATAAAATGATGCATTCTGTTTCTGGAGGGTTTTTTACCTAAATCCCATGTTTATGAATATAATTTTACAAGTCAGCAACCTTGATAAGCCTTTGAAAGTTTTCTGAAACTTGTCATCTTAAGTCTTGGTCAGAAAGAACTTCATCATTCTGTCATTTTTATTTTCCCTTTTTTTTTTTTCTTCCCTTAATATCTTCCCTATTCCAGATGGTCCCTGGTGTCCAGTTTTGTGTTTCAAAAGAAGACCAAAGACTGATGACGTAACCAGACCCGTAGATGCCAATGTTCTTGGCAGGCTCTAGTTGAGCTTCTGCTGCAGAAAGGAGTAGGTGGGACACCTCTAAAATGGCCCCAGAAGCAGATGTGGGAGATGCTGATGCCTTCCAAGGTGAAAAGGTGACGCAATTGTATTCACAGCTCTAAACATCAGCAGGAAAGGCAGATAATGTTCCCTCAGAGACTGTCTGTGGAGACATTCAGGAAAGTTCAGAGAGATTAACTAGAGCTATAAAGTTAAATCTCATAATTGAAAGACAGAAATTAAGGGCAGGTTTGTTGAGCTGAAAAAGCACATGGGAAGGCAGGAGACCTGGCTTCTGTTTCTGCCTCTGGCACTGACCTGCATGACCACCCTAGGAGCATTTTGTCACACTTGTCTCATAAAAATGGAATAAATATATTTGCCTACTTTGAAAACAGTTTGAGATCTATTTAATATTATTATTGACTTGTTATTTTACAGATGTTGTTATTCAGAAGTGGTGTGCCTTGGAACTTTATGAGATATTCTTGTCTCATATGAGCCAGGAAGGACACGAAACCTGTTTCTAAAGGAGATGTTTACTTCTGGATTTGTTGTCTGTGTCCCTTCTATAGATAATGAAGACTTCTATGGTTCAATTCATCTTCTCTGAAATCAGATGCCTTAAAGCCACTGCATCAGTCATGTCCTAAAACTTCTTTTTTTCCCCCCCATTGACTATAAAGAACGTCTAGAATGGCCAGCTTACACATTTGCACATTGCACATTAGGTGAAACAAATCCCACGTCCCAAATCAAATTTACCAAGCATGTCAAGACATCGGTAGTTCGCATACCACCAGAATTAATGTATTTTCCAGGAAAATTTTGCTGCCCTCTCTATTAACTCCATAATTTTCTCCAGAAAGTGGGGGCATATGGGTAGTTGTTCATCTTAACTGTTTTAAAATTGAACAGTATTTGCCTTTTGAGCAGTGTTTGCCTTTTGAAATTCGTTTAATTATGTAATCAACCTATTCTTTCTGACTCTCATGCAAACATATTAAGTTGCCCACTGTGATTGATTTCTATGTGTTTTGCTTATCCCTAAACCCAGGTAATGATGGATTAATTAGACATCAAAAGTAATATGGGAAAGGCTATCATTAAAAAAAAAAAAAAAAAGAAAAGAAAAAGTATGTTTCATTTCTTCTTTATCTTGATTGGGCACTACTAAAATGGATCCATAAAAAGTGTTGCATCACTGTATCCAAACCATAGAGCAGGAGGTGCCTACATTTCAGGGTTTGAAATGTTAGAACATATCGCTGTGGTGTTGAGAATAATGGTTGTGAGAAGGTTCTTTCAAAACTATCAAAGCTCCCTGTGCTGGAGAGGGAAACAGATCATGGGCAGATAAGTCATTTTATTCCCTGTACTCTTTTCTCCCCATGCTGTCACAACATATGGCTGGGTGTTGCTAGCAATGCTTTTGGCTGCAGTGCAGGACTCACAGGCCCATGCCTACAAACATATGTTTTCCACTAATGTCTGTGTGCCTTTACTCACTTCTGCTGACATATCAAAGCTCAACTTTCAATGGAATCTGGAGGCTTGTGCTACCTATTTTAGTTATCCCTTGTGTTGTGTTGTCTCCTCACTGAAAAGGATTACAGATGTTGCCAGAGGGAGATGCCATTTCCTACTCTGGATAATCAGGCACATTTTAAAAGCAGAGGAAACTTCTCAGAACTGCTGGAAAGTTTTTTTTATGTTCTGTGGTTCATCAGACTCTGATACTTATGCCATTAGTAGTACTAGGTTTTATGCTGTTTGAAATTAGATCACAGAACTGACTTCTTTGGTCAGTAATAGTCTCATTTTTGTATTTAGGTACTGAAACACTTATTTTAAAAAGCACTTTGCAGCATATGCTATTGAAAAGGTTGCATTGCAGAGGTTCTGAAGCATGGAAAGAGCAAAGCCAGCAGCCAAGCTTTCCAAAAAGAAAAGGTTAGTTAAAATTGGAAGTTACTCTCAGTGAAATATCTTGCCAAGAAGTCACAGATGTACAACACATGACCAAGTGAAAAAGTGATTATGAGGGTTATAATGGCAGCCCTGAATCCATAATGCATAATGTATTCATCCCAAGGTGCATTTGTGCATATGTTAAGGTATTTTTGCTAGTAGCGTGAGACATTTTAAAACAATTTTCTGAATTGTTTAGCTCATTTGCAGTGTTTAATTGGTATTTTATAATTTTGTCCTTATTACTTTCTGACGTTAAGCCATGACACAATGCATGAATATATTGTAGCGACAGTTGTTTCAGCTTCCATTTGTGATTCATCCCTTTGAGCCCTGTCATAATTTCTGCATATTTCTTTGTGCCCTCTTCTGCCTTTGCAGAGCTCCTGTGACACTCAGTTGGCCCTAGCTAGGCATGACAGTGTGTCTGAGTCTGGGCTTTTTTCCCTAGAGGAACATATAATCCACAACGTTGCCTTACATCCTTTGCTGAGAAATAAAGAAATTTCTTTTCATTTCTGTTCTTCCTTTCGTTGTATGAGCAGCATTCTGCTCCAATTTGCCTTTGATCTCTGTGACACTCAAGTAGCACCCAGACAGCTCCTCACCAAGTGTACTTCTTCCCTTACCAAATTCATAAAAAATAAAAACAGATTTTTCTTGATCTCCAGCAGTGGGAGAGAGAAGAGATTCTGGTTCAGTGATCCATTTCCACCCTCACCTATCTAGGTGCTGCTCATGCTGATTTAAATGATGGCTGAGGCTGCTTTTTTGCCATCTGAATTTTAATTGCTCCTCCAACCCACCATATCTCCCTTACAGAGAACGTCAAGTCCTACCTGCCGCATTTGGCCTTCAGGCCTAAAACCTCTCAATTTCACAATTAGTCTTTTTCTTTGTGTGCGTGTGTTTTTGTGGTTTTTTTCCTAAATACAATAATCCCAAATTGCCAAACACGTCAAACAGCAATCTATACCAATGACACTGAAGAATATAATGGATGAGAAAAGCTGAGTTATTAGAGTGACACTCGCTTGGCTCTGGTAGAAGGTACTCTATGTATAGTGGAAATTAGTAGAGATCCTGTCAGCATGATTAAGTCATTTGTAAGTGGGGAGAAAAATAAAGCTGTATAATTCTCCATTTATCATCTTGCTGAGCTGTTTCCTCCCACAGCAGTGATATCACCAGCACAAAGCCCTTCAGACAGATCTTTATCCTCATCAGAACAACGCTCTCTGAGTTATTGCTAGCCCCTTGTTTCTGTCTCCTCTGAGGTACAGCTTTTTTTTCCCCCAGTCAATATAGATTATGTTCACTGCTTCACACCTCTCAGTTTTATGCATTATTTCCTTTAAAAATAGCTCCAGCAGATATGTCAGCCATGATTTATTCTGTATGATATTATAACAAATTGCTTTCATGAGCGGATACTTTGCCAGACACTTTGTGGCCTCTGGGCCTGAGTCTCTCTGTGTTCATCGCAGTGTAAAGCGAGAACCACTGAATTCATGTACCACTGATAGGTACAGGGGTAAAACCAGCACTTTTGTAAACAGAGCAAGATCTAAAGCTACCTTTTTGAAAGGTGATAAGGGATATGGAGAATAAAATTTGAGGATGCATGAAATAAAGCTTCAAGGAGTCATGATATGACAAAGGACAAAAAGCCAAGTGCAGATTTGTTTGGTGGAGTAAAGAAATACTGGCCTGTCCATCACTTAAATTATTCAGTGAAGGGTATGGTCCTGAATAAGTTGCTGGAGAACATGACTGCAAAATCCCACTGCTGTTCCCAGATGTTAATATTACAGAGTCTCCACCCCTACTTTTCCAGCACTGAAACCCTTGCTGACCTTGACGAGAGCAGGTTTGTACTCTGGCAAGGACAGCTTTGAAGTGTTTGAGTCTAATTTGACATCTTTATTTCACTGCACTGGAAGGTAAATAAATACTTAGAGTTCTAAATACAGCACCACACTTAGCAGATTAACAAAAATGATTGATTATTGATTGACTGATAGCAAACGGACTTGCGGAGAGTTGTGCAGGCTGGAAGAGCTCAGTTCAAACGCTAAACACACAGGGACAGTAACAGTTCATAGGAACAAATGTACTGCGGCAAACAAGAACAGAGAGTGGAGAGAGAAGAGGATGAATGTCATGAGAGTTCCCTTCAGAGTCTAACGGTTTGGAAACTCAAAGTGAAGAATGCTCACAAAGCTGGTGGCACATGCAGATGCTGCTGTGACAGCCCCGCCAGAGAGAGCCTTCAAGTTCATTGTGTGATGAGGAAGGGTGTTTGTACTGGGTGATGTGTGGGCCATGACTGCATCACAGTGCCATAATGCAGCTTCTGAGCAACCAGCCTCTCCAGCCTTCCCTACCGAGGGAACAGAAGAGGAGCTGGGAAGTGAAGAGTGTGGGAATTAATGGGATGGCAGAAGTCTCCCTTGGCCTCCCTCATAAGTTTGTTCCTCACTGGAAGCTGCCAGGCTTAATGTTAAGTTTACCCAAGCAATGTGTTATTCTGCCATATAGAGGGGGGGTGCAGAAGGACTAGGGGTATGATTCAGTAAAGTCAACTTCACCTTTAGAAATCTGCATTTCTCACTAAAAAATACTGGGAGAAACACAAATAAGTATCAAATTGTTCATTAAAGAAGTTTAAATACACAATTATTAATACCGATATTCCTGTCATTCTTTGTCATTGTTTGAATTATGCTCTCACATCCTAAAGTATAGAATATATTTGTAAGGAAATTTCACAAGTTTGCTTCTCATTACATCTTTATACAATTGCAGTACCCTTTTATGCTCCAAAATTGTCTAATTAAAATACAGGTTATAGCCTGGATAACCTTTGTGTGAGTTCTGATCCTTACTATGTTGCAATTTTGGTTGCTCAGATGTACTTCTCCTATCCTCTCTGTGACTAACAGCACTTTCCTCTGAAACCTGCTCAGTTGCTTCCCTCTGTGTATTTCAGGCAGAAAATTGCCTGTCCTGACTGTCAGCACAAAGGGCGTGGAGTTGCTGTCTGTGTGCCCAGGCTGTGACTGAGGGATCAGTGTGGTCCCCCCACACTGCCTGTCATGTCGGGAACTCTTTCCCAAGCCCCCTGGCACTTCTCAGCTCCACAGCTGGGGAGTGGAGAATGCTGCAGTGTTGTTTGATGTGCCGGCATAGCACCTCGCTGATTTTACACCACCAGCTTCTATCTCCTCCATAGCACCAGGAAATTGTTTCAGGAAAAAACACTAACATTTCCAGAAAAGCATTTGCAGTAAATGCAAAGTTCCCTCCCTCCATCCATCCGTCCATCCATCCATCCATCCAGTTTGGAGAGGTTATTCCTCAGTAGGCTAACCTCTCACTCTGTGAGAGGGTATATGCTTGAATAGTTTTACCCCTATTTCCTGCTATACTTATTCCCCTTTTCTTCCTGAATATTTGTTGTGGGATGTCTCTACAGAAACTTTTCTGTCATTTTGTCACTGGAATATTTGAACTGATTTCTACTAGCCTACTATATGCCACCATTTATTATCTTTCCTCCTGTATCCCTTGATCAAAATAACAAAAAATAGATGGAATGAAAAGTGTGGAGGCCTAGAGTAACAGGGGAAGTCAAGTCTATTCCATTGTTTCAAAGCACAGGAAAAGAGATATGCCAAGTCCCAGTAAGACAGATATTATAATGGGTGCTGGTAGAGTACAACGTACTGATGTTAAAAGGTGAAACAAATCCTCTCTCACAAAGCTCATTTTGCTTTAAGCAGAAGCTGAGGAATTGGCCCCCTTCTCTCTATGCAGCTTTCATGAGTCTGGAATTGGCACAGCCTCAAACTCCACTTCTAGTCCCAAAACAAGATTTTGAAAGCAACACAGCCTTTTGGTTTTTCATCGTCAAGGAGATTAGGCCATTTCAAGACCCATTCCATAATAAATTACTGCTAACTGCCAGCTGTTAACAAACTCAACATTGTCTCCCTTCTATATAAACAGCTGTGTTACAAGAACGAAAGAAAAGGGGAGAGAGGAAAGGGCTTGCTACAGCCTGATGGTGCCAGTGAACTTTGTGCGCTCTGATTTGTGAAGAATTCAGTGATTGTGTTTGAACGGCACATGAAAGTATTGGAACAATGCAAGCACTAGATGACCCTCAATTTTACAAGATGATTTCTTGTTTTATGGCAGAGCTGGGGCACTGAGATATTCAGAAAAACCTTGTTGCATTCCCAAAGTACATACAGACTATGGCAGAGTGAACTGCTCATTGGAATAACTCATTTGACCTTTTAATAATCACAGTTGACACGTTTGATAATGACACATGTATCAATACAATCAATGCACACAATGCTTCTACCAAAACTTTGCAGCAACTGTCCATCAACATATTAGAGTAAAAAGGTTCCCTAAGTCGCCTGTATACTTCAGTAACTCAGAATTGCTCAGCTCTAATGCAGCACTTAGTTGCCAGGTCAATCCAGTAATAGTCATTGTGACAAAATACATTTACATATGTGCATCAGTGAACAAATTTAAGGATGTTGGATAGCACGATAATAAGAAGTTGTGCTAAATGTTTTCCTAGAGACTACAAAGAGCTAGGCTGGAGATAAAGCATCAGAAAACATTGAAAGTATTGAAATTAGGCCCAGAAAAAAAAAAAGGGTTTTAAAATACAGACCTCCTTTGTGCCACTAGAAATGTGCTCTGCTGGCAAATCCGGACACAAAGCAAAGCATTTTGAGGCACTGTCAAGGGTTTGTTAAAATATGGCTGGACACTGAAGCAAAGCCAATTTACACAGTACCAGTTGGCAGGCACAGGAGTGTTTATTCTGCTTGATAAGCATCTCCTTAGTAACTCTATGAGTCAATAAATTGGGTTGATGACTAGCATGTGGGGGAAGAAACTGGAGTGCAATCACAGTGCAACATGGAGCACGATAACTAAACGGCAGGGATAGGAACTTGAAACCAAGGCTGCAGAAGCTGCTTTTTTAAGGGGAGTCAAGGTAAATATATGAAAGGTGAACAACAAGCAGTATGCAAGTGAAGATAATGGGCCAAATTAGCCTGCAGTTCACATTCGTGCTTATTTCCCTCTGTTTGCCCAAGTTGGATTCTGAATCAATTCTTCCTGTTTCACAGTTCCTTATTTGAATTACTGTTGAGTGAGAGCTAAAAATTGTGAGTGGGAAGTAGGGAAAAAGTTCTTTGTTCATGTGGGTTATGTCTGACCCTTCGGAAAGCTAACATTTGTAGTTGTAACTTAAAGCACAACTTTACATCCTAAGGCTAATTTAGTTCCTCTCTCCTAACAACTACTGGAGTTGGCACCATTTACTAATGACTGATGAGGGATAGGTAAGAGGACGATCAATGGGTGGAAATCCTGATTCCTGAGACAAAGTTGCATAGGAATCCCTAGCACCACCAGGGCAGGCCTTCGTTGTTGATAAAAAAATCTATAAAAACCTTGATTCTTGCTATGCATCTTCCCTTTCCCAACCCTTTACTTCTGGACTCGCATCTCAGGGGAAATTTAAGGTGAGGTTACATTGCCTGAAATGATCAGCAATAGTAATAGCATAGAGAATGGAATTTTAAATCCTGGCCATATATTTAATAATCTCCATTGCTGTCTAGGGGAGCCAAGCATATTTAAAATCAAGTGCTGAAGGCCGAATGCATAAGATGAATAGCCTATGAGGTCACAGAGAACAGTTGTGATTATCTAGTCTGACCTTTTGAATAACTCAGATCCTGCAGTTTCACCTAATCTTTCCTACAACAAACCCATAACTTTTGATTACCCTATGATGGATATTTCAGAAACATATCCTAAACAGATTTAAAGAATTAAAGTGATGAAGAATCAATTGTATCATTAATAAGCTGTTCCTGTGGTCAATTACTAAACCTGATTTGCAAAAAATGTTGATGAATCATTCCTCCAAACAAAACACTCTCTGATGAAATAAAACTGCTTCACAAAACACTGTAGAGTGGATGGTTTTAATTCAGGTAAGAGAACAGTTTCAGGCAGACCCATTTAAAGTCTTCATTTCTTCTAGAAATTCTGATTGTATGTTATAATATAAAAAAGTAAAACAAAAGCATTCCAATTTCCTGACTTTTCTCTATTAAGAAATTTAAATTTTGGGACTTCATCCAGTCAAAATACAGGTAGGTATTAAAAAGACATATTTTATGCTATTATTAGTTGTAGCCATTTTATTATTTTCCCTCAAAAATAAACTGTTTTAAAATCCAGGCTACCTAGACAGAGGATGCTCTTTTTTATATGGTAGCCTGCCTGACTGGCAGGTCTTGCGATTTTATTTCTCTTTTGCAAACAAGACAAATTTTAATTTTTTCCTGGAAAATTGGATGGATGGAAGTTCTCTAGACTCTTACCACAGAGTGATTTTTTTCACTTCTAACCTTTATGGTCACTTTTTTTAATCTCTTAGGAGTTTTCACCACCCCTTCCAAGCTCATGACCATATTATTGCTACAACCACTGAACTATTGGCACTTATATTATATTGGCACTATTTTTATTTTCTGTTTATAGTTACTGTGATTAATTTCTAATAAGTCTCTTAGCCCTCTTCAGTAATGTATTAATATTTATTAGGGACTTAGGGAGCATTGCATCTCGTCCTAAGTAAGCCTAAAATATGGTGGATGAATCATACCCTAAAAGTGCTGACTTCTTTTCATTGACTACCAGTGGAGCCTTGACGACAGCTCAAAAGTAGACATCTGCACTGTAGATATTGAAAGGTAGGTGGGATTAATTCTTCTGTAAGAAACCAACAGTCTAAATCAGTTATTGGCTTGGAGACAAATCTTTTCTAAATCTTTTTTTATTATATTCACAACAGTTTTTCTTGCCTTTGTATAAATGAAAAACATATTCCAAAGGGAAAATGATGACTCAATCCACCCAGAAGAGTTTCCATAACTGATTTCAATTTTGGATTTTTTTCTCTATTTGCAACACTGACTATACATAGAGTCATTCAGGCTAAACAGATGTTAAATGGTGAAATAAGTATGGGAATTGTAATTTGAATTCACGTGAATATTCCATTCTCAATTGCATCATTTCCCAATGGAAGTGAGTATTCCACCTGAATGTGAGGAAGAACTTATTTACTGTGTGGGTGACCATACACTGGAACAGATTGCCCAGAAAGGTTGTGGAGTCTCCCTCACTGGAGATATTCAAGAAATGTCTGGACACAGTCCTGTGACATGTGCTCTGGGATGACCCTGCTTAATCAGGGAGGGTGGAACAGATGACCCACTGGGGTCCCTTCCAACCTGACCCATTCTGTGATTCTCTGCAACTGTGTTGACTGCCATTGAAAAGAGACTGGACACCTGCTGGATAAGGAGACATCTGCATTTAAATGACTTAATCTCCAAACTGAATTCTATCCTCAGCCAAAAATGGCTGTCTAGGCTTCCACTCTTGCCAATAAAGTAGCATTTCTTTAGGCAATTAATCCAGTCTAGACCCAATTACTCAAGTCCTACAGATGCCTCATTGACTTACATCTACTTTATGTTCAATAGAAACAATATGTAGTCATGTGAGCAGAAAAAACAGCATTTCAGAAGAAATACTATGTCTACCTTAGAGAATTTTCTTTATAGCTGTGCCCGGTAGATTACCAATAAAGCAGGCATATAGGAATGACAATTCTCTCTATAGCTGTAATCCCAACCTTCTGTGATTTTGATTTATGATGCTGCCTCTTAATTAAGTAATCCCTTTTAAAAGAAGCCCAGTGTCTTTTGGTGTGTTCTAAGGAATAAACACAATCAGACCCTAGATCTTCAGGGAAATGTTTTGATGCCATATTAAAAGACCATGGTTTCTCTTTAGACAGCTCCTCCCTCTTAATTTCTGCATTGCCTCTACATT
The DNA here is from genome assembly GCA_013397895.1 of Origma solitaria. Lineage (NCBI taxonomy): Eukaryota > Metazoa > Chordata > Aves > Passeriformes > Acanthizidae > Origma > Origma solitaria. Next base: position 656,818 of record VZRL01002459.1, read on the forward strand.
TCCTCACAAATTAAAGGTTTGTAAAAAAATACTCTTCATTGTGCCACCTTATTGCTCTTGCAAAGGATTTTCTATTTTTTTTAATTAACACTTTAAAAAGTAATAAAACATAAACATTTTAAACTTTTTACCAATACTGACGATGAATGATTCTTTCCGATGCATAGCACAGAGCTTTACTGCTTGAGTTAGCAGTGACTGGAAGTTATGGAAGCTTAGCATGCCCTTTATGGGACATCCCCTAGCTAGAGAGAATATTGGTACAGGACACCACAGTCACAAGCAACTGAAAGAAAGATAAATCATTGGAAAATAGCTTAGCCCTTTTTTTTGTGAAATGGAGCAATTGTTTTAAATAATACATAAGCGCTATGAAAAGACAAAGCATGTGCAGTGCTGTCCAGTGCATGTTCCTGTCAGGCACAAAAACCCACTTTTAAGCATGAATAAGTCATACCTACCATAGATTTACAGTTAGGTTAAATTTTATTGGGGGTTTCTTCTGTGTGTTTTTTTTGAGTTTGTTTGGGTTTTGGTTTGGTTTGGTTTTTTGGTGGGTTTTTGTGTTTTTTATTGGTTTTGTTTCGCTTTGTTTTGTTTTGTTTTTATTGACAAGGATAGTAAAAGGCTATTTTTCTTCTGGCAGTTTCTAGTCAAAATTTCAAATCTTTGTGGAAATCCCTTTAAGTGTTTATAATAATTTATGAGCGAGAAAGAAGCATTATATTGTCCTCTAACTTATAATTGAAAATGACTACACAAATGTTATTTACATGTTTCAGATAGAAGCTCCATCTGTGGATGAGACCAAATTGGCAGAATGCCTACTTTAGTTTAAATTATTAAGAAGTTAAAAAAAAAAATAAAAATAGTAGCTTATGTCAAGAAGTTGTAGGTGCTTATATCTGTGCTATTTACTGCAGTTTCAGTCGTGGTGTACTCATATGAGATGCCTGCTCTTCCAACATAATTCTTCAGAAGAAAACAGGGCAGATGGATTATATATGTTTTGAAATTGATATGTGCTTTGTCACTCCTGAGTGTAAGAGGCCTGAAGCTGGAATTGAATCACACTGAAATGTACCTAACATACAATATTTCAGTTGTAGAAATATGACCATAGCCTTTTAGCATATGCTGGGTATGAATTTTTAAATTTGGTACTAAGGAGCAGCAGCACGTACTGAATTAATGCTATCCAGTCTCATCACACAGCAAATCTTGAAATATTAACTTCTTTCCAATTGCTGCATCCTCATTTAAATTCACTGCTGCATACTAAGATTTTATACTCTTAAAGTGTTGCCTTTTTTTATAGAAACCGTCACATCAGTATTGGATGCTAAGGATTGGTGCTGAAGACCAACAAATTGTGCAAATGCTTGAATTTGATAAAAGCTACCATACAGTTTTATGGAAAAGAGGTTTAATTTCCCCATCTTGCTTTTTGAGGCCTTTGCTGAGCCACTTTGCTGATGTCACCTTGCTGTCCAAATCACCCAAGAAACTTGCACATGATGTCACCGTTTCATCTTGATGAGAGGCTTCCACTTACTACGAGAATGGAGAATTAAGGAATTGCATGGGGGAAAGGGAGGAAAGTAACACAACAGCAGTTTGGAGATTTGGAATATCCAATAATTCTAACATGTAAAATGCAGACTTTAAAGCAATCATTCTGCCAAGTTTTTTTTTAAATGCTGAGTTAATCCTTGGTCATCTGAAACCAGCTGCTCCTCTTCTCATACCTGTCTGCTTAAGCCAGCTACTCTCTGTCCTAAAAGCTCTTTTAAAAAGCTCTTCCTAAATGGGGTGATGCAAAACAATCTTGATTTTATACTCTAAGTGAATTATATGTTATCTGGCTATTGGCTGCTGAGACTGCTGACTTCTGGCAAAGGTTATGCTGGGGCTGGACAATACACCTTGCATGAAGAATTGACAAAAAAAGAACATCACTAAGGAAATACACATTCTTGGTTTTTTACAGACACAAATGATTGCATATGCAAAAGAGTAAATCCACAAGTAAAAGTAATCTTGAGATATATGTAAACCTTACCCTTATGTTGGTCATAAAATTAATAAATAAAATGTCCTAAATTAGTTTCAATATTAAAAAACCGTCTTGTAATAGCATTTTATTGTTCTGTGGTCATAATATCATCCTACCAAACTATACTATAATTGTCTTAGAATTGTCTCCTGAAGTAAAGCCTGCTATAAGGGAATACTACTGTTTCTTAGAAATTGTGATATTTAATAAGAATTGATTTTCCTAACTCCTCCTTATGCCTTTCATCAGCTGTGCAAAGCTCTTGCTATAGAAACACTCAAATACTCTCTAAAACAGCTTTCTAAATTCTCTCTAGAAGAGCTTTCTAGAGCTCAATTTTTTTTTTTATTTGATGTAAGAGTCTTTTAAAAATTAAAAAAAATATTTTAGGAGTTTTAAAAAATTAATTAACAAAGAATATATTTGTATTTTACTTTGAATATGGCTTTAAAAATTGTTACCTGCAAAACCAAATGATTCTGTCCTATTGAAGTCCAAAACTGTACCTTAAAATGTTAACTTAATCTAAAATCAAATAGTTACAGTGCACAAATGGACATTTCAAAAGGCTAAGTAGGTACTGGCCACAAAAGAAGCATAAGTATATTATGAAAAACATTTTAATCTCTTCAGAGGTTAGAAATGTTGGTTTTGATTTCTGATCTCCAAAATAATTAAACACAAAGGAAATGTAAGTTAGCAGTGAGATTTGTAGCTCCCTTTTTAAAATGCATATTGTGTCACTGCTGTTGCACACCTTTGATCTGTTGCTGGTTTGTTGTCATCTGAAATCTCTCATTGCTGAAAATGTATCTTACCAATAAGTATTTTCAATAGTGCTCTGCCAGGGCTGACTGGATGGTTTGAGACCACATCACATATTAAGAAGCTTCCTCTGTCCATTTTCTCTGGATAATTGCCTTGAGGAGACACTGTATTTATAACCATGCTGAGTTATTTTGTTACGCTAAAATGTCAAAAGAGACAATGCATTTGTGAAATTAAAGCTGGCGAGGAGTTAAAAACTAACTGCAACAGGGTCAACCCCCCAGACACACATTCCCTGCAAATTTTAATTATCAGATTATGAATTTCTGTTTTAAATGTGGGCCTTTAGCTCTTTGCTTGGTGAATGTTTAATATTCACTTTATGCTGTCTCAGTAACAGCTTTCCAGAGTTACTGGCAAAATTAAATTGCTTTTGCTGGCCAAAAAAAAAAAAATCCAGTCTATGTAAAGAAATGGATCTTAGGAAACTCACTAAAATTTATTTTGTCTTGCTAAAGAAAATTTTTTGAAGCAGGAAGATACATTTGCATGAAAAATGGCAAATCTAAGTTCCAGTTACTTAAGTAAAAGTATCTGAAAGGATAGAAACAGTGTGAAAAAGCTAAAAGAGCTTTGAAGAAAAATAACACACACCTACAAAGGAGTACTTTATCAGTAGGGAAGCACTGAGCCTGCTTAGTTCAGCTCTTCGTTACCCAGCGATGGGTCATATCTTATCACATCACATACATCACACAAGACACAGGTGCCAGAATGCAGCGCTGAGCACTGGCAGGGGCTCTGCCCGCATCCCTCTACTTCCCTGCATGTGGGCACCCCAAGGATGCTTTAAGGTGCAATTTAATCCTCCAGCTTGATTTGGAAGGATAACCTTCCTCCTCATCCCCTGCCGAGGTGGATGTCTGCTCGCCGGGCTGTCCCATCCCAGCCAAGCTGTCCCACACAGCCGAGCCCTGCAGCTCAGCAGCTCCAGCCTGCTCACGCCCCAGCTGCCTCTGCTCCTGCTGCTGCCCTTGTGCCACCAGGAGGGTGTCCTGCCTTCCGCCCCTGACAAATCCTCTGCTTGTCCTGCCCATGAAGTGATGGCGAAAGCACCTCTTCTTCCTTTCCGAGCACTGCCTAGTTTTGAGTGAACATAAACAAAAAGAGGGAAAAGGAAACTTTCTGCCAAGCTGTGGAAGGGATAAGCAGAATGTGGCCTTTAGACTGTGAATCTGACTTGTGTCTTGCTAGACCATGTTAATTACTTGGCATGAAAATGCATGCCAGAAAGGAAGTACAGGCTGAGCCTGTGTACAAAATAAGATTCAAGTGAGGAAAAAAAAGGTCAATAAACAAGTCGTGCATCTGTTACTGCTGAGACACGGTGGATGCTGCTTTTCTACAAGTCTTTTTCATTGTAGGAAACGGAAATAATTTTTGAGAGAATCTTATATATGGATGTATGGATATACAGTGTATATCCATATATGAACATATAGCCATATATCTATATTTATGTATTATATAAACCTATTTTTATGCATATATACATTGTGTATGTATATGTATACAAATACAAACACCTTGTCATATATCTCTCATGCTTGCAAGCTAAAATACTATTCAAGTTCTGGTGGTTTCTGTGAAAAAACTTCGAGAGACTTCCCTGTAGTTAGGAGGTTTTTATGTAGCAAAACTTGTCTTTCTCACTGCTAACCACAGCACCTTTATATGTATGTGCTTGAAACATTTAATTCCATGACTAAACAATCACATAGTTTCTAAAGTGATTGTAATAATCAATATCCAGGCTGGATTTTTCAATTACTGCTTTATATGAGCTATAGATGCAGATGGGAATATTATAATATCATCTTCAAAAACAGTTTTCATTTAAATTATATAGCACAGGGCAAAAGCTAATAAAATAAAAATGTGTTGAAGTCCAAATTGTTTCCTACCTGATTCTACCTATGGAATAAAAAACAACCTAGTCTCAGTCATGTTTTATTTTCCACCCTTCCACCAAGCTAGACATTTATGTGAGGTGCATTACATTTTCCTTCCTTGCACAGCAACATTGCCATCAGTAAACTCAACATCTAGAGCATAAGAGGGGAATAGAAAGGCAGAACATCACAAATGCTGAACTCAAGGCTATCAGATTCAGTGTTTGCTTAGTGTCTGGCAAAAAAAGAACATACTCAAGAAAACCCCAAAACAAAACCAAAAGAGAACAGGACAGCTACAGCTGAGAGACAAAAATATTTAGTTTGGCATTTTCTTATGTGGGTAACAGTTTTTTATTTACAATTCATCGCTATGTCTGGCAACCTGATTCTTTATAGGGACACATTTTGTTCTTTCTTTTTCCATTGAAAATCTCCAGTGAAATCCATTAATTTCCATGAAGCCACTCTAAAATTGGGACCTGAAATTTGATGTCCTCAAGAGACAGTGAATCAGACCTTTAGCAATGAAACAGAGGAAAAATGAAGATTACTTTGAAGATACTTCTGTTACTGTGCTCTTTGGATATTTTTCAGCCATTGGAGTAGGTATTGCAAGATCATTTCCCACCCAACTTTGTTTCAGTCAGTAATTTTACCTTATCCTACGAGAAATGTGAAAGAAGATTCATATACCTTTGCAGAATTTGTGAACTCTTTGGGGAAAATCAAACCACTCAGAATTCCTCTTATTGCATAGATTTCTTCAGCTAGTGGGGAAAGAGCTACTGCAGCACAGCAAAGTGGTGAACTGAGTATGAATGCCAAGTAGAAAGCAAATCTATGGCTGCAGCTAAAAGGACACAACTGTTGCTAGCCACAGCTGCTTCCTCATTTTTAATTTTTTAAAACCTTTTTTAAGATTCATAGTCGATTCTTGTCAAGGAAATGTTCTTCCTTAATTGCAATACTCAGTAACTGGTTTGCTAGGCTGGAAATAAGAGCTCTCCTAAATACTGTATTTGATTTTTTCCCTCGGAAGCTAATGGAGCTAAAAGTCATGTTTGTTTGTGCTGCAGCATTTTCCCTACCAATGCTGCCTGTTTGAAGCAGCTGATTCTGCTCCATGACTGCCATTCTGTATGACAGCTTGAAGCTCTGATTTCCTTGGGACTTTCCTTATTGTGTTCTGCAGCAGTTAGGCTAAAGCTGGATCTCATTTCCTAGAGCTTGAAAGAACTTGCAGCAGACTCAGAACGTAACAACCCCACTGTTTTTTCATCATTTTAATACATTGTCTATGGTTTATAGCTGTCTTCTTGATCAGGCTCTTTCCTCGCAGAATGGTATATTTCAGATTTTTTGTAGTAAGCCTAAAGGTTCTTAGTTTGCAACAAGGTAAGATTTTACAAATAAATCTAACTGCAACAATCTATGCTTCTTGGGGTAATGTATTCCATGAGAAAATTATTTCTATTATTTGTAATAAGTATTATGCAACTTATAAAATTGCCAGAAATATGCTCCAATATGAACAAGGATGCCTTTATAATGTTTTGGAACTAAAGCAGGCTTTAGAGACATAGAAATTCATCAAGAAGAAAAGCTACTGTAAGAAAAGTTGGCTAAAGTTTAAGGTTAGTGAGAAATGTCTCAGTCTGATTTAACTATCTACATGCCACAGAATTCATCTAGTTTCACATTATCACAATTTTTATTTTGTTTTTTCTTCCATCCAGATTTTTACAGAGCTTTTGCTGTTGCTGTTCTTTCATGATTTTATTTCAAATGACACAAATGACTGTTCTTAGACCTATTTGAAGAGAAAAATTCTGTGTATTTTCTCTTTATTGTATGATGACTTTTTTCCCCACAGAACCAGCTACCTAAGTTGATACCTGGTTCTGGTGACACAAGCACAGTGAACTCTTCTCCACCTGACAGTTTCTGCAGACATCCCAATGAAAAAAAATGGACTGATTTTTAATCCATCCATAGCACTTAATTTATCCTTGTTGTATAGAGGCCATCACAAGGCTTATCCAGCTTTAGAATTTTTCCTGTCTTTTAAAGCTGCAGAATCAGGCTAAACATCCTCACTTAAGAGTTTTTCCACATGACTGTACACCTCAGAGCCATTTCACTTTATCAGAGCTAACACACAAATTCTCTGTAAGACAGTATTGGCAATTTTCATGTTTACTTTCAAATAAATTCAATGCAAAGATACCTATAGCTCTCCAGGAACTCAAAGGAAGAAGTTATCTTAGTCTTCACATTAAAGCCAAACACGACAACAGTACAGGAACCGTTTTTATTGTCTGCTGTTGCAGAAGCCAAGAAGCCACTGAAAGGCACAGGTTATTCTGATCCTTCTCTAATTCTACAGAAATAACCAGAAGAAGGTCTTCACCATCCATCTTGGTGCAGTAGAGTTTTAGATCCTCATTTTTCGCACTCCCTTGCCAAAAACTTGTGAATGTATCAGATTTTTTTTTCTCCTGTGATTTGTATAAATCTCATTAAGATTTTAGCCAGGGGAGGTATTAATAATCCCTGCTAGAGCTACAATTTACTCATTTCTCAGTGGATGGTCTTTAGACTTGAAGTTAGTCCACAATTTAGCCTACTCCCACACACAAGCTTAAACATATGCTCTGTGATGTATCCCCTCAGTGTCACGAAGGGATATTACTCTACCTTACCAATGCAAGTATCAGAGTAAGCATAATTTTTCAGAATCCAATCTCTATTTAATGCAAAATAAATTTTAATGAAGCTTAGTTTGGATGATAATTGCTCCAAAAACATCCAGTAAATTTTAAATAATGATTTCATCTGAACCTTGAACATTTCTAAAGCATAAGGAGATATCTGCTTCATCTACACCATAGTGAGGTATTTTTTATTTACTCTTTGAGGTTTTCTACAGGTAGTGGGGAAGTCATTTACTATGGCATTGTGAAGGGGTACTCATGTATTTTCTAGATAATTTTTTCAGTGCCTCTATTTTGATATCAGATTGTCTTTGGTATGCTACCAAGGTTTGTTTAGATTGTCATAATGAGGATGGAGCAGAGTATTCTGGTATCATTTGACACATGATATGCTGTAGCTCTTTGCTCTGAACTACCAGGGTAAAAAGCTGATGATCGAGTTACAATTTTGCAAACAGAGAGATTTTCATAGGCTTTACTCTGCTACCAGCAGAGTTAATGAAAATCAGTCATGTTGCCATAATATTCTTCAATTTCTCCATTATGGGCTATGGCGTTTCATTGCTAAGGCCACTGAAGTTCAACATAAAAAAATGAAAGAATCCAAGCTGATTCAAGACAGAGCAATAATGTTTAAATCCCGTGTTCATAGGTTTAACAAGAATGGTGAACAGATTTTGTGGGTTTTTTTTTCCATCAAAATAGTTACTTGACTATGCTCAGTAAGTTCTGTTTTTCTGTGCCCAGCTTCTCATAGGCATTTGTTGTTCTTTAGTGGTGTTAATGATGGCAGAACCTTCTGCTTCCCAGAAGAAGAAATAAGAAAACAAGAAGTTTTGAAGACAAATATGACAATCCAGGATTATAACAATTTTTTTTTTTTGAAGGAAGGAAGGAAGGGAGGAAGGAAGGAAGGGAGGAAGGAAGGATGGAAGGAAGGCAAAGATGACACATCAACACAGTAAACCTTTAGGCTGGGTTATTTACTATTGGATTTTATAAACTCCATTTCATCTATTGATAATTTTGTTTCTATCTTTTCCCTTAGCTACTGTGCTTATTGTCTGCATAAATTTCTCACCTTTTGATCAACAGAGCTCCTGGGGAAAAACATGTATTTCCTTTATGTTTAATTAGATTCATTTGCTGCTTTTCAAACCAAGAACCCATTACATACACAAGAGATTTTATAATTTACTCACAGAGATGTTTATTGTTACTGTTTTCATAAGGAATAGCTTAGATAATGTTTTTTAACTATAGGTCATTTGGTTTATGCTCTTTAACTATAACTTGTTATTAGCTCCTAACTCATATAGATTAAAAGAAGGATATCACAAATATTATGTTGTCAAAAATGCACTAAATAACTGTGAAAACCTCATGCATAGCTAATGTTTATGATTTATTTATTTGCCTTATGAATGCATTACATTCCAAACAGAACTTGGTTTCAATAAGGTGATGGGAAACTATACACAGGATAATTGGCAAAAGAAGGGCATCAGTAGCTCAGTCTGGTATGGCGAGTGAGTTATAAATGTGGTTTTCTCTTAGCTTTTCAGCCGAGAAGCAACCACAGAAGTTTTGCCTGAGGCGTAGTCTCAGAAGTGGCAGCCTGCACTGCCTCAGCAGAAGGCCATTGCATTAGTGGGGTTTTTCAGAGCACACCGACGTCTAACCAACCACACTGGCCCCGGTCCGCAGGCCCAGGGGATCAGCAAAGGACATGCACTGGGACAGAGAGGGTTTCCTGCTGGTGTGGCTTAACCACAGCCAGCCACCAGGCACCGCCGAGCTGCTCACTCACCCACCACAGCACTGGGGAGAAAATTGGAAGAGTAAAAGCTATACAACCCATGTGTTGAGATAAGGACAGTTTGATAGGTAAAGCAAAAGCTGTACACACAAGCAAAGCTAAACTAGGAATGTTTTCACCACTTTCCATGGGCAGGCAGGTGTTCAGCCATCCCCAGGAGAGCAGGACCCTGCCATGGGTAATGGTGACTCAGGAAGACAAATGCCATCACTTCCTTCTTCCCTCCACTTTATACACTGAGCATGATGTCACATGGTCTGGAACAACCCTTGGGTCAGTTTGGGTCACCTGTCCCAGCTGTGTCTCCTCCCAGCCTCCCATGCACCCCCAGCCCCCTGCCAACATGGCAGAAAAGGCCTTGGTTCTTCGCAAGCCCTGTTCAGCAATAACAAAAACATCTCTATATTATCAACCCTTGTCCAGCACAAATCCAAAACACAGCCCCACATGAGCCACTGTGAAGAGAATTGGCTCTACCCCAGCCCAAACCAGCACACTTATGGAACAGCAGCAACCTCAGAGCTCCTCTCCTCTCACACATGGGCTCTCTGCACATCTCGTGATGTCCTTCAGAGGCAGGAGCCAGCACCACCCCCAGGGCCACAGGAGAGACCACAAACCCTGGAGCTTACTGGGGTAGCTGCTAGAGATCTGAATTTTCTGAAAAGTCAACATTACTGCCAAGGCTGTCGCATTAAGAAGAGTTTGAATGAAGGATTTGGCATAACCCCTGGCACAAGGCAAGGCATATCATTCCTCTCAGCTGAACAAAGTGCTGACACAGATATTACAAGAGGTAGAACATGACCCAATAATAGTGTCTGCATTCTCATTCAGAAAATGCTGTGGCAAATCCCTCACAGTGGCAAATCAGAATGAATTAAGGGTTTAGGACCTGACAATGCACAAGTGTGACAATAGGCTTCCACCCCACGCGAGCACCACGTTCAGCATCATGGCAGTCACACAGCAGATATTTTCACTTGTGCAAAAGTGCATTCCTTGGTAAAGAGGCAAAGCTGATTATTTGAACTGACAATTTCTAGAACACATTTACCAACTTTTTTTTTCAATGGAGCAATAAATATTTAAAATTAATGTTTCACAGTTCATAGCACAGAATTCCAGCATTCAGCTAAAAGCATTCTGCTAAAATACTGCCATCTTGCAATAAAATCTGAAGGTAAATGGACTGTTATGAACTAATCTAGTGCATTATAATTTTGTTCTGCAACTTTGTGCTACTTTTATTATTTCTTTCTCTTTGGCCTTCAAGGGAAAGATGTGTAATAGTGAATCCTAGGAATATATGTGATGTAAAGTCAGTTTGATATATTCATTTTCTTTTCATGGCATCCCTTCTTCCTTGAAACAGTGACCTCAACTTCTATCAGCCTTCTGGACTGATTTACTATAACTGGTTTAAGCTAGTCATAGCTTAGCTGCCAAAGGTTTAGAAGTTCAGGCAGGAGAGTAGGGAATGGCTGTCCAAAATGGAATTCATATCTCCACTGTCTACCAATTGGCCTGGAAAAATTTTGAAAATCATGATTCATCATTGAAAATTTCATAATTTTAGGAGAAAATGTGCCATTTAATGCTATCCATTTCTGCTTCAGATCCCATCCAAAAAGCATGCATACTTTATGAACTGAGGTTAAAATAGTTGTATTTTTTTAACTGAAAGATCACTAATCTCAGTTCAATTTTGCAAGATTCAGTTCAGCCCTATTGCTGTGTAAAATATTCACAAAATACAGCGCATAAAGATTTTAGATGAGCTTTCATTAATAGTTTTGCGAATGCCAGTGAAATCTCCAAGAAGCCTTCAAGAAGCCAGGCTGACAAGCAGATCTTGAGCTGCTCCCCTCTGTCCTATCTTTTTGAACAAAGATATTCCCAAAGTTTGCTGAAGCACAGTACCTTCCCTTTACAGAGAGTCTTGTGGAGTAACCACCTTAGATGCTCCTCTACTGGGCAGATGGGAAGAAGGTACAATGCACCTGGAGACAGCTCTCCACAGGGCACAGACAGCAAGGTTTTAGAGCTCTTTAAGCAAAATGCTCTTCCCAATTAACACCTTATATTTTGTCAGTGATAAATGTGTGAGATTTACAGCTGTATCCTCAGAAAAGAAAATTGTATTTTCATGTAGCAAGAAGAGGGAGTCATCTGAGCAAGGATCTTGAAACCTACTACCATGTTCAATCTGAAAGTCTCAGCCTGTAAGATCATCACCTGGAGACATTTTTAATCTTTAACAGACAAAGAGAACAAATACAGATAAAACCATCGCTTAAGTAATTCAGCAAATCTGTATAACCTGACACTTTAAAATGAGGGGCAGAAAAAAAATCGAATCCATTCTCTGAGGCATAAGAGTTCCAAATGTTTTCCTTTTGGTATTGGTGGATTTTGCAATTTGAGGTAATTTTTTAGGTCAATCATTTGTGCACTAAGTATAATTTTCACAAGGAAACAGCAAAAGAAACTAATCAAAACTAAACAGAGCAATAGCAACTGTCAAACAATTCCCATCATAAAAACAAAATAAGTACCAATGGGATGGTAAGCAGTTTCTTTCCATTTGCCAAGGGATACCCACAAAAAGGAGTGAAATAGGTTCCAAACATATAGAGCAAAAGCAGGGTAAAGGCAAACACATTGCGATACTTAAGTAACATGCCAAAGCCTCTTCACAATTAGCCTGTGGTTTTGATTTGCTTCTTTTTGCCATTTATCTTTTATTTTCTCCCCTCTGCTAGTCTAGGTAGACTTGTTTGCAAGCAGTGCACTCATAAGCAGACCACAAATATACAGCTATGGAGCAATGCCTTCCCAGTTCCTTCTTTCTGGCAAATTTGTGTCTGTTTACATTTTTCTGAGTAAATTTCAGCCTGGAGAGTCTACATATAGGCTTAGAGGATGTCTACCGACAGCTAAGAAGTTAGTGTTGTCCAAATATATAAGGTTACTAAAATTAAATGCAAAATTCAGATTTAATAAGTATTCCATATTTTATACTACAAGCAATACTACTGCCACTGGGGAATGCTCCAGTGTTTTGTAGAGCATAGACTGCAACTCTCCGGGGTTTGTTTTTTTTGCTCCTCCTGTCAGTGAAAATAAAATTAAAATTACCCTGCACAATTAGTAATTCCCCATTTCATAAATAATAATACATCCAAAAGAGGAAGAAACTATCTTTCTGTTCATTTACGCAAAGAAGCACAAAATGTAAAAAAACCCAAAAAACAAAACCAACACCAGATCATATTGACAGATTTATTATTTTGACACATAGATTAGGTTGGATGACCAGAGGAAATCATTGTAATCACCTGGTGGAAACTCCATCACCTACATTACTGAATTTTGGTGAATGACTGAATACAGTCAAATCCTGCACTGAGCTCATTTCAGCAGGTTTTCATCTGAAGATCTTATGTACGACCAGAACAAATGACATGTTCAGAGGTACCTAAGTGAGCTTCGGGATAGACCTAAAAAAAGCATTATATCATCTCAGACAAATTCGAAAGTAAAGTGCCTAAATCCTCCTTGTATGGCGTGCGATTGATGGGTGCAGCTCCAGCTATCACCATGCCCTCTGACTTCACACCACATCTGTCTTCATCCTGCTTCAGTCAACACTGGATATTGAAACCATCCCAGCATACCTGTCTTTAATTTGCCACAGACTCCCTCAGTACAGATTAATTATCTTCAGTCTTCAAGTCAGCTGCCTTATACATGAATATTAAAACTTGAAAATATGTCCTCCAGTAAGAAACTTGCATGACTTTCCAGAATAAGCAAGATTAATCAGACATGATAATTATGATAATAAATGTAATACTAACTTATCACATCATATAAATTCAGCTAAATGAGCTCTGTGGCAATAGCAGTTAAGAATTGAGAGGAGAAGCAATGACAATCTACATTATTGAAAATAAAATCTTCAGCAGCTGAATCAAAGCCATTTTTCACAGTCTCTATTCAGTCATCTTCTTATCTATATGCCTCATGTGTTGGAGGCAGCAAAAATACCTGAATCTAATGTCTTAGCAAGTTAACCTTAAGAGGTTAAACTTGGACACAGCATAGAAAAATATAAGGCAGAGAATTATACTTATTCTGTCTTTCTTAGAGTCAGGTATGAGCTTTTCCTGAGAAAATGGCATTAAATGTTCCATTAGAGCTCTATTACCTGGATTCTGGTTCAGCCAAAAGGCCTCACTTAATTTCCAATTTTTTCATCATTTTGAATGATTTACAACTATGCCATTCTTAATTTCAGCTTCCTATATGCATTTTAATGTTTACTTTGGCTGCTGGAGGCTGAAAGAGGCACTCTGTACAAATATTGTGTTTGTGTGTTGGCTAATTGATGGCACTAGAGCTACGAGATGTATGCCATACATTAAAAAAAGCTGAAAGATACCCCTTTTCTGGCCCTCATAATCCTCTCAGAAAAGATTAGCTCAGCTTCTCCAGCCCTCACACCTGATATTCCTTACTCTAACCTTATTTTCCAGGTGATCAATTCAATTTCACAGCCTCCTACAGTCTTCTTTGGTATTCTCAGTCAGAATAGACTCTGTCCATCAATTGTTATCTCCATGTCTTCAATTTCTATCTCCACTTCATTGAATTTCACAGTGAAGTTTTTGAAAGTCTTATCACTTGTAGCTTGTCCAGCATTTTATTAATCTCTGTCATGCCCTAAATAAATGAAATCTGGCATTGCACTACAGCTCACATTCACAGACTGTGAAAACTATGAAAACCGGAAAGAAAAAACAAAAGAAAATTTCAAAACCCAACAATTGGAAGGTGCAAGCAAACTCCTTTGGGCAGCCAGTTTTATTTATTCTGACTATCAATGTCAGATAAAATTAAATTTAAAAATATCAAAAACAAACATAAAATCTTTTATTTCCAAACTACATTAAGAGAACTAAGTATAGTTTATATTTAGCTGTGTTGAATTTATCCAAGTAATCTTTTAATATAAATTTAGTTAACAGAAAAAATACAAAATAAGAGTCAATAAACCACGAATGCGCCCTCAGTATAAAAAACAAAATGTGTTAATTTAAAAATTATTTTCAAAATTATGTATTGGAATGAAGTAAAGTTTGCATTCATTCTCATGAACTTGCTTTAACTAGATTAAAATATTTTGAATAGATTGTATGGAATTTTATGGCAATGTCATTTTATTTGAGAAATTAATATTTAAATATTCAGGACTGAAAATTCTGAGCAAGATAAAAATTACATTTTCATCACTTGTTTTTTTTCTCTCTCCAAAGTTTTGGAGAGCATTTAAATATTTTTTTTTCTTTCCCAAATACATCAAAATTAAATCACAAATACATGGCAAGGCATCAGTTAACTCAATTTGCTCAGTCTCTTCCCCAGGAGGGTGGTTGGGCTGTTCCCTCCTCTCTGTCTTCACAGGCTGTGCCAAAACACGAAACGCCTGTGCCCCATCGCAGTGGAGAGGTGACGCCACACAGAGCTCAGAAGACATTTCCCCCTGACACAGGGGATGGTAAACAAGGTCATAATGTGTCAGATGTACACCATCATCAAAACCTATTATTTTGTGGCTAAGTTCAGCTACTCTGTGTGGGAACACTGCATATTAGTATGCTTGATTGATCCGTCTATAGATTGCGTGTTGGCACCGCAAACAACTGCACGGCCAGAGGCAATGGATCAACATGAGAAAGATGTGGAATGGTCTTTGCCTACATTAATATAATAAGGCAATATCTACAATCCATTACATACACCAATAAACCCACAGATGTTGATATTAATGTTTTAAAAATTCAATATATTGAAAGGATGTCACATATCAACGTTTTGTAAAATGTACTGAACAAAACAGAGGTTAATCTGCAAAGCAACAGAAAAATCCAACGTCAGTGGTGTTCTTCCATATAGCTGTACTTCTTAGGAGCAAATCATTGTTCTTCTCTAATGAAGGAGGAGGTTTTTCAGGGTAGTCAAGACACTGCAGCTTTTCTTCACCCTGAAACAAGAAAACAGAGAAAGCAACCAAAAGTAGTACCCTAGAACAATTAAATTTATCCATGTTATTGTTGTTCCCACTATGCCATTTATGTTCTGCTTCTTGCATCAAAATTTTGGAGATGAAACAGTATATGTTTTTCTTCCATGCTACCTTCTTCTTAAATAGTCTGTGATTTTAAATTACGAACAAGCCAATGAGATAGGCAATACCAGCCAACATCCAACACAGGAAGTATTTACAATTTTGTTAAAATACCTCTGAAAATTTTTTTTTATTAATTTCTAATAACATCATTGCCACTTGGGCGGAGCAAAAGAGCCAGATTAATTTTCCTTCTCCAAGATATAATTTCAAAAGATTTGACAAACTGGGAAACAGTTTTGCTCTATGAGTCTTCTTCTGTTCCAAGAGAGTTAAAGCATTATGTAAATAACGAAAGTCTTCTGTTTTGATATTTTGCTGTTTAAAAAGGCCCAGTATTAAAAGAAAAATAGCTTCTCATTTAATGTCTTTACACTCACTAATGGATTTGTTTTAAAGAGCCCAGGATTTAACCAATGACTACATAAAAAGGCTGTCTCTTCTCGACAGAGCCAACGGAGCAGGCAAGGACAGCTTCACACCAGTGGAGCTGTGCAAGAAAACGAAGAAAGAGTGGTGGTCAGCCAAACAATTCAAATCTTCTCTCACTACTGAAGACAAGAAAATCCATTTCCCTGGACAAGAACCATTACTCCGCTCCCACGCATGAAGCACCACTGTGAGGTGTGGTATCTCCTCCAGCCTCAGGCACCTCCAGTGCCATGGCAGACCAGAGGGGATAAAAGAGAAAGCAAGCAGTATTCATCAACATCAAAGCAACTGTGGGGAATGGCTCCAGATACAGGGATGTCATGCCCACTTTTGAAAAGAAAAAAAACAACCAGATCTTGGGGACTAGAGAGGTGCCTGAAGCTAGAAGTGAGGGGAACAGCAGCTAGCTACTGGGAGCCAGAGAGGAAATTAAGCCAAAACGGAACAGTGACAGCTTTCATGCAACTAATACAGGCTCTTTTCCAACAAAATAACCTTTTATGCTTAATTTAATAATCCAAATGAAATGAATAATAACGGTGGGGGAGGGGAATTGCCTGGGTCAAGAACATCCTGGACAATGGAAACTTACTGGACTTAGATGCTGCCTTTTTTTTTCATTGTGATTTTCCTCCTCTAAGGCAAGGATGGAAGAAGAAAAGGGAGGGAATCAATATTAAGTGTGCTTAGGAGCAGACAGTTCTTTGCTGTTGGGACACTTCTGTGTCTGTGTGGTCAAGAGAATGAAAGACTCACATTGAGCAATAAGGAGGGAAAGCAGGGGAGGGACTCGATAGCTATTAAGGCCATTATTTCCACCTTCATGATGAATAGTCAAACTCAGGAAAAGGGAAAATAGTATGAAACCCTCATTGTTGTGCAAGAGCAGGGCAGCAAGATGGATGAGCTGGCAACAGCTACCACTGACCCTGCCATCAGACAGTGAAATTGGTACACAAGTGTTCACAGCTGCTCAAAAATATCATGGCAGCAGCAAGAAAAGCAGTAGTTACCTCTTCCATCTCTTCTGCCTTAGCTACTGAGTGTGAGGACAGAAATAACTCTGAAAAATATGTGTAAAAGAAAAATAAAGAATGACTGCTTGAAGGCAAGCGTTGAAGAGTTAATGCATACCAAAATGTATGCTTTATTCATGTAAATATTTTTAGCGGCAAGTTCTTATGCTGTTGGTCTCGTGTTCCCTTGCAGATTATTGTATGACCTAAATAACTCTTGAAAGGAGAGTGTAGTTACATTGGACTGTTATGACTGTGCCTGTAAAAATCATTTTATCATGGATACATGTTTTTTTACACTTTAAATTATTATAAGGGAAAAATTTGAAGCATAAAATGCGAAAGCGTGTAGAATAAGAAAATAAAAAGCCCTCTTAGACCCTAAGAAGGGATTTACCTCACTTAAATTTGGATGTCTGAAAGGCTGAAATATCAAATCCCTCTATTCTCAGAGGCACCTCTGTACAATAAAAGTTTAAAAAGGTTTAGATTAATTTAGCTAAATTTTCTCCTGGAATTGCCTATGTTTATCCACGGAGTCCAGAGGGAAAATACACAACATATAGATATCCTTTTAAAAGGATAACGTTTTGTGAGATTATTCCATCATAAGGGTCAGCTGAGTGTTGCATGCAATGGCACATCTCAAAGAACTTTTTTATTAACTCATATACATTTTCTTCTGCTTCCCATAGAAATGGTAATTTACTAGTTCTCTATATATAAATATTTTTAAAGGGGAGGACTGGAAACAATCGTTGTCTTTCTAAGAACAGAAACGAGAAAATAAGAAAGCAAAGTTTGTTGTAGTAAGGAAAATATTAAAATTAGATAATTCCATATGTGTTATCTAACATTGATTTGACAGGGCAGCCTTTTGGTGTAAAAATCATTGTCTTGAGGGTAAAATTACTGAGTTTAACTGCCAAACAGAGCTCTAAATTACCCAAATGTGCAAGCAAACACGACTGTGGGGTTTTCTGGACATAGAAGCACACAACACCATAGCAAACGTGGCATATAAACTTGTTTTCTACCTGTTTTGAAATAATATTATCACTTCAGCTTAGCAAAATTCAGTGCAGAAGACTTTTGATTTTATTTTTTCTTAATAAGACCCCCTCTGCTCCTCTTACAGGCAAAGCAACATCATTCATCTGCACTGTTGAATTATTTCTAGCTCACCAAACAAAGTCACTGCTTTTCTTCATGTTTATACAGTCTTTAAAAGCCCCTGCAGACCATTAAGAGCCTTCTTGTGTCTCACAGTAGCCAATATGTCTTTTGTTTGAACAAAAACACACAGTCCTGATTGTCACTTTGGGAACAGGCATCTCTTTCTTTATCATCGTGCCCAGATATTATTGCTCATCTTTTCCAAAGCATTTTGATCCAAAGTACCATGTGGGAGGAAATAAAAAGACTCAGCAGGAGACAGCTGTTAAGGATGGAGTTGCAGACTGAATTTTCTGCCTTTTATAAATTCAAATAAGATTATTTATACAGAGTGGTCAAATGATGGTCAAACATGGAAGCACTCAGAAGTTCAGTTAGGATCAGCTCCCAGAATCTGCTTAACCAAATGATAATAATTCTTTCTTGCTATGTGCAATCTCATGTGACTCCTGTCTGAAATATTGTACCAGCTCTTTCCCTCTCAACTTCAATTTTTTTTTTGTTAGGGGAACCCTTTAAATGTTTCTATTAAAGCTTATAACATCCCTAGTTCCAGGGATGCTGTCCTTCATGGTCATGGTTCCCAGCTCTGTGCTCTGGACAGGCAGGTTTCATGTGTGACAATCCCCTTCCTTCTCTGCAGTCCCTACACCCTTCTCCCTCCATGAGTTACAGAGGTGGCAGCTGCTCCCCACGCGGGCAGATCACAACCCTCTCTGAAACACACATACATGTGCCTTTTTTTTTTCTTATTCAGTGGGGATCACAACTCACCTCAGTACCTCCCAGAGCCACTGTGCTGTGTAAACTCACAGTGAAAGCGAGAATGGGAAAGAGCTGGGGATGGGAACTGAGGTGAGAGATGTTCTTGACCTCAGGCATTTTATATAGCCTAAGCATGTAGCACAGTTCGACAGACAAAGGTCTGCCTTGATTATTCAGAAAACTGTATTTTGTATATTTATCTCCAGACGTCTGCCCATAGAAAAAATCTAGTGATTCAGCAGCAGTGCAAATTATAGGGACATGAAGACAATGGAGGGAAAATTTTAGTCATTCTTCTGTTCCCTGATAGTTTCCTTATTTACTCTGCCTACCCCTCCTCTCATCTGCACCTTCTTCCTCAGGATCTTTTGACAGGTATCTACCTCCAAACTCTCGAGCTTGTTTCTCTGATTTTCTGTTGATTAACATACACAAGAGCTACCTGAGCACTTCTCTTCAAGAGAGCAGTATTTTTGAAGAAAGACCTTTTGCTGTGAGGCTGGAGCCCTTCTCCTATGAAGAGAGGCTGAGAGAGTTGGGTTATTCAGCCGGGAGAAGAGAAGACTCTGGAGACACCATGGAGCCTTCCAGTGCCTGAAGGAGCCTGCAAGAGAACTGGAGAGGGACTTTTTAGCAAGGGCAAGGAGTGATAGGGGGATTGGCTTTAAACTGACAGATGGTAGGTTTAGATTAGCCATTAGGAAGAAATTTGACTGTGAGGGTGGTGAAATACTGGAACAGGTTACCCAGAGAAGTCATGGCTATCCTGTCAGTGGAATTGTTTAAGGTCAGAATGGATGGGACCCTGAGCAACCTGGTCCAGTGTCCCTGCTCACGGCAGGGGATTTGGATCTAATTTGCAGGTCCATTCCAACCCAAACCATTCTATGATTTTATGATTCTACAAATACAATATAAGTGAAAAATCAGACCAGTCCCTCAATCTGTAATGCCAACCTGTAGTTTTCAAAAGTTGTTATGACTCTGAGCAACCTCACCCAAACTCAAATTTAGGAGTTCTTTGAGTAGGGTATTGGAACAAATGATCTCCAGAGATCCTTTTAAACACAGTTTTTATCTATAATTCTAGAAATAGAGGTTATCACTCTAATAAGTAGTTGCTCAGCAATATCATGGGAACTGGAACCACACCATTCTGTCAGCACTGGCTGTAACACTGAATGCATTATCTCAGTTTTATTTTTATTTTAAAGTTTGACCTGCACAGCAGTTTCAAAATGAAAAAATAATATAAATTTGTCATTGTAGAACAAAGCAATCCTTCACTTACTTCACTGTCCCAGTTATGACAATGGCCTGCTAAGTATATAGTGGGAAGACTGCATGAAAAAGACTTCCTAACTCTATTTAAAGGTTTTGTTTTCTTCAGTCTTATATAAATTAATGTTAATGCTAATCCACATAAAATCATGCAAATTTCAGTAGAAGCCTCCTGTCTACCTACATTAAAGTGACTTCTTCACAAAAGCCAATACAAGATCCAATAAACCCCTGAATAATTCAACAGTATATCCCACATATCCACCATGCAGATTATGAAAGTTTCTAATTCCGCACAAAAGTACCCCCAAACCCAGGCTCATCAATTTGATGACTCAAAAAAAAAACCCATTAATAGATTTTGCTCCTAAAGCACTTGTGTGCACTTTTGTGCGCAAGTGTGAGAAGTAACCATACTGATAGTTTTTCAAAAGCTGCAGTCTTACAAATGCCAGTCTCAGATTTGTGCCGCTAAATATGGGTAGCTGATGGAAATTAAACTTCAGAAGATTTCCCAATGAAGGGCTCATTGCATTTTCCTAGCAAATCTCTTCAAATGAACTCAGCTTGTTTTAAGATGAGGTGTTTCATTTACGATGTAGTCAGGCAGCAGGTGCTTTCCCATCTGAAGAGACCCTGAAGATGAGCTCAGAATTAAAAGTATAATACACTGAGAGCAGAGAAGGTAATACTGCCATGGCTTTACCATGGAAAAATTATTTAGGGCAATCATTTGTAATTTCTATAAGACCTTGAAATAATTCCTACTCCTCTATGTAGGTGGTAATACTTACTGCTTTTATTTTGATTTACCCACTCCTTTGACTCTCACAATGGTACCTTCCATGCCCTGTACACAGCCTGCTAGGTTTCTTCAGTGTGGGCACGCTCCCTTTTTCATAGAGACAAATCTCTCCTTCCAACAGGTGTAAAAATGGTGTCACAGAATCACAGAATGGTTGGGGTTGGAAGGAATGTCTGGAGATCAACTAGTCCAACCCCCCAGCTGAGCTGCTTTGCAGTAGGTCAACCCCTAACCTGTACTGGTGCATGGTTATCCCTCCCTGGGGCCAGGACCTTACACTTGCCTTTCATGAACTTCATTAGGTTCCTCTCTGCCCAATTCCCCATCCTGGACAGCTCTCACTGAATGGCAGCACAGCCTTCTGGTCCATCAGCCACTCCTCCCACTTTTCTACCACCTGTCCTAGAAGCAAAGCTGATGACTTTACCCCATTGTGGATGATTTTAAATACTCGTCGTTTACAACCAAGTAGGGTCTGCAGAAGGCAGCAGAAAGGCTGTGAAGTTTTCCCTTGTCACCAAAAAAGTCCATGTATTTTTGTACCCAGGAGTTTCAATTGATGGAAATGAGCTGGGGAAGATGGTCAAGTCCCACAAGCTGTCTGTACGAGATGACTTAAGACTTCTGGAATACCTGGGATACTGTTAAATCACAACTGGATTGAGGAAATGAAAGACTTTTTTGTTTTTTTTAAGGAAAAGGTGTTAGACAGAGAAAATATGGATGACCTTAATAAGCACTTTCAAATGTTTCCCATCGCTGTGAAACTTGATGAGTGCAGACACTAGCACAATCCTTGTCGCTGTAGCACCTGTACAGCTTCAAACCTGAAGCTGTATTTCTAAAGGCAACAGTCAAACATGACAGAAACAACAGGAAACAAGAAAAAACTTTCATAACTGGATACCAACCCATTTTTATGATTACTTCAAACATTGCTTATCTGTCCAGTTGTCTGTTAGGGCCTTAGAGGAGGATAATATTGCCCAGGTAAAAGCAAAATGTAAATTGCTATGCTGGTGCTATTTCCTATTTCTGTTATATTCCATGGTGTGTGATTGAGACACACAGATATTTTCTCACTTTCATGTCACGTGAATGGGTTTTTAGAAGCTCACATAGCCTGTGAAGGACAGCAATGTATTGACTCCTCTGACCTTTTACTTATTCTAGACTTTGATTGACTGATCTCCTCTGTTCTTGCAAAGTCGGCAGCTGCCAGAAAGAACCAGAGCCTCAGACACTGAAATTATTGAATTTTGAAAATGTGAAAGCAGCACAGCTTAGTTATGCTGTGATATCACAAGCCCATGTTGGGCATTGAAATTCAGATGTCTTGTTCTTGTGACAAAAGATAAGTGCAAGAACAGGAGGATGAGCAAGAACATCAAAAGAATGAATATTCTTTAAATAAAATCTTCAGCAAAACACTGTGACGGTACAAATTTAAACCTGCTTTGCTACAATAGTGTACTGACAGATCTCTCTTAGTTACAGAGCCAAATTCTCACTTTTCAATGACATTTAACGATGGCATTTTGTGCAACACTTCTATAAGTATGCACATTGATTAAGTCATTATAGGAATGCTCATTTAACAAATAACAAATTTTTAACTAATAACGGATTATTATGAGAGTCACATCCATCCCTTATTCTGCTAAACAATCTATTTATTTACACTCCAAAGTAATAGAATATTTTGAAATATCTGGAAATCTTCCTTTCCTTTGAAATGTGTCGAGTTCCAAGTGTGATCGTATCTTTTTAAGGCAGCACAGCAGCACTGTCCTTAGCCAGGGATTTACCAGCAGAAAAATCTCCGCAGAAGGTAGACAATAAAAATAAGTCCATTTAAATGATCTCAGTGGTATTTTTCAGATGGCAGAATGCAATTTATTCCAGCATAACATGCAAGACACAGGATTGTTTAAAAGTCTGAAGATGATTGTTCTGTAACATGGGAAAAGCCTGTAGAAAGGTAGGAACACAGACATCCCAGAAGAGAAAAATCTTGTAGCATTCCAGTAATGAATCTAGAAGGACATTTTTAATAACACTGGCAAAGAAGTCTGAACTATAACACTACAAGTAATACATAATAAAACACCCATAAATGTGCCAAAAAGGAACAGCAATCTCCAATCCAAAACCAGGAGAAGTCAGGTGTACTGACACTGAGGTGTAGGAAGAAGTGGGAGATGTCATCATGGCAGTTCTGTGACATTCTAAGAGGGGCTTCTGCTGATTGAATTAGTGTGTGTGTGGGCTGCAGTTTAATGTTGATCTCTAGCAAACATTATACAACAGAAGATCAATTAGCAGGTAGAGAGGAGAGCTTAAGAACACTTCTAGTTTACATAGGTCTATACTCAATCTTATTTTGCCTCCAGTTATTGATTACTGTTTGGCATCTCAGAGATAATTATTTGCCTTCAGCTCCTCTATTTCCTAATCCTTTTCTACTGAAGGAAACTTGCTTATTAAAAACACTGCTAGTACATGTTCTTCCTGCTCAAGTACCCCAAGCAAAGAGTTTGGTCAGGAGCTGCTTTTAAAAGCCAAAAGTGTCCCCAACATCTTCCAGGAAATAATTTTCAGGCAACACAGTATGAATGAAAAATTCAAAAGGTACAACTGCTGCTGCAAATTTTGCACATGTGCAATAAATCCTTACTGAGGTTTGTGGCTTAATATTTGAGGATCAGGTTGCTGGAGCAACACCTCCAAAAAATAGGCATAATCTTCCTGGACTCCTATAATTAATGGAAGTATAGCTGTGTGTATGAGTGTTTGATTGTGAAGATGATAAAATAATTTAGAAGCTACAGGATTTTACAGACTTCTTTACTGATAAACTGAAGAAAGAAAGGTGAAAATCATTAAATAAATATTTTTAAATTACTTATTCCATAATAAATCTTGTCTTCCTTCTTAATGTAATTTGACATCTATGTTTATTTTGCATAGAATTATTGACAATGGTACCAAAAATAAAGACAATGACTCAATGAGCAATTAGGCTGAATAAGACATATTTCTGTGAGAATGTCTCTAGGAGTAGTTTGAGTGTTCTTTTTAAATGACTTTCAATGACTCTAATGAAAAAGTTGGATATGAGGATCTTGGGCCATGAATACTCTTTGGATCAGGCTTCACCTGGGCTGTAGCCAAATATAACATAACAGCCCTAGGAAAAAGTCATCCCATATTTCTATGAAAAACTGAGAACAGGTATACATATACACTGCATCAAGCAAATCAATGCTCACTTGATCCTTTGTGTTTGACTGCAGAAGCTTGTTGAGCTGCAGGACAGACAGCTGGAATACTGCTAAGGACAGGAAACCACCTATGTGGACAGTCATTAATATGTATTTCTTGTCTGCATTTCTTATCTGACAGCTTCATTTTAGAGATTCTTTTGCAAAGGCATTGGTGGTGAGTTTCAGCTGTCAGAGGAAGAAACCTGCTTTTCCTTACTTAGAGGTCTGTAGGATGCTTAAATTACCACCACAATCCCTGAAGATATATAGCCCTGGTCACTATAGCCATGACATGCAGAGAAATTACTGCTCGCTCAGAGAAAGTGGGCACCGCTTTTGGTCACCTAAGCCTTTCCCAGACTTCATTGCCTTTACTGGGGCTAAACTTGACTGCCTGCAGGTAAGCATCTAGGATAGGGTGTCCTGCCTGAACTCCAGCTGCTTCTACATGAAATGTGAAATGTGAAATGTGAAATGTGCAATGTGAAATGTGAAATGTGAAATGTGAAATACAAAACGTGAAATGTGAAATGTACTCTGAACTCTGTGTGTCATAAACTGACCAGACAAAGACATGGACGGGCAGCATAATTTTCATTCTGTTGAGAAATAAAATATTTTTCTTATTATAAGGTTAAGATCAAGAAACTGTGCCAAGAAGGCTCAAAAATGGCAGAGATTTCTACTAGAAGAGGAAAAGTTCCTCAGTTGTTCGAAACCAGGTACTCAAGAAAAAATGAATAATTTATTGCAACCAAGCCTGAATTATACTGTCATTTATGTTTAATGTCTTTCATAGTAAAGGGCTCCTACATCAAAAGAAATGCATGCCTTACAATTGTAACACAATTACCTCTCTATAGGGACAATCTCAATCAAATAGCATATAGGGTGTTGCGCAGAATCTTGAAAGAAAGCAAAGTTTGACAGAGGACGTTTCGATATACTCTTATTTTCATCAAAATTGTGCCTTAAGGCTGAATTTTTAAATAGAGGCAATTGAATAACTCTCATAGCTGCACAAGACACAGTGATTTGAAATGTCAATCAGGTAATTTCACATACAAATGCAGAGTTCAGTGCTATTTGCATATGTATAAGTTGCTTTCCCTGCATAGCTGTGGAGAGTGAACAGCAGCCATGAATAAACATTTGTAGGTACTTTCAAAAAACACTTCAGCCTTGTTGTCTATCACTTGAAAATTTTCTTTAAATGATCACGCAGTGAAAAGGCTTCAGTTTTTCAAGAGTCAGTGACTTCTTTCCCCACTATGTGGGATTTATTACATGATATTTCCACAGTTCTTGGACCTCAGGAGGGCCATATGTTCCTGTCATTATTAAATGTAGCTTAAATCTAGCTTTTCATTTATTTTTTCTTAATGCACATAGGTAGACACATTCCTGAAGCAATCACAGGTGCAAGTATTTCCCAGCCTAATTCCCAAGAAATTAGATTAACCCCCAAGTTCTGATTATCCTCCTTTTAATTTTCCCATCATTTGTCCTCTTAAGTCATTTATTCTGTGCAAAGGAATAAAAACTGATAATAAAAAAAGAAGGATTTTTTCTTCCCTATTTGTATAGTTAATGTCAGAAGGTGTTGTGTCTGAAATAGTCTAAGAGACTAACATTTAGAACCAGCAAAACTTGATTTTCTTATATGTTTAATAAATGAAACCATGTGAATATTTACTGGTTGTGTGAGATAATAAACAGGTAAATTGTAAGTTGATTCATGATTTGTTTCAGAATCAGCCTTTCAAGGCTGCATAAATAAAATGTAGATAAGTATCAGTCAGCATATATCATAATCCTTAAATCCAGGAGCCAATTACATAGATCTTCAAAACCCCCATGAAAAGAATTAGGTGCAACAGTGAGGCTGGTCAATTAAGAAGACAGAAAATTACTCATAACCTTTTTTTTTTTTCTTTTTGCATTTGTCAAATTTCAGGATACTGTTAAGTTTCTGTTAATGTTTGAAAAGTGTGTGAAAAATAGAATAGGATTTGTCACTTCATTTCTCAAAACCAAAAGGCATTTTTACTATTTATTTTATCTTGAGAGTTTTAGAATTCTCCTGCAGTGAATGGCTTTTCCTGGCTTTATAATTTTTTAATTTACTTTTCCCACAAATAATCTAAAAATTATAAAAGCAAGTACCTACAGTAGCAACTGAAAAAGCTAAAAAAAAATGCAATAGGATACACTTTCCTGAACAAAACAATATATCAGAAGAGGTGAATTAAAAAATGCCACTTAGGTGTATCTTTCAACAACCAAAGTTCATATTTCTTTTCCAGATATACCGTTTTTTCAGCAAGAGTTTTTACCTGCATGATTACTTATTTAAAGAAATTTAAATTTCTCTTCAGTGATGGTCATCCTCCTTTCTAGTTCCCTATATTAAATGAGATATTCTTTCTATCTGCAGTCTTATACATATTTCCTTGGTTGGGTGTAAATTATGGTATCAAGAGGGTGAAGACAGAGAAGTAGCTCCTTCTATCATCCAAAGTTCCATCCAGGTTCTCTGTAGAAAGCTACATCAAATTCTGTGCCAAACCCCTAGCTTGTATCACACTGTTTTGCAACAGCCCACAAATTCAGATGTTGCTTAGATTAACTAAAAATTAAAGTGTTCAGTTGAATGTGTACGAGTAACATACTTGGAGCGGAACAATCACACAGAAATCTTTTAAGATAAAACACCACCCATCTTTGTTTGGGAGCAACACTTTGGCTGGGAGAATCCATCTGCTTTTTTTAATGTTAAATGAACTGTTAAAGATAAAGGTGGCTCTCTTTTGATGGAAGACCTTCCCTACTATCTATGGACAATCCCCTCCCAATTTAAAGCTGCTATTTATAGGCAAATTTTGTGACTTTATTATAATGCCAGACTTAGAGTCATGCTTGTTTTCAGAAAGGGAAAAAAATACTGGTGAAAGTTTACTCTTCTTTCAAACAGCCTAAGCTGCTGATATTCACATTGCATACATTTGATAGTTTCCCATCATTATGCTTCCAAAACAGACAGAGCATAATAGTGTCTTGAGCCTTCTGAACCTCTCTTTTTCTCCTCCTTGGCAAGCTGCCTGTCAAGCTTTGTCAGAAACAGTTTATAGTGTGAATTTCTCTTGTCCTAAGTACAGTTAGTCAAGAATACCAAACAACACCATACCTATGACCTGGAAGAGGCATTGCCACACCCAATCCACTGTAAAGAAAATTAAAAACCACATACCTTTTCCCCTTGCATACTCATTGACTATGTCTCTGTTGGTAAATAGGTGTACCTGAGTCATGTCTGGCACCAATATGAGGCAGAGCCTGTCAATAGTTTCATGCTATTGAGCTCTACTCTCCAAAACCGGATGGCTTCATTCACCAAGTCTTTGGGGAATGGTTCCTGGCCTGTTCCAACTCTCTGAGATATGTCTGAGAAAGTGTAAGCAGATAAGCAAAAACCACATCAGGAACCTATCCAACCACTTGGCGATAGTGGCAGGCCCATGTGTGGAGGTGTTTCCTGTCTATGATTAATTTAGTAGCTAAGATGTTTGGAGTTTTATACTCTCAGCAATGACATGGCAATTTTTTCCAACTTTGATATATTTCTAATTATTCTTTTAATCCAAAATATGGTACAGGAAGCTTTTCAACTGCTCTGTTCCTGTAGCTACTTTGTAGGAAAATGGAAAGTAGAATAGTGAGAAGTGTATATTTGCTTTGAGAAAGAATCACAGAATCACAGAATCACTGATTAGCACCTGAATGCCATGAGATCAGGACATGATACAAAGCAGAAAAAAACAGAGGGTTTAGTTCCCTGTGCATCTTCAATAAAAAATCTGGTAGCCATTTTTTAAAACATCATAAGGAACACCATATCAATAAATTATCTTGACAGTGCTCTAAGTCAGTGCATCTCAAGGATGACTGAAGGGCTCAGGAGGGTATCAGAAAATGGGTCATGAAAACAGAAAAAAAACTGGCAACCTTATGCAAGCAAGCAAACAACAAATGAAATGCAAAAAATAAATTAAATAAAATGAAAATGAAATTTAATAAACTCATATTTGGGTAGTAAATGAGAACTATGCTGGTAACAACTGTGAGATACTCAGACAGATGAGGCGACAATCATTCACATTTACTGTAGCACCATTCGGGATGTGTACAACAAGCATCAACATCTCTTGCTCACTGTGAAAGATTAAGCTATGGTAGCTGAGCAGCTCTTTCCTACTGAAAGTCTTAAGGTTCAAGGTGGGTGACAGTCTGCTGAACTATATCGAGCACATGTGATCTTACTCCAGAGAATTAATATACACATATGACAGTGCTGCACAGCTCTGTTCAGAGATACTGACTGGGCTCTCAGAAATACCTCTGCTACACCACCTCAGGAATCTATCTCACACATTTTCTTGCAGGGAAGATACATGTCAACACCCTTTGAAAATCTGCCAATCTGTGACCAGTTTGACCTTCAATGTAGAATGGATATGGTCTCTTCTACTTTTTACCCAGATAGAGGCCTCTGACAAAGATCTTTGGGGAACTTCAGATGCAGGAAGTTTTGCATGCCTCCGTATTTTGTGCAGTGTTATCTCTGAGTCACATGCCCAGCTTCAAATATTCCCAAGTTCAAAATGAAGAATAAAGATAAAATAAAACCCCTGAATCTCCTGCCAGTAAATATGCATGCAATAGAAAAGGAACTTCATAGAGTTTCTTTTCCTGCAGGCATGGAGCAATTGTATTGTTCATCAGATTTCCTGAGAGCAACATTTTCTCTCCAGTTTCCTGTGTTCATCTATCATGCTAACTGCTGCTTGGAGAAACATAAAGAAAAATATTATACTAGTCACGATCTGTTAGTGTTGAGAGAGAAAGTTCTTTTGTTAAGTCTTAGAAATAAAAGGATATTTCAGTGTCACTCTTGCATATCATTAATTTAAGAAAAAAATCAGATATTGATGTCTTCTTTTCTCTCAGTTAAGCAGACATCTGTAGTGAGCACTTTTTCTTTTGGCTACAAATATTTACAGTACACCTGTTCCAGAAACAAGTGAAAAAAGAAAATATTTAGTTTAGTTCTGGATAGCACAGGGAGGAAGCAAAGATATATCAAGGAAATACAAAGCTACCCATGTTCCCTCTGAGTTCTGAAAAACAAATAATTAGAACTTTTGCAAGGGACAAAAATCTATGTTTAAAACAGAAACCTTGTATTTTTTCTGTAAGGTAAGGAAATAAGATTATGTCATGAACTGGCAGATATCAAATCACCTTATCAGTTAGATTTTACTCTTCTCATAAATTCTCAGCATGGGATTCAAGTAACCTGGGCTTGCAAGGTATTCACTGAGGTCCCTTTAAAGTCGGTGGAGAGAATTGCGTTCACTGTTCTAATTCAGGGCTTTACAGAGATAAGTGGCGATTCAGCAGTTTGGATTTGGTTGGAGGTTCTGTTAACTGCTAGTAGTTGACAATTTCACTGCCACTTTATTCCTGAGTTTCTGAAGTCCATATCAGGGCATTGTTGCCTTGAAAGAATTAAGATGTCTTTCTCCTACTTGTGTGTGATGCAGTGTCAGTGATGAATAAAGAGAGTCGTCTTTTTATGAAGGTCTATTGTCTTTTTGACTGCCTGTCTAGAGTACATCTCTATATTAACCTTGCAATGCAGCCAAAGTACAGCAAATGCAATTATGGTTTGATATTAAATAATATTAGAAAGGCATTTTAATGCTGTTCAAGAAAATAAATAAAAAATATTAAGGGGGGGGGGAAGGAGATTGAAATGATAACTTTTCCAGTTATCGATCTGTGGACTTTAATGTGGTTCTTGTTTAGCACTTTTTTTTCCTTTATTATTTTTCTAGCTGAGGCAGTTCTATTCAAGTATCCAATAGCTGCGATCTCACTTGTAGAGATGGGTATTTGATGTCTTTCCAACCTGCAGATCAGTAGCCTCTTACACTAAGCTGTAAGCTACAACACAGCTCTCCTTTTTGCACGCCTGTCAAAGACTTGCCTTTTCTTCCAGCTCGGCTTAAGGCAGCGTGTGAGGCAACACGCTTGACAGGAATTATGCTGGGCAGTGTGGCTCTTTCACTTTTTTTTCCCAGCTTTTTTGGCAGGTTGTGGTAACCCTGGCAACCACCTTGCTCCATTGTTAGTGCCCATGTACAGTAGGCTGGTGCACGTGCCTGAGGGATGTTAAATGATGTGAAAGAGCTCATGAAACACTGCCTTGGATTCTCCCTCCTGCCTTATATTGTCCAAGGGAACTGCAGAAGTTTGGCAGCAAAACACTCTTTATTTAACAAGGGGAAGTCTTTACACTTCCCAGTCAATGAAGAAAAAAATGAAGCGCAAAGATTTTGCAGTTTCAGTAGAGACACCTTGTTTGGATAAATTTTTACCCCACTGCAGAAGGCTAAAGGACAGAAGTGCCCATCCTTAATCACTGAAATTATCCTGCCCAAGAAATTGTATCACTGACAGTGCTAGCAAGCACAGTTATTGCTCTCCCACTTCAGGATGCTGTGAGGGAATCTACCCAACTCTTCCCAGATAGGTTATATTAGGAGAAAGGACATTGCTGAACCTGCAGTCCTATGGGTTCTTCCCATACCCTGGAAACCCTAGAGAACTGGGGGGGTGGAGGCAGAGGGCAAAACAACTATGGCTTCTATTATTGTTATTCTATATTTGAAGAATAGTGGCTTTATTTTCATGCTGTTTTTAATCTACTGTTCTGTTTGGAAAAGGATTCCATGAGTCATAACTGCATGTCTTTGCTCACAACAATGGATGCAACACAGAATAAAATGGGGCAGTCTTCTCAAGCGGTGGGGAAGTGGACAGGCTGGGAGGACTAAAGGCAGAAACAAGGTTTTGTTTCCCTTTACAGCGTGCATGGCTAAGACTGTCCATCTTCGGAAAACATCACTAATTGTGTGTAGCTATAGCAACCCATCTACAAAAACCAAAACTGTGTCTTCCCAGGAGACAGCAATATACCACTGTATCCTTATGAGAGTATGGATGCAGGTCATCACCATAATATGTCCTTGGGGAGTAATTAAGGTGTTTATGGCCACAGCCTCATTGTTCTTGATTAACAGGACAGTGGTATATTCAACATGAGATATCTCTTTTTTTCCCTTCTTCCTCACTACCTTTCACAAACTGCATGTGCTCTATATTTTGAATGTTAAACTGTTTTGAGTACTTAACTGCTTCACTGTATTTTACTTACGTAACTACCATGGTAGGTTTGTGCTCTTTTTTTCACTTGCCAGATAACAGGATAACAGGTTATTTCATCTAATTTAGGATTAAGACCACTACAGTGTATTCAGGGTAATGGAGAAATCTTAAAACAGATGTGCCAGCACCAGGTTTACTAAAATGTGCAATGACAACTCTACCTGGTGACTGATTTTTTAATAGAGAAATTCAAGACTTCTGAGATGCAGAAACAAATGCATCTCAGAGGGAGAAGAAGTTTTGATGTCTGCTCAACATCAAATCCACATTTGCTATGATCAGTACTGAAAAACTTATTTCTTTAACTGATTTTCCTGGGATAAATATGGCCACTTTCTCAAAATTAAGATTTTTTTTTTTAAATCTTCTCAAGAACATAATTTTGTGCACTAACAAAGCCCAGTAGGGGCTCCAGACCTGCTTTTCCCAACAGAGACAGCAGGTGAGAGATAAAGAAACAAATGTTTAACAGGATTTCTGAACATACAGAAAAATGATGGTGCTGTTGCTACTCCAGTTTAGGGAGTGCATCTATCTTGTCAGACAAGGGTGAGGCTACTGGTGTACACAGGGAAAACAAAGCAGCAATCCTGCCTCCTGCAGGGTCGTGGCAGCAGGGAACACAACAGTAAGAAAGCATATTTCTGCTTCAGCTTTATGGAATGCTTGAAAGACTGGGGTATCAGGCATATAATAAACCCTACAACTCTGTATTCACATTGTGAGCATGCTGAAAGTGAGTCTTTAGCATATGTCTGCAGGTATAAACAAACAAACAAAAACAAAAAAAAGAGAAAAAACCCCTAACAAACAAGTAAAAGTCTTTCTCAAGGAAAAATAAAATTTTTCCTTTATATGTTTGCTTTTCTACCTCTATTTTTCCCTCTTGTTAGCCCTGAAAAGTGTGAAGTATGGGAATTTCAGAAGCACTGTCTGCCGTTTGCTTTTCGATTCTGCTGTGTCCTACTCTGGAAACAGCTGTTAGAATGCTGATAATTTAATCCAACTGACATGGGAGCCCTATTAGCCTATGCCAGTTTTCTGGAAAGAATATCTTTTAGAGCTTTTCCAGCAGTCCTAACTGCATGAGTCAACCAGTCACAGAATTTTAGCCAGGTTCTTATTTTGATTCGTTTATAGTAGAAGAATTCAGGGCTAAAATTCTATTGAAATTCTAAAGAACTTTTCTCCTTAGCAGCTAAGTGTCAGTCAAATTTGCACATAAGAATGTGCTGCTTCAATTAAAAGAAGAGAAAAAATCCCAGCAAGACACTCAGCGTTGGTTTGGTAAGAAAACCTTGGCTGGGAAGGTGCAGGTAAAGCCTGCCACAGGCCGTGGCCAGTCACAAATGCTGTCCTAAGAAGTATCTTGTACAAGCACTGATATGGAGAGGCTAAAGGGCTGCCTGGACCACGGTCTCACTCTTTTGTTTTTACTAATACAAGTTAAAATAACAAAAATTTATAAGAAGTCCCAGCTATCAAATAAGTCTAGAATTTATGGCGAAGACCTTTTGTGTCTTCTCATGCCCTTAGACTTTCTCTGGAAAAGTGGTGTGGGCAGGCTCTGAACCAATTATTTGCAAGAATTGTGAGTCACACACAGAAAGGGCAGGAGCCAAAGCAGTAAGTCTTTGTAGCACTTGTTGCATGGGATAATGGAGTATTATAGTACTTTCTTTGTCATGAAATTTAATGACAAATCAAATTATGAGTGGACCTTAGTAGACACTTATTACCACTCATTTTATAGGGATTAGGATTGTCTCAATCCTAATCCATATAAAATGGAATAATGAAATTATAATTTAATAAAAAACCTGAATGTTTCTTGCCTGACTTATCAGCCTAATGTTCCCTATTTCTACACCTACAGGTCTCATTCCTGCACCAAAAGTCTCTTAGAAATATGCTGTCAACCCTTGTCCAAAGGAAGAAAGTTTTCCAGCGATTGTGGTCCATGGCTAGAGAAGTGCAAACAATCAAGGAAGTGCTAAGATGTATGGACAGTATTTGGAAATGATAATTTGAGAGTAGTCTTGAATGCCTCAGATGATTAATCTTTAGAGATCTAATGTACACGGCTTGCCCAGACTTGTCTGATCCAGAATACAATGCAAGAAGTAAGGGCCAAATGTACAATCCTCAAATCCACAAGTACCCTGCTACATTATGGACTGAAGGAAGAAACTGTTTAATTCTCTGCTTTGGAGTTTTCATAGACTCCAGGTCGTTTGGTGCTTTTCTATGTACAATCCAGATCAGAAAGGTAGTTGAAGAAAATATAGTGAATAAAATATTTCACCAGATGAAATTATCAAATAGAAAGTTTTTGAGAAAAGTTAGTCTCTCTTACTCCGAGTTCGCTCACGTCTGTGTCAAGCGCTCACAAACACTGCAAACATACCAATAGTTCCAAAGTGCCTCTGATCGCAGCAAAACTTAACCTGCAAAAATGAGTGCACTTTTCTAAAATAGTGGCTGTATCAGGATGGAGGTCAAGACACTGGTGTTTTTTACAACTTTCTACATTAAGAGGCTGTCGTGTTCCATAGAATGGAAATAATTTCATATGTTTCATTGAGAAACCAGGTGAAGTGTAAGAAGGATGATCAGTTGAAATTCATATATGCATATAGCAAATCTTCTTTGAGTACTGCTTTTCTGCAAAACACTGCTTGATGCAATGTGTATATATAGTATATTTGTATGCTTCTTTTCTTTTTCTTTTTTTTAAATAAATGTTTCCCCTTTTTTTGTACAACATAAACAAACGCTGACAGAATTATCATTTCAGCTTTGGAAACCTGCCCAAAAAGTATTCACAACACAGCAGCACCATTATAATCACAGCAGACAAAAAATGTCAACTTTTTACCCCATTTCAATCATAATATGGCTGAACTATACCAGAATATGATAACAAATATTTTCTGTGAAAGTCGACTCTTACCAGAAAAATATTATAATGTGTATTTTTCTTAGAATACTGTGTCAAACTTTGAATGGAGTTTAGTGTAAAATGTTGCCAGTGAAACAAGGTTTTTTTCTTTTTTAAGTGACAGTAAAAGAAAGCATGCACAACAGGTATAATTTCTGCAGTATCGACACAGTGATAAATACCATAGCTGTCAAGACTTTGGAGGTTTCATGTGACATTTCTACACACACAAACATCTGTTGCCTTCTCGTCCTCCTTCCTATTTAGCATTCAGGATCCTGAATTTCCCAAGCTTGCTAACCATGTTTGGAGTTTATTAAAGCTGCACTGCCCTGGAGAATGGCATTTAAATACTGTGCCTCAGGGCACTGCAATGCATTGATCTTCATTGCTCATCCCAGCTCCTCACCATGGGCAGATTCTCCTAGATTAGTTAAAGGCTCTTATTTCTTAATAGTGGCAAATACACTTTCTGTTTTGTTTGTTTCCTTTTCTGGCACAAATTGAAACAATGGAGGAACAGAAATTTTAAGAAGGAGGCAGCATGAAGGGGAAGGAATAACGAGGTTGTAGGATAGAGTAAACGTCCCGGGACTGAAAGCAGATCCCAAATAAAAATGCAATAGATTTTAGAAATACAACCAGAGCTTGAAATACAAACACATGCTGTGGTATTTACAGAGTTACAGACAGCTGCTTTAACTGTCTATTTGGGGAAAATACAAGAGGCCATTCTAGTCACTTGTTCTAGTCAGAGAAAGCCTCTGGGTGACTGGGAGGTCACAGTCGTATCTTCCTGTATCAGAGAGTGTGCCTGCCTTTTAAAGTGCTTCCTATTCCCCCACAGTCAAAGGAATTACTCTCTGGTGCCCTAGATGCAGCATGGCTGACTCCAAGTCTGGTTATTGATGGCTAGTCTAATTTTGTAACCTGTGTAACAGGGGAAGTATAGGCATTCAGGCTTCAAACATTGTCAGAAAACAAAGACATGGAAACTGGTAAAGAAATTCTATTTTTTCCTGTATTTCCCTCTCTATAGCAATAAAGGAAGAAATTTTCCAGTACATAAAGGGAATTAGGTATCCAAAGCATTCGATTTTCATAGGAGGCAAATGCTTAACCAGCCCTTTTTTATTTTCCTTTAAAAATCACCCCTAAATTTATAACCTGTTCAGTCTACATTTGGCTACAATGGCACGATGACTGAGACCATCCAATCATTTCTTCACACCAATCTCTCCTATCCCTGACCTACACACAGCTCCCTAATCAGCCCCACCACACTGGCACGTCACCAGCTCCCATGTCCCCAGAGAGTTCCTCTCAGCCTTTTTGGTGAACATCTCCCTCTAAGTTCATGGCTCCTGCCATACAATATCATAATTACAGTGTCTACCATCACTGTCTTCTTCCCACGAGAGCAAGGAGACAGAGGAACAGTGCAGTATAAAATACAGAATGAAG
Organism: Origma solitaria; assembly: GCA_013397895.1. Lineage (NCBI taxonomy): Eukaryota > Metazoa > Chordata > Aves > Passeriformes > Acanthizidae > Origma > Origma solitaria. The sequence goes on from VZRL01002459.1 coordinate 692,759, forward strand.
CAGAGCAGGCTCAAACACTATGGAGAAGAGCATGGAGACGTGGGGATTAAGAGATGGGAGGTTCTGGAGCAGGAAAAGAAGAGAGAGAAAAGAGGACTGCAAATGAGCATAGGAATACTGGAGTGAGGAGGAAGCAGGCTGGTGTCAGTGTGGTGGGTTTATGTGGCCAAAGCTGGGAGCTGGTTCCTTATGTCTGATTCTTCCATTTCCTGACTCTTCCATTTTTTTTTTCAGAGGAAAGTCTGACTTTACTTTTCACATTCCTTTGCTGTATTTTCCTACTTGTTTACATTGCCTTTCTGCAGTTTCTTAAATCTTCAGTTCACCTAGTCCTGAATTTCCTCCACTCCCAGGCTCCTCTCCTTATCTCCCTTAATACCTTCCTCTTTCTCCCTGTTTAGAATTCCTGTCTTTGTGCCTGTGCTGCTCCTTCCCACCCCCCTTTTTCTTCATCCTGCTAAGCTTCCAGCTGCCACAAATACCTCTTCTAGTCTTTCACGAGTCACACGCAATGATTAATTTTCATCCCTGCTGTTGAAACAAGCCTGTCTCTCAGAAACCGTTCCTTCTATAGCAACAGGATTTAGGATGCAATGGACACACACAGCTGCTGCAGAGCCTGGCTGGGAGCGCGGGGTAACCCTGAGTGAGAGGTGCAGAGGTGGTGTTTGCTCTGCAGGGTGAAGGGGCTGTGGGTGGCTGAGCTGGCCAAGAACGGTGTCATGTGGGCGATATGTGCTCTACCAGAACTGTTTGCCCAGTCACAGACCTGCTAAAGAGAGAACTGAGCACTCATTTTCTGAAATCAATGATTAACAGATTAATGGTTACATTTCAGCCTTCTCCTGACACTTAGGGGAGATAATGCCTGACATTTTAATGGGCTTGCCAGCTGATGTCTCAATTCTTCTTGCCCATGTCTTTGAGCCAATTATTTTCCTCAATCCTCGAACAGAGCTTTGAGGCAAAAGTGGGTCTTGGCAAGGACCCCTCATCAGTCAGGGAACTCCAGGAAAATAAAATAAATCACATGTTGGACTAATAGAGCAGGTAGAAAATCTAGGGCAGGCTTTTTAGGGAGAGAATACCTGTCTCTGCCTTTATGAAAAATCACCCTTGAAGTATTTATTTATTTAAATCTATTTAAAATACTTAACCAAATATTGCCTACTGACATTTTTAAAGAAGGGAAAGCTAATATAAGCTGTGACATGTTTTGTTGTTGCAAGAAAAGAATCACACAGCACCTGACTGAAGCAACAGAAGATTGTGCAGTTCTCCAGAGCCTGAACCCAAACACAAACTCTGGGGAAGTCTAATTTCAGAAGAGGACAAAAAATCCTTTTATGGTTCCCTGCAAACTATAATACTGTAGGTATATATCACAGTGTGGGAGATTTTTATCTAATCAAAAAGCTCCTTAGTTGCTCAGTACTGGTCACAGATCACAGGTATCAAACAGGAAGACATTAAAGTAGAGAGTAGTCCAGTAATCCATCACACTTTGTACAACCAGGCTGCTTTCAAATGCAACATTAAGCTAACAACAAATCTTTCACCACCATTCTTTTTGTATAGCCTTTCATTTCCTAGAATTTACTTTCTGGAGTTCACATTTCATTTCTTTGATTTGAAAGACAAAGAGTTATGTCAGACTTCTTTGATTAATGAACATTTCATTTTCTAGCTTGCTAGCATACAAACCCCAGTCATTTATTTATGTACCATGAACACTGCTAGAAAAATCTAGGACATGTATAAATAGTTTGATAGAATACTATTTCAAAGGAATATCTCCAAACTGTTTCAAACTTCATAGCTGGGATAAATCTGAAGGAAATCATGCATTTGCTTGACTTCAGATACCATTTCTTTCACAATGGCATTTTGCAAGATAGACTGGGCATAAGAAGTAGAAAATCATAGAATGAATTTACTACTGACTACACATTTAATTCAAAATTCTTTCCTTCTCTTGTACAAAAGTGCTAAAAGCATTCAAGACTTGATTGCACTTGTATTGATAGTGTAGGAATGACAGCTGACTAGCTGATTCAATCATCATGGTAAAAAAAAACCCAACAAAACTGCTGATGAATTTGATGAAGACAAATCCCCAAACCCACATACTCAACAGACAGATGAACAAATACTCTGTAAAAAAACTTGAAGTAATATTTCCCTTAGATTTCACATATAAAGGGTTTTGCACTTCTGGCATTACTTGACAAAAAAGAGAACAAAATGCAAATGGCAACACAAACATCTACACATTCATTGTGTTTTACAGTTGGGTGACACCATACTCAAAATTAAAAAATTACCTTTGAACTTGATATGCAATTAAACTAGCAAATACTCTTTCCAGTCTGGGTTTTGGGTTTTTCTTCTTTATAGAAACAAGGTTTCATGTGTTATTTTCCATTTCTGCTGCAAGGTATAAAATATTCTAGGTATGCAGTGTGGTTGCTGATAAGCAAATAGAAAGAAATTCTAGTTTATGAATTTTTAAACAAATGAACAGGGAACAGTCACAAGGGCTTTGTACATGGCATGATTTTTTAAAAACTGCATGAAGACTCCTCATCTTGAAAAACTGTCCACCTCTTTGAACAATTTGAATTTTTACTAAAGGATTTTTTAAATTAAAATAATGTTTGAAAAAACTCATTGCAGGTTGGGTTTTTCCAATTTTTTAACATACACAGCTACAATTACATCTTAGATGTTATTTTCTAACTGTCATTGATCCATGTTAAAGAGGTTAGTAAATTGACCTGAACTTCATTAATAAGCAATGTTGTTTTGATATACTAAGTGACATTAAAGAATGTTATTTTCCTTTGCAACCCAGAAAGGTCCAAGAGAGCTTACCTGCCAGTGCCCATAACTTTGCTGTGCCTTTGATACAATTTATTTCTGATTAATTCTGCTCTGAATCAGGAGTGTGGTCATTCTGCTCTACAGAATCCCTGTACCAGTGCTCACCATTCCCTCGGCAGATCAGAATGTATATTTCTGCCTCAGTTACTCACATTCACAGCCTGCTGAATTGGTTTAAGGTAAATGTGTACAAAAATACTGGAGGGATGGGGATTCCACAGAGGAGACATTTCCTGTGGGGAAAATGAGAAAATTGTAACACTGAGTATGGCTTGGTCAAAACAAATCAAGTCTGTAATTTTGTAGGGCCCCAAACATCCAGGACTGGCAAAGGTACAGCAAGGGATACCTTTCTAGGAAGATATGTATTGAAATCTATTATTGGATGTACAAATTTTATTTCAGAAGAGCCTGAGAAATCATGAAATATTTTCATTTTCCCCCCTCAGTGTGACAGTCTCTTGCAGTCTCTGTGAAAAAGCCTGGACCATAGTGACTATTCTCAGCCTGACTCCAAAAAGCAACAATCTCAGTATTGAGTCAGTAACAGCATATTGATAAAATGCACCCTAAGCAGCTCCTTTGTTAGTCCATAGCTGTCAGTAATTCTTCTGAAATTTTCTAAATTCCTTCGTGCTCAACTTTTTGGGGGATATGTAACAGAGCCCTGATCCTGCAGGCTCCTATTTCTTATTTTAGCGTAACTCAGTTTTTCATTATACAGATCTACACAAAAGTGTTGCCATGGGCTATTGAAGTCTGCTCATGATATAGATCAGGGTCAGTGAGGGGATGGATGTTTGTGGATAAGGTCCTCTTAAAACTTTGTTCAGTAGGAAGAGGAGTAAAACAGAGTATTTTCATAACCCTTTCTTCAGTGTCAGCAGTTGGCTTAAAAAATACCTGTATGAGTTTGCTCCCTAGCCTCTCTGCTGGTAACTGGGTAGAGCACTTCTAATTCTGTTCTTGAGGGTTCTTGGAGGAACTAAATCATACAACTTCTAAGTGTTGTAGAGAACATGAAGAATTCCAAATAATTTTATTAATCCAGTCCTTGATCAACTCCAGCACTCATTCCTCTTGGCGTAGACGTGATCATACTTCTTTAATAAAGATGGTCATCAACCAAAACATGTCTTTAAATTGTTTAATACAAGGTTGTGGTAGTGTACTTTCTGATAACTTATTTAAACACTGGAAATAAGTAATAAATGACTACTGAGAACAAATATTAATATAATGAATATGTATGCCCCAAGTGTACCTGCATACTTAGGATATTAGTTTACTCTGTAAGTTTCCTCCATAATGACCATTTTCATAGGATTACATGATCCCTTGTGATCTGAGCTAGTAGGAAAAGTTTTAATAGAATTAAATATATTTTAACTCACAGCCTGAGAGGGCCATGTATGATACAAAATCCAAATGCTTTCAAAGTGCATAATGTGCTTCAGAAAATTGGCTTAGTGCTGAAATCTGCTAAAGCTGGTGTCCAAGAGAATTCTGTGATCCCTATTGATCTGTGTAGCTGGGAAATGCCAGTTTGTAGCAGTTATTTTTATCTCTGCAACAGTTGAACCCTGCCTCCACAAGGGCAATGTATTTTTAATGCATATGATGTTATTATGTAAATTGGTTTAGCTGTGTAATCTACTAAAGGTGATTTCTCTGTCCCATGTGAACCACAAAGCCAATGATCGCGTAATATTCATTAAAGATAAAATTGTCTTACTTTCCATAACCAATTCCCAAGTGCATTGCTCTGACAACTTCAATTTCTGTTCAATAGTGAACCGATGCTCATTTGCAAAACTCTAATGAATGTACCAAATAGAGGTAACACATTTTTCCAGTTTACAGTCCCAAGCATACTATAAATTATTTTCCAAGGAGCAACAGACACAGTAATTAAAGAACAAGCAAAGTCCCTTTGGAAGTTCTACGCTTTTCTTCTCTGCACCAACCTGTATAAATCTATGCCAGCAATGTAGCAAAACTCCCTGCTTTGATACACTTCTGAAATTAGGTGGACATCAACCTTGATTCCATCTATGAAAGGAACTACAAGGTCACATCCACGCAACCGAACTTGCAAAAGTTCCACTTTGTACAAATGTACAGCTAGGCTCAAAAATCCCTTTGCAATCTATATGGAGTCCTGCAATTAATGCATTTAGAATGGCACTAGAACACATATGTGTGAAAAATTAAATTACAAGAGAAAAAAATCAGATAGCACCAGTGGCTACTGCGGTTCTGTATCTAATTACTGCTGTTCGTATAGAGAAATGAACAGGTGCAAAGTAAATGCATGGATACACTCCCTTTAAATTCTAACATATTGGGTTAAACTGTAATTCATCTCCACTCCCAGGGGAACAAAGAGGCTCCTAAAAATAATTAAATGCATTAATGCAAGATCTTTTATCTGGAAATCTATGCACTTTTAAAGACATGAACAGAACCTTGTTAATTAAACCTTCACAAGACCACTGAAAGTTTAGATAGTAATAAAATAAGGACTGCCTAATATAACATAAGATGGTAGTAAAACATTACCAGTGAAGAGTGAACAACTCACAAATTCAATATTTCAATAAATATTTAAGGCAAGAGACAATGTTTTCTGAATAGTGAAAACCTGTGTTCTAAAAACAGTTGCCCAAGCGTAAGTTCCCTCCTTGCATGACACTTAGGTATTTTAAAAAATGAAAGCATAATTTATTCTGAATGGGAGGTTTAAATTTTAAAACTCGAAGCAAATTCTTGGTATTTTTTCTGTTATGAAAACTCTGGTTTTGCAATGACAGAGTGTGAACATAAACATTTTTATGGAAAGAGATTCATATAATTTCTTAAACCATTGTCATAAAACTACAATTTAGCCATTGCCAGAAATGGAAATCCAGAGAGAATTTCCTTCAGCTTCCACTGATTTATTCTAGACCAGGTTTTAAGTAAAAAATTGAGAATTACCACTTCTCTTCAATTTTGAAAAAGTCAGAGTTTATTTGCTTTGGTGAAAATATTTGCAATATGTGGTCCATGTAAGATGCAGGTGTGGAATAGATTAGCTAATTGTTCTTGTGTTCCTGAACTTTTTGTCCCTTCATTACTAAAATGTCAGTATAATATTCAGTGATGTATAAGATAGAAAATGAGAACACAGTCACAGATATTGCTAGAATATAATCATATAGATTAAAATCTATTGGGTCTGGCTGAGATGGAGTTAATTTTCCCCATGGCAGCCCTCATAGTGCTGTGCTTTCTACAGGTAGCTATAAAAGTCTCGGTAACACTCCAGTGCTTTGGCTCCTGCTAAGCAGTGCTTGTCGAGCTTCAAGGCTGTGCCTCCAACTTTCCCTCCTTCACCACAAAGGTGGGGGAGGACAAGAAAACCTTTAGTTTACACCTTAAGTTTAAGCCAAAGTTTTAAGCACCCTGCTAGTTAATGTTCAAGGCCCATGTCAGAAGAACCCATTCTGGTTTCTAAATTCATTGGGAGCATGAGCTGGACGGTGCTGACTGATCCAGATCCTATGCTGAGGAAATCTGAGGGCTACTTTTAATGTCAGCTCGAAGCCTACAGATGAAATAAGGCAACTCGGGTCTTTTTGTCTCAAGAACAGGACAGGAGTTTTGCACATTATATACACGTTTAGATGTGCAGATACTTAAGACATTTAAATATCAGAGACAACTTCTATCAAGTCTCAGTAGAACATTAGCTTGAGAAGTATATTTGCTGTCCTCAGATCGCAGTTTCATTCTTGATTCAAGCAGAACACACAGGAAAGTGCAGGTACTTGACTTTTGGTGAAGGTTTCTTTTTTGGGCTCTTTTCTTTTTGGTTAGGTAACTGAAATATAGAACCTACATGACTAATCTTTCTCTATGTCATTGCAGTGTTGGGAGGCTTTTTGTGCTCAGTTTGTTTGCATTTCAGCGTGGTGACAGTGACTAGGCAGCTGGGGCATCTGAAGCCAGGAATCAGTCATTGCTGCTAGCAGGTTTCCTGGGAAACATATGGAGTGTTTGTCTTGCAGCCTCAAGGAAACAAATAAATGCTCAGAGCATCATTAGCTTTCAGTCTGCGACTTGTGCCTCCCAAAGGGCTCAATTCAACATGTCTCTGAGAAGCACTTATCCATATGAGTAGGTCAATTACTTTCTAACCTTCCAGACCACTCAGCTGAGGATTCAGGTATTTAAAGCACATTTTCATACGTGCCAGTTATCACTGATGTGTAAATCATCCAAACTTCCAGGTCCTCAAACTCTTCTCAAAGACAAATATCTTCCCCAGCCCCAAGACAGAGAATCCTTCTTTCCTAGCTGCCTCCTCCCATAACCAGGTACACCAGAAGACCAGGGCAGGAACTTAGCAGCATTTACTCATTTCAAAATATGTGGATATTTTTTAAGCTGAGTTGTAATCCTTTTTCAAATTTTTTGCAGAAAAAAACCCCATGCTTCTGTACTATTCTATGAAAATGCAGTAATGCTTGGAACAAGAAGTAACCAAACTGACACTTTACACAGCCCAATCATATTCATAAATTAACCAAATTCCATTTTTAAAGTAATTAGGGTGCTCTTCCTTTCCCATTATTGTTACTGAAGCATAGAGCTAGGATACCAGCAGCTGAGTAGACCTTCCTTCACGTAGTTTGTCTTGATTTTTCCCCAATCATCACGTTCATTTTAAGTCATATGGCATTTGAAAATGCTTCTTACATTACTTCAAGAGGTGGGCTATTAACTAAAATCTTATGCTCAATTAAAAATAAAGAGGAATTTTTAACATACAGTCTCAAGGGTAAAAGCTTGAATATATTACAGGAATTACTTTTGAAGACTCAAAACCATAAAATAATAAAAAAGAACCCAATCCTACATTATTATTAAAACCTAATTGGATTATTTCTTAGGGCATGACTTATGATTTTAAATGGTTCTGAATTGTCTACCTTATTATCACCTTTGGAATTGCTGCAGGGAATAACCATGGGTATGAAATACAAGCATTTTAGGCTTTTCTCTTCAAACCACAGAGCTGCTCAGACTAAGCCCGGATTCAAGGCGTGGTACATTCCTGAAGTCTGTGATGACAGCACCTGAAACTGCCACTATGTTGGAGTGCATGTATCCCAAAAGCTTGTATTTTGTGTTGAATAATCCATTTTCCTTGCTAATTGGGCTAGAGGGGTGTCAGGGGGTTTGCCGGGAGGCATCAGTATCCATCCCCCTCCAAGAGCAGGATGCAGTTGTGGTGCTGACAGGGAAGAAGAGAGCACCGGCCACTTTAAAAGCAGCTTCTCTTCCCTCTTCTCATGAGACAAAACATGCTCCACATCAGGCTGTGTGAATGGGGAAGAAGATTCAGTTCTCTTAGACTGTCTCCCTCCTTGTTCAGTTCATTCCTGCTCCTCACAATCCACTTCTTGTTTGGCAGAGAACTGTTCCACCAAGACAGTTTCATAGCAAACAACATCTAGAGTAGCTCTAATGAATTACACTAAATATACAGCTCAGGAAAGAAACTGCAGGCCTGGCTAATGATAGAAGCACAAATGACACTTTTAAGAATATTTTTTCTTCTTTTTTTGGCCTCTCTTGGGAATTGAAATCGTAAGGATTTTCAGAGGATTACACAAATGTCACCCCCAATTAAGCTAAATGAATTCACCCTTTACATTGGAAAGCCACAATCCCATTGGCCTAAAGTCTTTACTTACAGTGGAACATTTAAAAAACATGCACACAATTTGTTTCCAGAGCTGTACCTCAAATACTTCAGTACTATGTAGGAGTCTGAGAAACAGACTGGCATGAGCATGTTACTAATTAAATAATGAAAGGGAGGAGGACAAATCTTATCATCTGCAGACTTGGAGAAATGCCAAACACATTCCCAATTAAAAATGAAAAAAAAACCAAAAAACCTTTTGGTAACTCACACTGAAATTTTAATTTATGCCTGTAAGCACTGATGACAACATACAGAGACCCGCCTGTTTATCTTATGCTGTTTCTCAACCCATATCTGGTAACCACAGGGCTGTTTTGAGATTTTTGTTCAGGACTGGAAATGGCTGGCACCAAATTCTTCAAGTCTCCCACCATGGGAGTCACAGTTCCTGCATTCATAAGTACACATACTTTTAAATGGATGATGGCAAAAGATTTCCTGTAGTCTATCAGTTTCATGAAGTTTCCATTCCTGTTTCCATTCCTTTTGCTCTCTCCTTACATAGTTTGAAATTATTTCCTGTTAGCAGTGAGTCTAGTTTAATGTCAGGCACAAAGAATTCAGCACCATCTATCCTGACACTAAGTCACTCACCTGGTCAGCCACCTGGACTGCTCTTTATCCCAGATCAGCACACTCACTTTTCCCAAAATAAACTCTACCTTCACATTTTACAATAGCTCCTAAGCATCTGTGTCCAGCCCTCTCTAATTTTTAGAGACAGGCTTTTAGGAGCTGTAGCACTGTTTATGTAGAGGGGAACCTGATGTTTAAAAGTTCTTTACATGCACCTTAACCTACTTCTGAAGAACTTAGCAGTGATTTCTTCAATTATCATTTATCCCCAGAAATCAAAATTTGGAAGAACAGGAAAAATATTTCAAGAGAGAAAAAGAAAAAAGAATAGAAAAAACCAAGAAAACACTATTTTCCTTTCTACTTCAGAAAAAAATGCAAAAGGAAGTGTGGCGGACCTTTAGGAGGCGAAGAGAGAAACAACCCTTTGCTGTTTAACCTTCTGTAGACTGAAAAATAGCAGAAGAAAAAGATACAGGCAACCAGATATCAAAAAGTGATTTACAGCATGTAAAAGTTCTGCGACTCTCCATTGAATCCTTTTTTTTTTCCTTGAAGCTTTGAGGTAAGCAATGTGGGGTCTAAAATACTGCAAGACTATCTCAAATCCCTGCCACGTGCCCTTGTGCTATAGGAAAAAAGGGACACAAGTAGAAGCTTGTTTGGAAGCACCATAGGAACACTGCAGGCACACTGGAGATGTACAAGCATGACAAGAACAAAATTAAGCTAAAGCTTCATTTCTGTTTATGCTGTCTCAAGAAGCTTGATCTGCACTGTCCCAGTACCCAACTGTTTCTTATAGTCAGAAAATCAAAGCACCAGACAAACTCCAAAGCAAACAAACAAAAAAATCACCCTAAACTGTTAATGAATTCCCTCTTCACTGTATAGATTTGTTGTTTGTTTTTGGGGTTTTTTTAAATGCATTACATTCATTTATGTTCATATCATAAAGGTTTGTGGTAAACAAATATTACCTGAGCCTACACAAAATTTCAATGGGAAGGCTTGGAGGCTTTTATATGTGTTGATAACTCAACAGCAAAAGCTAGCATAGTCAGGCTGAAACTCAATGCTAATATTCTCTGGGGAAAAAAAAATCTAAGACTTAACTCCACTTTGTGTTGCATTCCTTGTATAGTAGCTAAAGCCACCAGTGAATTACATGAAGAGTTCAGGTATGTGAGAAATGCAGATCATGTGTTGCTTGTCAAATTACAAAAGGAAAATCAGGTTTCATCCAATCCAATCCAATCCAATCCAATCCAATCCAATCCTAAATTCACTTTGGTAACACATATTCTGTCTTCAACAAGATAAGAAATGAAAGTAAAAGTGGAGAAAGGAAAGGCACAATCCTTCCCTTGTCCTGGAGCAGGCAAGAGCTCCAGAGACAAGAATACTTAACTTAGATGCAAAAAAGTGAATTTCAGATCTGGGTCTCAGTCAATTCAGGAAAATGTATTTCAAGAAAGAGATCCAAAATTCATGAGGCAGACACCTGTCCAAAATTAATCATTTAGGTTTAATATGACAAACAATCACACTTCAACCAACTCAGCCTGCTGATTACATTTCTCCCATAATATATGAAGGCATATGCAAAAATAATAAAATAAAAGATTTTTAATTTAGAGAACTCAAATTTCAGCTGAAACTGTACTTTCTTGGGGAACTTTCAGCTTGCACATGTGTATGGTATAGTGACAACATTTTAAGTAAACCTTGGGAAAAGAGTGAACAAGAATAGCAAACGAATCAGAATTTAATAGACACTCAAAACCTCCCCTATGTGCTTGCAACACTCTAATCCTGCATATCCTTCTATATATGTTTACTTCTACATCTCTGGGCACTCAAGTTTCATTAAAGTTTCCCATTGACTCCCTGGTGCATGTAAGATCAGGTTTTAAATGTGTCTCAAATAACATGAACACTCAGTGGAGCTATTAAGCTGCCAGGGATGTTGGGCTGCAGTCTTAAATGACAGCTTGTACTCTCAGTTTATGCTGGAGTAAACATGAGCTGAGATGCCAGAGCCCTCAGAGTTGAGCCCCAGAAATCTATGTTAAGACAATTAAGTTTACCTTTCCCTGTACATGTCATTTTACATTAGAGTTCAGAGTACTAGAAATAGACTTTAGTTAAGGAAACAAACAAAAAAAAAATACAACTTAAGAAGTAAAACAAAGACATGATTTTGGATTAATGTAGCTATTCTTAAAGGTAGCTTGTTACAAGGCTTAATATTCCTAGTCACTTAAGAAATTAGCATTAATGAAAAAAAAAAAACCAAAACCACATAGCTCTGAATTTTAAAGAGCGGGCAGAAAGTCATCAAAGGGTTATGTTGACTCCCAAGATTTCTATGACAGAGAAGGTGCAGAAATAAAACAGCTGCAAAAAAACCCATAGAATCAAAGAAGGAAAAAATTACATAGAAGGTGACAAACATTCATCTTGGCAACCATCAAGTTCACAGACTACACAGTCTTGAAAGCACATTGCGAGGGGGAGATGTCTGCATACATTTCTTTATCATTAAGATCATTTTAAGCTACTGCATATAACATCTTCTTTTTATTTGAATTTTTATAAACACGTAATTAAATTGGTTGAAGTTTCAATGCTTTTGCAAAAGCCGTCTGCAAAGTTCTCATGTCAAATAAATTGGGGGGAGGGAGGGAGAAGAAATGTAAGAAAGAACAGATTTAATGATCTCCACATAGCAGGCTGGCTTTCCATTAGAACTGAAAAAGTAGACAGTTAAAAAGCAGCTGATTGGCAAAGCAGAGAGGACTTGTCAAAATAAGAGGCAAGCAAGGTTGTAAGAGGCCATAGATGCCACTGGCAGTGAGAAGAGATGGGAAAAACAGTAGGTTTCATTAAAACGAAATCTAAAGATTCCCTTTTCCCATTAGTTTCTTTTTAATACTTTATACTCCAGGAAATCTAAAGGCAGAAATACAAACTGCATCCATCAACAGAAGGGCATGACTGATGAGCATGTGAGAGAAAAGACATTTCAAGTTTAAAGAGAAATTCCCATTCTTATGAGACTTCTGCCTTTCAGCCAGGGCCGAAAATAATCCACCTCTGAGCCATCGGCCAGGAGGCAAGGCGAGGCACGGGGCTGAGGAGCTGCTGTACCAAGAGGTCAGTGCCCAGCTGCCCTGAGCCTCTAACGGGTGTGGGGCTGTGTGTGTGGTGCAGAGCACCAAAACACGGGATAATTTGGTACCTTGATTTTCACCAGACAAATCTGTAGGTCACACTGGTGCTGCTCACGTTTCCCATGAGAGCCGATGGGTTGGAGCACTCACCCCAGGGGAAGGTGAAACCCTTGCCTGGTGGAATCCAAACCCATGTAGGACTTTACCCTGCTTTCTGCTGAAACTGGATAGCCAGAAATGCAAAACCACTGCCGCTAGAAGAGCAAGGGAGGAGAATGACTTTTGCTCATTAGGAGTTTCATCTGGAGAACTGATGAAGCTGTGTTACCACCTAAGTATAGGGATAGTGCTGTAAAATCTACTGTACTTGGAGAATTTTTCAAGTAAGAATTCAGAAAATATAGCTTCTATATGTACTTATTAATAACACCAAGAGGGGTACTTCTTCCAAATAATCAATCCTCAGGCAAACACCTGACTTTAAAGATTACCTCTTTAACAGTGAAAGAGATCCATAAAATTAACCATCCATCAAACAAACAAAGGCATCACGACTGGAATAGAAGGAAAATCCTAGGAAAAATTCCAAAATGCAAGCATCATTACAAATATAATAGGACAAATAACAATAGTAGAATTCTGCATCCAAAATACCCTTCAGAGAAAGCAAAGATGGTGATCTCCTGTGGCAATTTCAAGTGACATCATCATGGTGTCTCAGTACATACCAGTGGCTTATTAAACAATGAGCAAAGTAGAATATGCTTTATACTTCCTGAAGGAAAGGTGTTTGCATTTATTCATGAGAAGAGCATAAAATTCATTCTAAATCTTTGCCTCTAGTCATCAGTCTCGAAACATCTCTTCTTGATGAAGAGATGAGTTCAAACAGCTGATGAGATGATGCACCAAATGAACACCTCCCTCTCTGTCCTTTTCCCTCTTCCCCATTCTCTCTGTGTGTGTCCTTGGTTATCCATGAAATCTGAACTTGCTTCCTCCCTCCCCTTAATAAGCAATTTCTTGGCAAAATTTTTTCCTGCCTTGTTTATTTCCTTCTTTCTCTGTACAGGTCTGGAAGCCACAAAAAATAGACCATTCAGATGTCGATAAGCCACCTATTCATGTCTAAAGCCAAACTCCTGCTGTCATGACCACTAACTAGAATTAGTTGGGAAGCTAAACCATTGTTTCTTCCTTTCCTTGCCTTCCCTTCTCCTTTGCTGATGTGATACTTTAGGTGTATCCCTGCATATTCCATTTATTCTTTATTTTTGTGTCAATCTCCAAAGCCGCCCATTTCTTACATGGGTTTAGACAAGAGCAGGACTGAGCTCAACACACAGTCCCCAGTCTTGACAACGCTGCATAAGGTGTGCTAAGATGCGCAGAGCCATTAAAATTAATGTTAATAAGATGGCCTCCTGCTGCTTTAGCAATATCTGTCAGGGACGACCAACATTGTCCGAAATGGTGATCATGACAACCAATATACTCACCCTTTCCCAATTTTTTAGGCTGTGGAACTAAATGCTGTTGAGCTGGTATAAAATGCCAAGACTGATGTGGTCATTTGTTCTGGTTGTCAACAAATCTTTTCTTCAAATACATCACTACAGCTGACTCATGCTTCTGCTATAGTTCATTCTCTATTACGTGCCTTCAAAAAGCCTATCAGAGCTCCAAAAAGCAGCACATACGAGAGCTCAGCAAAGGCTTCAGGAAGAATGGAAAGCATCATGCATATAGGATGCCTATTGTAGCACAGAATAAACTAAAGCCTTGGCTTTTGGAGTTCTGAAAATGAGATATGTAAAAGTGCCATATCTCACTGGTGAGTCACAAGGCACACTGTCCTTACCAAAACTTATTCACTGGATGTTTACTGGGAACAGTGTCTACACCAGTGCTTTTCAGATATCAGCCTTCACTGAATTAAAAAATTACTTCAAATATTTAGTACATACAGTTTCATATCTCAATAATTTCTCTCCATCCTACTCGGGAAGTAATGTGTCAATGGTAATTCCTTTGACGTATTTCAGAATTTTGATGTTTGGACCCACTTCTACTCTAGGCTTAACATATTTTTTTCAAACTAATTTTAATCCTTTGCTCAGAGAAGAGTGAATAATCATTGGGTCAAAAGGAATGCTTACTCAACCTACGAAAATCCGTCTTATACAATTCTTGATAAGAAGTTAATCCAACAGAAATTTCACAGGCTTTTAACCATGATTTCAGCTGGTATTGTACGATCTGCTGCATAAGGGAAATTTTCTTTCCTGTCAATATATAACCTCACAGCAAAAAAGAGTAAATGTGACTAAAATAAATCACCAAGTGACTTTCAGTGCCACGTAGGCAACCAGATATGATTCATGTGATCCATTACGTGCCAATGGCATGTAAAAAATTCTTGCTGGAATGGTAACCTTTTGCGATAACAAGAACTTTTTGGGAATTTGGGAGCATCAGCGTGCACTGATGAAGTCAGAATATAGTAAATTAAATGCCTTTTCTTTATATTGTAATGTACATCCTAGAATAAAAGATAGTCAATTCAAATTTATTTCTTCCAGAAATCTCACCAATTAACACAAACATTGGAAGAATTTTGAAAAACCTTTTAAAAAATTTTCTGTGGCAGCTTATTATGGAAAAACTATTATAAAATGATAGTGAGGAAAAGGGCTTGGTCTCATCTTCCTATGAAAACACGTATCATTCGCAAGGTCTCAGCTGCATTAGGCAATTTTGAATTGGACTTTTGCATCATGAGAATTCGTTGCAGTTATTCTCAAGTACTGCCCTGGTACCTTTACAGCACTGCTTGCCACCCCACAACTCGAGACCTCTCTCAATAGTAGCAGGACCATCAGGTTTCTAATACCTTGATATTAGTCAGACATAGCACAATTATTTTACCACTATCGGCAATCCTTTGCTCTAGGTTACTGCCTGTTGCAACTTTTGAACTTTTATTCAATAATTCCTGAAGTAGACTCTGGTCCTCAGGGCCTTCTCCACCTTTTTAACTTTTCAAAGTTAGTCTCACTTAAGTGGTCTGAAAAACAAGCACAAGTGTAAATTTCTGCAGGACTGGGATCTTTAAATGTCACCTCCTCTCAGTAGGAAATGTCACCCTACATAACGTAGTGTAATACAATAGTCCCTTAGTCAGAATCAGGTCTCTGGAAACTACCACAGGGAAAATATAGTCATCCAGGAGGCAATGAAGCAGACACTTTCACTAAAGTATAACTGGGTAATATGTTCTGAATTTCACTTATTTTGCAACAGAAAAAATATGCCTGGCACAGTCTTTATCAGAGAGTGAGACAATGCAGTATATTCTGTACCAAACAAGACATTTCTTGGCCTCATAATGCTCAGTTTTACACAGAGGATAGAGCTACACCCACTATTAAGTACATTGAAGGCATTGTGCTGCATTATAAAACACCTGACTACTGCAGTGGGTTGACTTTGGCTGGCCCCAGGTGGGCACTAAGCCACTCTGTCACTTCCCTTTTACAACAGGACAAAGGGAGGAAAACATGATAAAATGCTCATGGGTTGAGGTAAGAACAGGGAAAGATCACTCAGCAATTACCATCATGGGCAAAGCAGACTTGACTTAGGGAAATTAATTTAATTTATTGCCATTGAACAAAAGTAACGTAATGAAAAATAAAAACAAATCTGAAAACATCTTCAGTCCCAACTCTTCTACCTCCTTCACTCCTGAGCAGTGCAGGATGACAGGAATGGGGTTGTAGTCAGCTCATAACACTTTGTTTCTGGAGCTCATTCTTCCTCATGTGGCTCCCCTGCTTCCAGCATGGGTCCCCATCACAGGCTCACAGGCTGCTCCAGTGTGGGTCCCCCGCAGGGTCACAGGTCCTGCAGCAAACCTGCTCCAGCCTGGGCTCCTCTCTTTTTGGGGAAACAGCTCCTGGCAGGCGCCTGCTCTAGGGCAGGCTGTCCCACACTGCAGCTTCCTTCAGTGCTCACTCACCTGCTCTGCTGTGGGGTTCTCCAGGAGCTGCAGGTGGACCTATGCTCCCCTGTGGACCTCCATGGGCTCAGAGGCACAGCTGCCTCCCCATGGGCTGCACCATGGGCTGCAGGGGACTCCCAGCTCTGGTGCCTGGAGCAGTTCCTGCCCCTCCTTCTGCACTGACCTTGGTGTCTGCAGAGTTATTTCTCTCACATATTCTAACTCCTTTCTCCCAGCAGCTGTCGAACAGCCTTTTTTTACCCTGTCTTAAACACATTAGCACAGGCACTACCAGGATGGCTGATGGGCTCAGCCTTTGCCAGTGGAGGGTCTGTCTTGGAGCCAGCTGGAGCTGTCTGACATTGAAGGCAGCTTCTGGCCTCCCCTGCAGCCTCCAGCACCAAAACCTTGCCATGGTCCATTGTTGTCAAATCCATTCTCATGTATCAAAATGCCCAAACCTGAGCACCCTGTCTCTGTAAAATATCTCTTAACAATTTTTTTTGCAGCAGGAACTGACCATTTCATTAATTATTTCTTTGTAACAGAAGTAAACCTGATTGCATAAACCACATAAAAACAATGGGAAAGTGTCACCTGAATGTTTTCTGTTACCCTATGTAATCTGTACACTGCCACTAAGCATCTAATATTATGTGAGTATGCACAGTCATCAGATGCTTGATGGTGAAGGGATGACAGCAAAACATACATAATACTTCCATATTGCTGTTAACAGAATTAATAAATAAAACAATTTGGCATATGGGCATTTAAGTGACACGTTATTTTTTAATGCAACACTCTTACACATTAAATAATATCAAGTCCATAATGGTATGCTCAGCATATGTATTACAATCACAGTTTGAGATGTGAAATGCTACAAGTGAAACATTGGAGTAGAAGTGTGGGTGAACTTATTTCAAGTTCCAGTTGTTGGGGCCTCTGCTATATACAAGTCAGTGATGCTTCAAGATGTTGGTTTAACCTTTAATAAGTAGAATTCTGTAAAAATTTAGGTGTCCAAAAGAATAATTTCATCCTCTTTGATACTTTTTCCCCTCAGATCTTGGAACAAAACAAAATGAAACAAATCAAATAAAAACAAAATAAAGCGAGACAAAAACAAAACAAACAACAAAAAAACCCCAAAAAACAAAAAAAGGAAACTAAAATGACCAAATTTTAAATAATATTTTTCCTACTTCAGTACCTTTAAACCTCAATGGCATAAGATACTGTGAAGTTTAAAACTTAGTTTGCTAAGATCTGTAGCAGCCTTCGTGATATCTTGTCTTATTTCTCTGATATTGACAAGGGCTGGCAATTGCTAAATTGAAGTAATATTTCATATACATTGGGAATATTATACCTCTGATTTTTATTTTTTTGATTGGGTTTTTTTTTGTTTTGGGTGGTTTGTGGGGTTTTTTGTTGTTGTTTGTTTGTTTGTTTAATTTATAATTTTTCATGGGTTTTGTTCATACCCTGTCAGGACTACAGTTGAGCTGAAAAATAAACTATTTACAAAATTTTGTTTAAGCAGAAGCTGGTACACAAAACACTGTCAGGAAATATAGCATAGTTGCTATCTACTGTCCACTCACATTTTTCATGGAATAAACCTGTGCAAGTTTAGTTAATCCATCTTGTCTCTAAAACAGAGAATTCCTCACACCAAGAAATGTCAATACATTTGGAGGTGTTCCAGACTGATCACAGGGTGCTCTACACACAAAAATTCTCCAAGTCTAACATTTAGAAATATATTACAGGTGACATTCATTTCAGGGCATGCTGTGGAACACGTGAATGTTATTGCAATAGATACAGATGGAGATTATAGTCCCCCACATTGCCTTCCATTAGTAATCTTCTCTTCTGAAAACTATTATGTCTTTGGAACACACAAGACAGAGCAAGAGAAATAGAGGGGATGTAGAGTTTACAGTAGACGACAAAAGATGACACAATAGCTAGATACAAAAGCCTTTAGAAAAGCCTGAACAATTTATATAGTCTCATGCAGAGATCAAAACAAGTGTCTTTGTGTACCAGGATTTTTCTAGAAGCCATTCTCAGTGCTTTTTTGGTATGACATCTCTGTAGAAAACAAAAAAAATTCGTAGTTCTGTATTTAGAGGCGATCCCTCCAAAATATAATAATTCATATAGATACATGATACTTGCACGAGACAAATCAAGCAGCCTTGTCCCTATTTGTATAGCCAAACCAAAGAAAACTTCTGTAATTAATTCTCACTGACTTTTGAGAGCAATGGCTTGTTAGCACTGTCATTTGACCATCTGTCTAGTAGCCTTGGCATTATGTTAAAAGAAGAAAAACAAATTAGCACAACCAACAACAAAACAAGGCAGTTTGCCTGGATGTCAAAGCTCTGTGCAGTGAACTACAGCGCTTCTATTAGTCTGCTTGAATGATATCATACTTGGGAGTGGGAGATGACCATGGCTCAGAGTTTTTTTCATTCCTTTTCTGTTCTGGAGAGGTGACCTCCCTTTTTTCAAACGTGGATTTTTTTGTCAGCTACAAGGGATGGTACTGAAATCTGACAAAGCTACTTCTATAGAGAGAATGTTCTTAAATTTGCTCAAAGCCAGAACATAAATTAGCAACTATGTTTAGCCTTATTCTGTACCGTAGCTACTCTGGTGCCCTGCATCTCATACCCTGTTGAGGCAATAGCTCCGCCATGGGGAGCAGAAAGAGAAACCTCATCAAACTCAACAGATCTAATCCAGTTGTAAAACAACATTTCATAATTACTCCAAAAAGGTAATTAACATATAGTATAAGCAGGAAAAGTTGTCTTTCTTGTCATT
The DNA here is from genome assembly GCA_013397895.1 of Origma solitaria. NCBI lineage: Eukaryota > Metazoa > Chordata > Aves > Passeriformes > Acanthizidae > Origma > Origma solitaria. The sequence goes on from VZRL01002459.1 coordinate 712,002, forward strand.
CTCATCATCTGTCAGGTGCCACTTCCTTGTTAAGCGTGTGCTTGACAATATTGGATAACTTCAGTTCCAGACCAAAAAGACTCTTCATGTCTCACAATCAGGACACACAGGAATTGTATAGAGCCATCATATTTCCAGCTCTTATGGAAGTAATGAATTTATTTTGCTTTGCCTCAGCTTTTCATAGACTAGCTTCCATTCTCTCCCCTGCCTGAAATGGCTCTCATTTATTTCTAGACCTCCATCTCCAAAGAGATTTTATTTTGAATTGCAAAACTACAGTAGTAGTATTTGTATGTGCCAAATCCATCTGCTACACCACATCAGCCAGAATTCGGTCTCTTGTATTTCAGAAAAAGTTTTACCTCTCAATAGATGAACCAATGAAGGTGAGGAGAAATTGCTGCATTCTTAAGTGGTAGCTCAGCTCACCTTTTAAGTGCTGGCCCTCAACATTCATTTCATTTTCTGCCAAAGGTTAGCTGCAGAATATTTACTTACCTCTTGCTATCCAAGTTCTTCGTGAGGCTGGCTTGGACAGCATTCTCAGCTGCTTTTAGGGGAAAAATCAAGCCAACAATTCACAATTGTTTTAACTGCGGACCAAGAAAGAGTACTTCTCCTGTCAGTCACTCTAAGACTGAAACAACCTGGGAAAACACAGTGAAAAAATGCATGCTGTACTCACTCCGACAAAAATCCATAACAGAGAAGTATTTAAAAGATGAATTTCAAGTCAGCAAATGTATTTTTGTATATCCCAAATAATGGAGAAAAGAATGAATATATTAAGAAAAAGAAAATAATTAATTGCCTCCCCATGGCTGGTCAGTTTCTACTGCCCATAACTGGGGGTAGATTATTGATTTCAGTTTATTTTATCATCACAGTACAACTGTCATCACATCAGCAACACGAGGGCATTGATTGCTTCCACACAGAGCCCATGGTGCAGCTTCTGCTTACAGCCTCCTCCTTGACACTCTGTTTTCTGGGGTTTTTTAACCACTCTTGCAAAGGTTGGTTGTGCACCAGCAATGAGGAGCACCACAGCTTTTGCAGTTCAAAAACTGCATATGTGACAAGCACTTTCATGTGCCTCCTGAGCCCATTTTAACTCCTCTTCACCCCAAACATTTGCTGGTTTCATTTCTTTATTGATCACCCAAGATTATATCCTTCTGAAAAATTCTTTGCCCATTCAGCCATTAGGTCTGCTTTTTGTATTTTTACCTCTCTTTAAGGGAGAATGGCAATGTGCACATAAAAATACCATCATATTTAGGTTTAAAAAACAGAAATTTGGCATTTTTGAGCACTATTCTTCCCATCGGGGTATGAGTCTTCTTTAGGCATCCCAGGATAGACTCTCTATTTCCTTTGAACAGACTTCTCCTTTAGTTTTGATAAGCCTAATTTGAACAGGTTTCAAAGATTTGCAGCACTTTAAAATGAGCGCTGTAACCTATGCAAAACTTTGTCCTGGTAGGTTACCAAAGTTTCCTTGTCAGTCACATTTCCTGGATGTTTTGAATACTTGCTTCTAAACCTGTCTTTTAAACCCAACTGTGTTTCACAGGGCTCACCAGGGAAATTCTCTTCTCACAGGATCTTTGCAGTTTTCACTTAATTAACCTAATTGTCAGCAATTTAAATTCCCCCCTTAACTGAAAGTGCAAAAGTTTTGTCAGAAAAAAATTCAAAATTTTAAAACAAATTATGTAGCGACAAAAAACCCCAAAATCCCAAAGAAACACTAAATAACTGAAACAGAGATTAAAATGCAGTGCTTATAAAACATTCTTTCAAGTCAAATGTTATGCATGCATTTATACCAACCCTGTTTCTCCTGCTTCTTTTTTACTACAAGAGTTTATTTCGAAGGTAACATCTCACTCTCTCAGAGGCCTATTAATAGTCCATATTTCAGCCACATCTGAGCTCATTTCTCCAGGTTACCCCTTGCCGTGCTCACCGCCATCACTTCTTCCTGTCACAGTTCCCTGATTTTAATGAGCTCCTGACAGTCTTGGAAGCCACTAAACACAAGGAGAACCACATTTGATTCAGGGACTGGGGTGGGGTTTTGTCTGTGTGTATTTGTTTTTGCAGAGGGCTGCGTAACTCTGTTTTGCACTGCTCTTGCCCTCACTTTATCCCCCGTAAATCCAGAAGCATATGGGCCTTGGAGATGTGCTGCCTCGGAATTGGATGTCACGGTCTCTGGGGTTACACACTGCAGAGCACATTGCATGTTCAGTAGCCTACACAGCTTAATGGCCATGCTGCTTGCGAGGTAGCAGGAGAGATGCTGAGGATGCTAGGTTGTAGTTGCACTGTTCTAGAAATCCTTCTGTTCTTTCTCATGGAGAATAGAGATAAACTGCACTTTCTGTACTTTCTTAATCTCTGTGTTTGTGTTAAGTACTCTGTAGCTATGACCAATGATATTGAGAGGTAGATTTTTTACTGACCAATGGTTGCTAGATTATTAATGGATATATAAAGAAGTTTCTGTAAATAAAACTCTCTCTTTCGCCATCTTGGGAGTTTCTGCCTGCTTCCTTACCAGCCTTCTCTGCCCGCAGCCGCGAATATCACGAGATTAGCGTCGATACTAGGTGACACAAAAAGGTCAATGATAGGTCAGGGGAAAGAAAGAGAAGTAGGTTAAAATGCAGATACCCTGTGGGTCTTGGAGGAATCGTGATGGCGAATGTTTACTGCTGACCTGGAAGAGCAGGCGAATAAGGAGGTGGAAGAAATAAAGAGAATGCAGAATTAAATGCAAATGCAAACTCGAATGCAAAATTATTCTAACTAGGCAAATCTAATAGGCAAAATGAAGACTGTCAGAAGGATTTAACATGGCTTAATGTAAAATGTTAACAAAAGAATCTATGTTAAGATGAATGCAAAATGTTCACAAAAATGTGAACTAATCATACATAGAGATCACTTTTTGACTTCAGGCATTCAGGGAAGATGCTTTCAGTGAACTTGTTTGTATGTTGCAGTAAATAAATGTACACATATGTAAGGTACTAACAAAATAGTTAATTGCAATATGGTAAAAACTGCTTACAAACAAGAATACTGCACTGAGGTACCTAATTTTTTTGTTTAAAGGTTGCCATAATATAGAAATAAATGCAAAAAAAGAATCACATTGGACAACAAGTACAGAGTCTAAGTAGTAGCTGTAAGAGGAGGAATGGCTGGATGTTTATGGGCAGCCATTCTTACTAACCTCACCCCAAAGATGAATTGGAAGGCATAGACTGATGACTGGACAGAGGGGTGCTGAACTTCAGCAGAGCTGAAATCAGGAGCTAAGACTGTAGCAGATTTCTCATATCTGAAAATAAGAGGCTGAGGTGTACGTCCACAACCTGGGTATCTGTAGGCACAATCTGCCCCTCTGTTACAGACACATGGCTAAACACTGTCCCACTGGAGACAGCAGGTTGGATCATGGTCAAAAGAGGAACCTGGCTTTCTTAAAGTTTGATTAAAACCCCACTGAGGAGCAGGCTTGATTCTACCTTGAGTACCCCAGACTGTTTTCTGATTATTACATACCATTACTCTCCCTTTTCTTGTCTACATTTGGGATTTAGGCCTAATGGAAGAATGAAAGTTCCTTTCATTCCTAATTTTGTCTTACTTGAATGTATACTTATTGTATCTTCTTATATTCATGAGTGATTTTTGTCCTATGGAAATTTAAACCATTCTTTTCCAGCCATTTGTGAGTCTGGGGGAAAAACCACTCAACAGTAAAAGATAATAAAATAAAGTTTTTTAATGAGTTATCATTGCTTCCAGTTTTTATCATTGTGAAGGTCTTTTTATGTGTCTGGTTTTTGTTGCATTACTATGTAGAAAGTTCTTTCAAGGGCAATCACCCACCTTTTAAGATACAGTACCTCACTGTGCCTCTACACAGATGTAAATCAATCCCAACACAGCAATATCAGCTTTTGAGTTATGGGCTGGCCTGCCTGTACTTTAAAGCTTGCTTATTTTCTATAGTACAGGGAATGGGACAAAAAGGAGAAAAGGAAAACTCCAAAACTTTTTATAATGTCTATTGGAGGACAGTTTTGTACAACGGATGCATGTTCTAGGCCCGGCTAGCACTTGTGTTTGCTTTCGCTTGAAAATATTCTGATTTTTAGCACTATTTAATTTATATTTATGTAGCAAAATGCTTACCATAAATTTTAGGGGGTATGATCACCTGTTTATTATTTTATGCCAAATAGTCTTCTCTAATGAAATTTTGCAGAGCATGATGAATGCAACACTTGGGTTCTGAAGCACACGCACTAGATATTTTAAAAAAGGATTAGAAAGCAAAACATGAGAGATGGGAAATGGCCATGATGGTATCAGCTATTAAATGTTTACATGACAAAAAATCACTCTTTAGTTTCTGTGAAACATTTAGATTCAGTGATGAAAAGCCCCTGACCATACTAATTTTCTCTTCACAGCAGTATGCAATAAATTCCCAAGGGGTCATAAAATAAATGACTGAACATAAAACAAGTATCAAGTACTATTTCATTAAATAGCTGCCATCTATCCTGTGCACTGGATAAAGCTGAAATAAATAGTGAAGCTAAAGGTAATTTAAGACTGTCATAGTTGGAGCTGGTTAAGTGTCAGACTTTAAATAACAAAATAGCTTCACCTTTTTAAAATGCTCCGGCTTTCAAAATTCCAATGAATGAAAAATTCTAAGAGGCAAGAAAAGGATTTAATGTTAAAGCCTTAAAGACATTTGAAAATACAATGATCCTAAGAGAGATCCCAAGGCTATCTATGGAAGCCTTCTCGCTGGGAGCAAGAGCTGCTCAACTCTTATTTACACAGCAGAGATACTCCTACACCCTCCCATTTAAATTAAAGGGTTTCTGGGTGGGTGCTCAGCATGCCCTGAAAAAGAGACACAGCACGCCTGACTCTGACATGAACAAATGGGGAAATGACAGATGTGAGGAGACCTGGGCATGTAGGACCCAGACAAGTTGCACAGGGCCAGTTGCACATGCTGCACATCAGGTGTTTGATCCCAGAATCCTATGAGCCTGTCGGTGAAAAGGGCAGGGAACATTTCTGACTGTATCTTAACTTAATTCCATTCCGATTGATAGAGCTCTGCAAAACATTTCAGTTTCTAATGGATCAGCAGTTAGTGAAGTTAGTTTGTAAATTATGTCCTGGAAAATTATCAATCCTCTGTAATTTTATTGAATTTGCACCTTCGGATCATTGTACAGATACCCCCAAATGCATTTCCTAAATTCTGAGCACTTAAATTTGGTGAACTTTTATAGTGACTTCAGCATTTTTTGTGTGTTTGTGTGCGCCTAGTTTCCTTTTAAAAAGTAGGAAAAATAAACCAACAAAGCAAAACAAAACCAACCAAAAACCAAACAAAAAACCCACCAAATCCACAGCATAAACAAAACTAATTTAAAAAAAATAGGAAGAAAGGTCCTTTAATGAACACAGGCTCCTCCCAGCCTGTTCCCAGCAGCATCCTCTTCTGCCATCCTTTCAACCCATTCCTGTACAACCATCGTCATGCTTTTCCCTTCACTTGTCATTCCAGTTATGGTCTCTTTGCCCAACCACTCCCAGCCTGCAGCCCCTGAGGGGTTCAGCCCAGCTGAGCTGCCCCTCCCTGCAGCACTACCTCCCCTTTGAACGTACCCACAGGATTTTCACTCTGTTTGTTCGGAAGGACTGTATTTTGTTGGAAGCAATTTACCTGTTTTTACCTTAAAAGGTCTAATAAATTCTCATTTAATAATATAGCAGATCCCTAAAACAGCAGTAAGTTTTATCCTCAAACAAATCAGCAAGTCACACGAGCAGCAACCTTTGAGAAAAATGAGAGGTGAAAGAGTGAGTGTCAGGCAGCCAGAATGCGTAGCTGGGCACTCTGCTGCTGTCAAGACTGTTGGGAGATTTGCACTCTGGGTCCCAGAGTTGGAATTTTTTCAGAAGAGGCAGTCTCCAGCAGTGGATCTTTATGCTCCACCTTGCTGGGTATTATTTGTTCACCAGAGACACGCGGTACTGAGTGCCAGCCATCAGCTCCCGAGGAACCACAGCTTTCTTTGGAATTCTTCCAGCCACATCACAAACCCAGCTATTCTTCACTTGCAGCACATGCTGAGATTGCAGATTAGGGCTGAATCATTAGTGTACAAGCAATTTTATCAACCTGAAGCTCTGTGAGCCAGGATGAAGATCCAGATGGATGTTTGGATAAAGCTAATGGTAGAATCCCCTACATAACATACATTTTCAGAAAATCCTGAGGAGATTGCTGTTTGTACCTGTACAGTCTCCGTTTACACGGCTGGATGTCTGAAGCTACACTAATAGCTTCTTTATGAAAAGAGTCATTATTTTAGTTTTCCATTATTCTAAATCGTGCTCCTCTACCCACCACTTTTCAAATTCCAGACTGCAAATCAAGCTTTCCTGAACAAAAACTTATTGCTGGAGGGGTTGGAAAGCCTAAAATAGAATTTGGCTTACATTTTTAAAATAGAATAAATCTATTTAAAACAGAGTCTAATAATTACTTTGGAAAACCAATAATAGGGGGTTATTTTCTTTTTAACCATAAAGCCAAGTTTATTTGTGTTGCTCAAAATGTGATTGAAGGATACTTTTTTATTGAATTTCAACAGGTACTTAACTTTATTTGGTTTCTCTTTCAATAGTTTCTTGTCTAGGCAAGTCAAAATACCTTTTTGCACACCAAAATTTCATTCCCACTGGTACATTAAACTTTAATACAAGCTGTTACAATCTGGTAGTGATTTCAAGTGAAGACAGAATTTAAGGATCTCTGAGGCACGGCAGCACCAGCAACTGCTAGATTCAAGGTGATGACTCCCAAAACCTTTCAATGTAAGGTCAGTCATACAGCCATGAACTATATTTAGTATGGAACAGAATTTTAACTGGATCACAGCAGTGGTGTCCAGCCATGGTCCTGGCTAGGCTGGCGCTGGGGTGGAGCCGAAGGTGGAACATGACAGAACTGGAGTAGCCAAAGATCCTTCCAGGATAAGTCTGGATCATAGGTGAACTTAGGAGCTAAGCAAAGAAGTGAGAAGATGAGTCACACTGAAGAACAAGGCAGGGGCATGATCAAAGCCACATTCAGTACTGTGAAATAAAGGAATATTTTGAGACCCAGGAAAGAAGGGTATGCTGGAAGAACACCAGGACTAGGAACGACAAAACAGGCTTGTGCAGGCAGTAAATTTTTTCAGAAGAAGTTGTCAAAACTCAGAAACAAGACTCTGAAAGTCTATCCAGGCAGACAGCCTTTTGCCCTTTTGTCATCAGAGGCCATTTGATATTTGAAGCACTTTGTCACAACAAACATATTGCTTTATGCTCCTTTATTTATAACATGGTTGTATGCACAGATCACCTGAGGGTAACTGTTAACCTACTGACTTAGCTACAGCTGATAAAAATATAATTAGACATGAGCTGCAGCATTCCAGCATCCAAGCAACATAAATTAGAAACTCATTACTCAGTATCTTACTTAATATTCTTACACCCAATTTTAGCATGCAGAATTTTTCAGTATCAGACTCAGAGAGCAATAAACAGCTGAGGGGGCCACTATGCAGTGAGACCAGGGGTTAGATATGAGTTACAGCCCATGGAGGGTGACAGATACCCCCACACCAGACCTCTTGTTTGTAAATAGCTGCAGGAAGTGTCTGTCCCTGCGTTTGCAATACTAATTAAAATACTGAGTGTATAAATGTAAATTAAAGGAATCTGAGCTTAAAACTGCTCACAAGAGTAGTGTCCTGGGGTGGCATAATGATATCTTGTATTCCCTATCATTTTGTATGCTTGACCAGAAATATGGTCCTGTAGCTTTAACTGTGTCCCGCAGCTGGGAGCTCTGCCGCCAGCGTGGGATGTTTTGAAAACTTTCCCCAGCTCTCCTACGGAGGAGTGAGAAGGAAGGGACATTGGTTTTTTTTTCCTCTCTCAGTCAGTTGCTGCTGCTGGTGGCTGGTGCTGCTGGTGTAGCTGCTGCTTGGGTTGGTTTTTTTTCCTCCCTGGGATTGTTTTTCATCGTTTTGGACCCTTTTCTTCGACTTGCTTTCTCATCCGAGAACCTGAAGAGCCCCGGGGGACAGCGGACGAGAATCGTCCAGGGAGCCACCGGAGGAACTTCACCTAGCCCCTTCGGGGCCCCCGGAAAGGGGAAGCTACGCCTGAGGAAAAGGACACTAAGTTCATCAGCTGTTTGTTCAGGTTTTCTGACCCCTTTTCCCCTTTTCCCTTTCCACTGTGTGGTCTGTTAATTAAACAGCTCTTCCCACCTTAGGCTGAGATATTCTGTGTTGTGGGGGGAGGGGTGCCAGAAACCTCTGCTGTGAGGGAGGCACCTGCTTGGAGTGCTTTCCATCTAGGATATTTGTCTAATCCAAGACAAGTAGTGACAAATGAGGACAGGTTTAAGGAGGTGTCATCTCTTACATTGGTGAACACTGTCTGGTGTTTGCGAGAAGATTTTTATTGCCTGTGTCCAGAGTATAGCCCTGGTTCAGTTTTTATAGTCCAGCTGGCAGGGGTTCTGTCAACAGGTTTTTCTCTAATGTACATAGCAAATGTTCCTGTTAATTAAAATTTCTTCTACTCCTAATAAAGTTAATAATGTTTTAATTCGATAGTTTGACAAGCAATGATATAAAATAAACATGATTATTTGTAGACTGCAGATCCATGTTTTGCAAATGTCCAGCTATACTGTAGTATCTTGAACTGTTTTAAAACTCATCATGTCAGAATATGTGAGAACAATTGGATTTTTCTGCCTGGATAATGCTTGTAGGAGATTATGCAGATTTTTCTTATGTTTGTTTTATTTGCATTCCAAGACATTTTGAGGTCTTTATCACAGAGGTGCTTATTTCCATTTTTCTTATATTAGTCTCAGATGCTTTTATGATTAGTGTCTTGCTCAAACACTGATTAATGAAAAATGTAGATCTTCTAAAGTAATAAGCCAGTAAAAAAGATAAATCATGTTGTTTTCAGAATATCAAACAGAAAGTATACAGCAGCTGGTATTGAACTTGCAGGAGTAATCCTCTGATGTGCTTACTGCTTAAGCTTTTGTTAAATATGTTGGGAATTTTAAAAAATAAACATTTAGTTGGAACTACTGAGGTAGCTATACCCCTTGTACAAAAAACCAGTGAAACAATAGATAGTGCAATTTCAAATTGAAAAACAGTATAGGACAGTGATGAAAACAATCGTTTGTCTCCCTGAGCTTGTCCTGTCTTGAGCCTCCAATAATGCTTTTTAAATCACAGAATCATAGAAATGTTTAGGTTGGGAGGGACCTTCAAAGATGATCTAGAGCAACCTCCCTGCTATGGGCAGTTTAATTTTCAAATACTTCATGTTGTTCCCAGCCCAATCCACCCTAGCCTAGAACGTTTCCAGGGATAAGGTATCTAGCCCCTCTGTGACCAACCTGTGCCAGTGTTTCACCACTGTCATTGTAAAAAATTTCTTTCTAATATCTAGTTTGAATCTACTCTGTTTTAAAATTATTGCTGCTTTTCCTGCTGAAATTAGCCCCACTAAAATATTTGGTTTTTAAAATATTTTTTTAAGTTCCATTTAAATATTGAAAGGCCTCAATAAGCTGTCCCCAGAGTCTTTTGTTCTCCAGACTGAACAACCCCAACTGCCTCAGCCTGTTTTGATAGGAGAGGTGCTCCAGCCCTCTAATCACATTTGTGGCTGTCCTCTGGACCCCCTCAGATAAGTCCATGTCCTTCCTGTGCTGGGGACTCCATTGCTGCATGCAGCACTCTAGGTGGGCTCTGCACTCACAGAGCAGTGTCAAGGGGGACAATCACCTCCCGCAGCTTTCTGGGCATGCTTCGTTTGATACAGCCCAGGATATGTTTGGTTTTCTAGGCTGTGAGCACACATTATCATCTCACATCCAGGTTCATCCACCAGCATCTCCAAGTCTTTCTCACAGAGTCACAGAATATTCTGAGTTGGAAGAAGCCCACTAGGATCATCAAAGCCCAACTCCAGAACTCCAACTTCCTCCTTGCTCTCCCAAGCAGTAGCTATTTGGGTTTTTAGCTCTCCACTTTGGATTATGGGTGCATCCATCCCTTCTTTTGCTGAATTCCTCTGCTCTACTCTCATCTCAAGTGAATAAACACTTTCAATAAACACTAGATGAGTACTTCTAATTGGAAAATCTTTGAAAATCATTATTTATATACATCTCCTGGACTTTGTTCCATTATACAAAATCTTGGAAACAGACAATATATGCACAAAAAATTGCAGAGCAAATCTGAAGACTTAATTTCCAAGAGTTTTTCTATTTGACTTTTTGTGGCATTCAACCAACCAATATCAGCAGATATTTCTTCCACTACTGTGCTATAAAACCTGCCTAGTACTGCCTTCCCTGTAGGTCAAAAAGGACTGGAATGGATCCAAAGGAACTGTGCAATTCTAGGGAAAAGGTAATGACATATCTGAAGAAAAGTTATTAACTGATGTTCAGAAATACCTGCTCTCAGTTCCAGTGTTTCAACAAAAAAAGTGCTTTTGTCAGGATTTTTTGCTTGTTATTTTTGCAGGATTAAAAAGGGTTTTATTAGGATGTTTCACTTTGAGATTTTTCCTCACTAGGGTGAGATTTTTGAGGTATTGCACTGAGATATTGATCAGAATCTTATTACCTTTCCATGTTATTTTCATCATCGGGGGAGAATTTGTGCTGAAAGGAAGGATAAAATGAAAAATGAACTTGGTCCAGTGTGTGTTCTCCACTAAAATGGAAGCAGTCCCAGAGTGCATGGCTCTGGTGCCAGCATCAGACTGGTGCCATGTTAGGTACCTGTCGTTTCATTGGGCAGCAGGACCTACCTGCGTTACAAATTAATATAGATATAAATTGCTAAAATATAAAGATTTAATAATAACAAAATAGGGCACTCTGAAGAAGAGAGCCCATCTGAAAGTCATGAGGTTCCACAAGGCCAAGTTCAAGGTGCTGCACCTGGGCTGGGGCAACTCCCAGTGTCAATACAGGCTGGAGGATGAATACCACAAACAGGAGTCAGAAAGACTCTTTAAAATTAATTCTTCAGATGTGCTCTGTAATTTTTCATGCACATATTGTCAGTTTCCAAGGTTGTTTGTACAATGGAACAAGGTCCAGGAGATGTGTATAAATACTGATTTGCAAAGATTTTGCAATTAGAAGTACTCACCTAGTACCTGGTGAAATGTGCTATTCAGGAGAGTGGCAGAATGAGTGATATACCTATAAGGAAGATAGAAAATACAACAATTAATATGAACCTTCAGAAAGAAAACACAAGCATAAAAATTGTTGCAGAAAAGGATTAGTGAAAAGAAAGATTAATGGGAAACAAAAGAAAAACTGCTTTCTCTCTTGGAAATTTCCTTCCACTGTCTTTATACTAGGGCTTAAGGACGTTGCTGCAGATATGAGTAACAGATACAAACCTTTTCTTTCCCTCCCAAATTCATTGTCAACAGAGCAAAGAGTATTAAACAAAACTGATAGCCTGAGAAAAATTCTTTATAAAATCATCAGCCGTTCAAACTAGCAGGACAAATGATGCCATATTACTATGCACATAACCCCAAACTCAGGATGCTCAGAGAAAAACTACAAGGAGTAACTTGTGGTAAACTGATAAAGCTTTAAGAGGTTTGCACATGGGACTTGCCTTCTAACTGCAAGCAGGAACACATTTATAGAAATAATAATGTGCTATAGACAATTCACACATACACACAAATGAGCAGGGTGTATTTGCTAAATAAACTCTTGCTATCCAGCTGTAGAAGTGATGAATATGAAATCTGTAAGTTTGGGCTTGTTTATTCCAGGCTACAAGGAAAGAGATAAAATGTTAAGGAAACAGGAAGGTTTCCTGTTTTGCAGGTTGACAGGCATCAGTATCAAATGTCATTGCATGAATCTATTTTTACTGATCTAATATCTTTTTAATTACACCTGCAACAATTTCATAGTCCATTAGTTATATATCTCCCAGTCTGCCAAAATCTGAATATGGGTTAAAATCTAGCATTGGGAATGTGAGAAAGATGTGACAGAAATAATTATAGAATGCTTTTCTCTGTAGCCTGAGCATCACTTTCTGTGATTTTGAGATGTTTCTACTTTTTTGCCCATGCTGAAGAACAACAGACAAACTGGTGGTGAAGGTAGAAGTTCACAGTTCAAAAGTTCCCTCTTTGCATTCTGGGGGCTGGGAGACAATTTGAATGCTGCCCTCCAGGCTGGCAGAGATAGGAGTCACAGCTTCAAGGCTAATGTCTTTTAAATGGAGTTATATTCGACTGGGCATAAAGGAGCCCCAGAACCCCTTAGTTACTATGGTTTCTGCAGAACTGTCCTGCTTGGATTGGTTCCTGTTGACTGGAGGAAAGGAATATCTGCTGCAAATTCAGGTGACACAGAGTCCGGCAGGAGCTGCTGACGTGCCGTGTTACTTTATGGAGAAAGGAATGGGGAGGAATTCATTTCACTTTTCAAGTCCTCCAATTTTACAGTGTCTGGTTGACTAGGATGAAGTGGGAAGAAGAGAGCAGGAAAAGGAAAAATAACAAGAAAGTTGAAAGATCTTTTAGTGGTCTTTTAGTGGTCTTTGACGGTGATAAAGGAGAATACAGGGCTGGGAATGATTATGACCAAGGTAAATTAATGAACTTAGGAGGAGAAGGTTAATGCAAGCCTCTGTTTCCCTCTCAGCAGGCTGCCAGCCAGAATGTTCAAACCAGAATGTTCCAGAGAGTCTTGCATTTCACCCCCATCCTCTTGCAGGGCCTTCTAAACCTTTCAAGCAAGCAAGAAATAATTTTTCCTTGCATTTTCAAATTCTGAACCACCAGAACAGCAAATAAAGTCATTTAGTTAAAGATGGTGCTCCCTACCCTTGGAACCATACTTATTTCAGCTGCAAATGGCAGACAGAATTATGTGTTGATACATTAAGCTCTTTTGCTTGCCAGATTTGAGCTGCATGGGTTCTTTGGAAGAAGCTGGCAAACAGCTCCCACGAGCTGTTCAGCTGGGTCCTCTCAAAATTCTCCACTCCACATATATAAATGCAAATACAGATATAGACACAGATATACACACACATACGGCATTTTCTACCACCCCCTCCCCTGCATCCCAGGAATCTGTAGACGCTTTAAAGAAGCTTTGCAGCCGCCTGCGAGCGCTGCTTTGCCACAGCAGCTGACTGAACTGACAGCAGCAGAGACAGTGCATAAACACCAGAGCTTGTCAGGACTAGCGTTTAGCGCAAAGCCCCAGCATCAAGGCTATGAGCCTGAGTTCCTGGAGCCTGTGCAGCTGTCAGCCTTCAAACAAGAAAATGCAGATTTCAGTCTTAAGACATAAGCACCCAGCTAGGAAATGTTATTCCATTACATAATAAAATCTCTATTTGCTATATTCAGAAGAGTCAATGACTGTGCTGCATGGAGTAAAATGATTTCTATGTCAGAGTCAACTTACACTCTTACTCAGATTTTGATTTTAAAATGTAAGCACCCAATTGGAAGATTATATTGTTCATGTGCATAATTAAATAGCCTCTGCATTCGGGAAGGCTGTTGGCATTGAGACCTGGAATGAGTGAGTTCTTCCTTGGAGAGGAGGTATTTTTCTGTCCTCCTGAACACATACTTTGATCACATATAAACTTATCAATAGAGTGGGGATTTTTGGTGTTCATTCTGAACATTTTCTCATCTTCCTTTCTTTTTTTCATCTTGGGGAGAGAATCCCATGTCCATATAGTTCTGGCTTTTTCTGTTTCTTGAGAACACTCTTAGTAAAGGTATTATTAAGTTAATAAGGTTTAACTTTTATCCTTTTTCTGAACAAATCAATCTCTGTGCTCAATTTCCTCCCATTTTATGCTTTCTAAAAGGCTTCAGCACTATGAATAAATGTATTACCTCTCCAATATGCCCCTCTAGCATTGATACTGTGAAATGTAGTGGCACTGACCAATGAATAAGCTTTTCTAGTTCCTTTCCTTCTAGTCCTTTTTTTCAGGAAAGAAAAATAGGAGCAGTATGATATAGTATCTGTCCCCTGCAATGAACATTTGCATGGATAATACTTATGAATTCTAATGGGAGCTACACATTGCATGGAATGATGTCAATATTCAAAAACATATCTGACAGAGAGCCTGCTCAGAACATTGATCTCTGTTTAACTATTACAGAGAAAAGTGCAGTGTAAAAAGAAAGGTATTTAGTCTTAAAAACATTTTACAACAAATTTAAATATATTTTTGTTCAACAGTTAAAATATCTAAATAATGTAGAACATTTTACATAAGCATTCAATAAATACATTTCTGTTTTAAATAATAATTTCACAGATGCTGAAAAGTGTCTTTGGCTTGAATAAAATTGCCTGCCTCCAACTGTACCTATGATTCTTTACTTGGGTATGCTTTGGGGTTAAATGACTTCCCCATTTGGAAGATTTTCCCTTAAGCATCATTTCTGATATCAGCTGTCTGTATTTTGTTCATGCAAGCACTTTCTTAGGAGGGATAAAGCAAATAAGAAGGAAAAAAATAAAAGAGATAGATATTGCTGTGCAAAGGAAGTAAACATTCCAGAAGAGATTAAAAGAGACAAGGAGTGAAGAGAAAATAACAGAAAGTTAAGCTCTTAGTAAAATCTGAAAGCTGGTCTGAATATACAGTTAACAAAGATGCACAGCTTACAATGCAAAAGTTATATGTCTAAATATTTTGAAGGGGGCTTAAATCCTTCTCTTTCAAGGATGACCTTATTTACAACAAAGAGGAGAACCTAGGTAGATGCTTTTCCAGAGTATTTGCTTCTGTCATGGCCTACTGATGGGATTCTTTCAAATTGCTCTGTGAAAAAGAGCAGTGAGAGCCAGTATACGAGACTGGCTGGGCCACCAGCTGTCTCAGCGCAATAAAAATATCTGCTTGCTATGGAGTTGATCTGAA
The DNA here is from genome assembly GCA_013397895.1 of Origma solitaria. NCBI lineage: Eukaryota > Metazoa > Chordata > Aves > Passeriformes > Acanthizidae > Origma > Origma solitaria. The sequence goes on from VZRL01002459.1 coordinate 727,130, forward strand.
GCAACACAGAGGCAATGAAAATGAAGAATACAAAATATTCTTTCACAGGGAAAGGATGGAAATATTTCAAGGGTTATTGCTGAAGGGCAAAAATCAGAAAGAAAATATTTGTAGCAAATCTAGCTTCTAATTCCCACTGGGACATGTGACACGGGAACTGATGTTTCTCTCAAAATGTCAGGATTACTGACATTTCCCACAGAGTTCCCAATTCAACAAAAGCTATGACTTCACCCAAAGGCAAGAGAGTAGTCTTATGCACACCAGTACATGAAAAGAGCTGTACCATATCGCTCAGCAGCCTACCTCAGCTCCCCAGTGGCACTAGTTGGTGCCTAGAGTACAGGAACATAACACAAATAAAGTAACTCCTCTTCAGAGCATTTGTCCCCTTCCAGTGATTTTTGACTTAGGAAATTTCTGAGCCAAGATGTTGCCTTTGTTCCCCATGTGCATTTTCTCTCCATGAACTTGTCTAATTGCTTTATACACATCAGTTGGAAAGTTTTTCCACAGTTACCTGGCATGAAGTTGTATATTTTTTTGGTCTGGGGCCTAGCAATCTACGAGTTTTGCACAGTAAATAGTAGTCAATACAGCATTTTCTTATTCTCATTTGGGAGCAGGAACCACAAGATCATACTGACCAGGTCCAGCTCTCACGTTGCTCAAACAACCACCCTACGAAAAATTCCATCTTCCAGACATACTTACTTGCCATGGCTTAGGAAGAAAAGTAGCTGAAGGAAAAGGTCACATAAGCACCTCAGAACTTCTGACACAAATGAGCATTCATTTTGAGAACTATATGGAGTGAATCATACAGGAATGCCCCAATAAATCAAGAACTAAATATAACAAGTGTTTATATGGTCTTTTTTCAACTAAGCCAAAGGATTCTAGAAGGGAATGGAATACAGGCAGAAATGTTTACAGCTTTTCTTTGGATGATTTTCTTTTCTCCATAGAATATTCTTTTTCAAGAGCACGGAGGGTGTCATGTCATATCCCCACCCCACATTAGTCGTGTTCATGCTTTTGGTCTCTTCCTCTAGACTGGCTAACTCCTTTGTTGTTTATAGTCCTCAGTTACAGCTCCTTGAGGCTCATTGTCATCACCTGATGAACACCGTAACTGTTTGTACCTCAACCTCATTCCGACTTTGAGTGCCCAAAGACAATCACTGCTCTTTCCACTCTGGACTTTAGCTTGCTCTTAATAAGAAAAATCAAAGTGGTAATTAGATAGGCCGCCGTTCAGAATGAAGCTTGTAGTTTAACGGTGACATGGGAAGAGTACCAAATGACAGCTAAGAGAATTTTCTAGCTGAAGGTTTTGCAAATCACTGTAAGTAATAAGCATTTAGATATTTAAGAGTACGCTATTGACCCCATTGTCTTCTGTATTTTAGAAGACAGAAAAGCTGTCAGAGAAGCAGGATATAAATGCGGGTTTTACAATTTCCATTTACTTAAGTAACAGAATTATTCGGAGTCCACTTTTTATTCTGTGTTTCTTTCATAACATAAGAAAGCAACAGAGATAATTCTGAAATACTGTGATGTCTGAAAGGGAATCTGAGACATATGGAAAAGAAAAGAAAATGAAGCCTGATGCTATTAGGTTCTTGAATAGCCTCCTGATGTAAAGATGTTAAACATCATTACGGATATCTGGAGCTGGAGAAGGTAGGACTGAGAGGACTCATTCAGCAGCCTGGCAGAGCACAAGCTCACCTAAAACAAAGAAATAGAACAAGATTTGATAGCATACAAGGAAAGAAAAATACCTTCAAAAACCTATAATTTGTTTAGCTTAATAACCTCTTTTAAACCATAATAAAAATGTCAGGACTGTGGAGATTTCACAGAAACCTGTTTCCCAAAAGCCAATGATAAATACCCACGTCACTGTAGCTCTTTCTTTGCTCTGCACTCATTGCCATATGCCAGCTGTAAGTGCCTCTCTGCAATGCATTTACTAAGGGATGGACATTTGCCAAAAGTAGCTCATTTCCCCTCTCCTACCCTCGAGGACTGTCATATTTAGGCAGAGTTTTATTCTAAGGCTATGTGATCTTAGAAGTCACTATTTGCAGCTGGAAGTCTCAGGAACAAATTTAACACAAATAGGGCAAGAAGTCTTTCTCTTCTTCTGTACATCCAATAACAATAGTGTTCACTTCTCACAGGAAAGATCCAGCAGAAGCAGGACTAGCTAGGGTCCCTGGGACACCAGGTTTCCTTCAGGACAAATCTGGCACTTGTTACTTGTTACAGCATAAATACATGGATGGATTTTTGCATCTTTCAAAATTATCTGAACCTTCAGAGAGAGAAACTAATGTTCTTCTAGAATGGCATCAACATGACAGAGTTTGAGGTTATAGTTTGGTAAATTGGAACTGAATAATTAAACTCTCTGGTCTTCATAATAAAGTTTCAGTGCTGAAATCAAAAACTGTGCTTGGAAAGAAAGTGATCACAGAATCACAGAACCTTAGAACATGTTGAGTTGGAAGGGACCCACAAGGATCATCCAGTCCAACTCCTGCCCTGCACAGGACAGCCCCAAGAGCCACACCATGTGCCTGAGAACACTGTCCAAACGCTTCTTGAGCTCTGCCAGGCTGGTGCTGTGATCACTTCCCTGGGGAGCTGCTCCAGTGCTCGACCTCTCTCTGGGTGAAGAACCTTTTTCTAATACCCAGCCTAAACCCGGGACAACATTCCCCATGCACATCTTGACAATCTCCACTGTTACTTTCTGTGTTGTGCTCAAATGGAGAAGTGCAACTGAAATATCACTAGACCTCAAATGATGTCTGAGGCAAACTGGAGTGAATGATAACCACTGCAGTTACCATTTAGAAAGACTGCGGTTATTTGTGTCTATGGTTTCAAAGTTTGTAATGACCCAGCATTGCCTGCAAATCAGTGACCTCTAGCAAGAGCAGAGAATGCATTTCCCTCATTAGCTGGTGGTAAACATGATAAACAAAATGTACACAGTGGCATAAGTGTTTATTTAAATATAACAAGTCAGTGTTAATGATCATATTCTTATTTGCAGTTTTTGAGCTAGCTATGGACCTGCTTTAGAAAATATTCCTGGTAATCAATTAGGACTTGTCTACAAGATAAAAATGTGAAGAGAAAAAGGCATCAGGAAATAAAATAACTGAGATCCCTCATAATCACTTCACATTTAATAGCACACAGTAGCTTCAATGAAAATAAAAACTGGCTTGTACTTCTGTTTACCATCTATGTCCATTTTTCATGCTGAGCAACCTTGATTTCCCTTCAACATAAGGATCACCATGATCACAAGTATAAAAAAAGTAACAGATGGATTTATTTTAAAAGTATCAGGTAATGCTTTCTTTCTTGTCTCTAAGACTTCTCAGAGTCAGAGGTTTTGACACTAACTACACTCATTTGATGCACAACGGAAGTTTCACTGAAGAAAAATTCAGGGCCTTTTTTCTTAAATCAGTATTGATTTACTGCTAATTCACACAGCAAAAACAGAACGAAGAATGCAGTAAAGGAGACCTGATGTACCAAACTGGTACAAAAGAGCAGAGAATAAGCACTCCCAAGATAACCTTCCATAAGAAAAACAGTTTACTATGATGTTTTCTGATAATTTTTGCTAAATACGGACTTGTTTATTCCATCACCATGTGTGTAATTTAACAGTGCTGGAACTTCTTTACAGCACTGCCTCACCTTTAATGAAAACGGTAATGCAGAGACTGGACCTACATGGTCTTTTTCTAATTTTTTTTTCTTTTTTATTTTCCCCATCATATTCATATTAGTAGAACAACAGTTATTTGAGGGAGAAAGAAATTTTATTTTTTTAAGTTCTGCCATGATCAGTGTGAAACTAAAATTTGAAAAGTATGAATTACACAGATTTTACATCCAAATATTGCTATAGACTTTGACTTTGAACTTCAATGCCCACCTTTAATCAGTCTAGATTAAGATTCTTAAACCCCAAATCCTCTGAAAAAAGCTTTGTGCAAAAGCACAGTATCATTAACTTATTTCTACTGCACTTGCTACAGTGACCTGACACAACCTTACATGTATATAAAATAAGCATTTCTTAAAAGTTATAGAGCAGTTTATTGATTGATGGTTTGGGTGAGTGATCTTTTTTGTTAATTTTTCTCAGCACTGAGAGCAACCATTTTCATATTTCATTTTTCTAGAAACTGAAATACATTTTTGAAGACATATTACTGTTTTGTTTCCCTCTCAAATACTATTCTGAAAGACTGTTAGGATGTCAGTCACTCAGTTGATGAAGTAATTAGTCCTAAATAGTCTATCATTTATAAATAATATCATCACTGCTTTATTACTACTATTATTATTGTTACTTTTAGAGAAGAAAGGTGATCCTAGGTGTAGTGAAATGAGAAATTCTGCAATGTATTGCTCTGAACCCATGCAAGTTCCCGAGACTACAGAGAGAGAAAGACACAGATAGGATAACTGGAGAACATACAGTCCTGACGCAATGCAGGGCAAATGATAGAGGTGTGCTGTACAGAAAGTGTCAATGCCTGTAGCAGCACACAGTAGGCTTTACAGGAACTTGGGACAGTCCCCAGCCAAACTACCTTATGTGTCAAAAGTTAAAATTCTGTGAGTTCAGCCCACAGGTGGGGAAAACAAGTCATGCTAAGCCTGGTACAGGAAACTGCAACCAAATGAAAGCATTCACTTCTGAAACTTTTTCCAAGAATAGTCTTATTGCTGGCATTTGCTTTTGAGGGCAGGCTGGAAAACAAAAGCTGCAGGGCCTCATTAACATGCACACATTGTAATTTAAAGAAAATAAAGACAAAAAAATATAGGGAACATCTCTTTTCTTCAGAGGAAGGACTTAACAGCAAAGCACTGCAGATTGGGATCCTACTCAATCTACTAGTACTTCCTACTTTTTTGTACAGTTGCCAAGTTAAATAACTAGGCAATTCTGTGAGACCATATACCTGCTAATACAGCAAACTAAATTTCTCATTTGGGGTTCACACACTTATACCTGAGGAGTGAGGAGTGTATACCAAGCCCTGCTAGCAACTTCAGAAAGCTCATGAGTTCTGTTAGCATAGCAAGCAAAAGACAACCGAAAGGAGTAACATACTGTCACGCTCTTAATTAAATATGTATTTCTGTTTCCTAGTTTCTATAGTTAGTTTATAGCGCCTCTGCAATGGGATTTTGCATGCAGAATGCTTAGGAATTTTATATCTAGCAGCAACTCCAGCAGCTGCCTTGTTCTGCAAACTCCTTCTCATGTGAATCATCACACTGACTCCAAGGAGACTGCTCACATAAAGACTATTCTTATAATTATGGGGTTTCACAATTTGTTGTAAGTGTGTTTTAATCTATGCAGCAAATGCGTTACTCAGTACTTGCCTTAATAGCCATGTGGATTTTCTGTTACCACTTTACAATTTATTTGTTGATTAGTGATCTTCATGACTCAGATTGGATTTTTAAAAAGTGATAACTTCTTTGAAATGGACACTTCATACATTTCACTGACATGAGACATGTAGCCTTGGAGTACGCTGGTGCGTGAGTTGAGTTTGGAGACTTCAAAGGAATGTGTGAAACTTCAAATGATAAAAACGTGAGTTCAGAAGAAACTTGTTTTGCTATTAGGTCTGAAACCACAGCAGTCAAGTCAAGAGTACTGGGAACTGTTTGGGTATTTTTTAATAGAGTTTTAAATTACAGAAATGCTCGGAAATAAATAACAAACACAGAGAGAGAGGCAGAGAGAGTGCTCCTACACTTGAACTAAATGTGACTTCTCAGGATTTTAATAATGTATGCACTGTGTTGGAGCATACAGTGTTAGGAGACATTTTCAAAGTTCAAAAGAAAAATAAAAGATTTGAAAGTCAGTCTGAATTTACAAAAGCTGGAAAAGACAAAGAAAATCTGTCAGTAGCTCAGCACATGTCAAGAGGAGGAAGAAGTACCTTTATGCACTCCTTTCTTTTGAAGGCAATTCCATCTAGTTCTGTACAGAAGTGCCCTCTGGGTTTCCCCTTCTGTCTGTGACATGGCAAAAGTAACATTTCAAAGTGCAGGGGAAAATGCCCCGAGTTCTCTGATTTCAAAGAAACTTTAGCTGTTTCCGAGTTTTTCCTTAGTTCGTGCCTTTTCCCTTTTCTTTCTGTGGCTCCACAGCAACTTGATAATGACCATTTCTAAGGCAAAATGCCTTAAACAGTGCAGCCCACAGCAACCAAAAATGTTCAAACAGCAGAGAGGACTGCTGAGGTGGGGCTTGCTTTTGCTGTGCAGGACTTCCCAGGGATGTTTCTGTGTGTTCTAAATGGGACATGTGCATTGCACCTCTCCTTCTGAGCGCAACTGATGGAGAGTTAGCCCCCAGCCAAGCAGAACAGGTAGCTTTAGCAAAGCAGTTTAAAAAGCCTTTCATTATAGCCAGTAATTTCCAATACCCTTTCAAAAGCAACTTTCTCTGAGCTTATGTGTGTTAAATATCCCCAAAAGGTTAGAAGATCAGTCAAAGGCTTTTCTGTACATTCAAATACCATTCCCTTGTCCTTCAGACCATTCTGTCCATATTTGAATACAAAGCATGGGTAGAGATTAATTGCTGCATTCTCTATCAGCAAACAATCTTTAAATGCTTCCTGAGGAAGGTCTATCAGTATAGAGCAATTGAATACTCTGTTTTTCCCAGCAGTGTGTCATGGTGTGTTTCAGCACATCCCCTGGTCTAGGAACCCACAACAAGCAACAGCTTTTCCACAGTTTACCTGTGACATTTCTTCTGTTGCAAATACCTCTTTCAGAGCTATTTTTCTTGAGAGCAATAGCGTATGGTGCAGCGCATGCATAGAAATCAATATTTAAAAGTCCCTGCTTCATTATTTTGCCTTATTTCCTGTCCCGATTGAGTGAGAAGGGCAAAGGGCAGGGAGCCTGACAGCGCGCGATAATGGGCAGGCCCCAGCCAGCAGCGCTGAGGAAGCTCTTCAGAGGATGTTGCTAAAGAATGAATATTTATGATTTCTTATCCTGTAACCTATTTCAAAGCCTAAACCCCCCAGCACAATAAAGCTCAGGGCCTGGCAAAACCCACAAAGCAGTAAAAATCATTTATTCTGTGAAGGGGGAGACTTGTGTGAAGGTAATTGAAGGGAGATTTTGACCATGTCTTTGAAACTGACTCTGACTTAACTCTAAATCTGAGGGCTAAACTATGTCTGCAGCTGTCCCTGTAGCCATGAACCAACAGATCTGGGTGGGTGTAGATAAGAATAAAATCTATCCCATGATGGGAAGTTTGGAAAGTAGATTCATTTCCTGGGAGAAAAACATATAGAAAATCAACTTTATGTTTCTGTCAACACCTTATTGAATTTTAGTTAAGAATAGTTTAATTTAGAATAAAATCTTCTTAAAAATTGAAAATACATTTTATTTGAAGTGTTTCCTTTTTTTTAAAATCATGAGTACTTAGATTACAAGGATGACTGTGTGGCAAAATGTTCTGCTTCATCCCTAGAGTCTCTTTTCATCAAAATGCAAAATTGGTTGTGCTTTTTTCCAGGCATCTCTAGTCCCAGCTCTCAAGAACACCATCCAGAAGGATATTCAAGGTGTTCTATTCAGAAAAAAGCAAGCACTTCACATGGGAATTTTGAATCTAAAGGAGATGTACAAAATCATCTTGGATGAGTTGCTGTCTGTAAATTACTCCTTCCTGCGCCTCTGAAGGGAGCCCATGGTGACTGAGACACATTGGGTTTTTGCAGGGTTCACCTCTGCAGAATTACATGTGTGTCAGTGTGGGCACATCTGTGCAGCCAAGTACCTTCCTCAGGCTGGGAATATCTTCCACCTGACTGCCCTCCATGGCTTACTCCACTCCAATTTTCAAAGGACTTGCAGGGAGGTATATGTGGATCATCCCCTCAAACATCAAGATATCTCCTTCAACTCTAAGGTCAGAACCACAGTACCTATGGCCTTTTCTGGACTAACTGCTTAGGTGCTTTACAGCTTTCCTCTTTCCTAGGTACAAAAATTATGGGGCTGCTCCTTGTCAACTCAGTGGTAGCATTGTAACAAAGGTCAATAAGCCAGTCAGGCTTTGTTCACACAACCCACCTCTCAATCTTTCTCTGTTTAAATTGTTAATGTACTTTAGGTTCCCTAGAGTTTTTGACATAAATCTTGCCCCTGGGGTCAGCTACTTTGTGCTTTTGGGTGTAATGAAAGTGATGGATTGGAGCTGAATTCTTGAAATTTAACAGAGAAGACTTGGGAGATATGCCTTTTCTGGGCATCTATATATACACTCAGGATGACACCACACATTTGAATCTTGGCAGCCTAGAGTTTTACACCTTCCCTTGTGCCTGGAGAATATCTTTCACCTGACCTTCATCATGGAAAGAAGGGGGAATGCAGTGACTTGCAAATCTAAAACTGGTAGTTTGTTTTCGCCCCTTTTTCAAATTAATCAGCTTTTAAATCTTCATTGTTTGCACGTGTGTGTGTGTATGTGTGTAATTGAACACTGTGCTTCCAAAACTGCAGACAAACACAGAGCTACACAGGGGAAGAGAGCAACATGGCAATGTGCCTTATAAAATTATTTTAACCCATCCAAACTGAATTTGTGCATTTGCATCTGGCAGATGGGACATAGTAACATAAGCTATCCTCTCAGCCTGTCTGGACATTCATAAGATGTAAACCCTGGGTTAAAAAAAGTCAAACCAAAAAAATCCCCGAAACCAAACAGCCTATTTTCAGAAATAAAAACAGCTGCCAGATTAATATTCCTTCTCTTCCTCCTTCTCTTGCCACATTGTGTGCCACTGCACACTGTCCTCTGCTCCTCACCACCCACAAACCAAGAGATTAAATTCATTGGCTTTGGTCTCCCTATGACTCTGTATGAGTTATCAGGCAGCTCTAGCTACCTTTTCTGCATTATTTTTCACTGGAGTTTTGACTTGTTAGAGCAACAGTAAATCTTTAGTTCATTTCTTTCCACATCCCCTCGATGCCTGCAGGGTCACACAGAGGGAACCTCCAGCCCCACCAAACAGAAACTACTCTCAAAATGACAAATTCTCAAGGCATGAACATCCCCACGCACTCAGGTGTTATATTATACTGGTGCCTGGATCAGCCGGGTTACCAATAAGACAATGCAGACTTCTGGCTTGTTCATTCAGGTGAAAAAAAAAAAAAATAGATGGCTCTAATGAAAAGACATCTTTATTGATCTGGGTACATTCTTAACAGTAATTAACTGTGAAATGCCTCAGATTCCTATAATAAAGTCTGTTAATTTTTTTCAGTAACAGGAAGGCATACACTCCCTGCATTTCAAACACCAGAACCACAAGGAGGTATTTATGCACGTGTAAAAGATCTCCCAATGTATTATAGGAAATGACATTTCAAACATTAAACTGCTTATATCCAAAGTAGACTGAAAGTTACTCAAAACTAGACTATCCTCTCAGATCTGTCCCACTTCTCACAGCACTGGGGACGTCCTACCCAAGCCAGGGCAGTTCCACTCAGTTTGATTTCTGTTCTGCACTGTCCCAAGGCATTCATGAAAATGACATTTACTCATGGGTATACTTCTTCAGATCAAATATCCATGATACCTCCATTCAATATTCCAGTCATAGAGAAATTATCTGTGCCAGCTACACTCACCTAAAGAAATGCAGAGAGCAAGAAGGGAAAGTTAATTTTCTAGCTGTGGTGGTTGTTTATGAAACAACAGCTACTGAGGACCCATGGGCACCATGTTGTAGTGGCCACACACCTTTACTGCACAAATCCCAGGTAACAGCTGCCTGCACAGTTTTAGCACAGCTCTGTAACTGTGCTGCTTGATAGAAAACTTTTAAAGCTTCTTAGGGAGCGAAAATGCTTCACCAGGTCATTTAAAGTAAAGGATACACTGAGTGTCATTCAAGCACGACTGCTGGTCATAGAACTTTGCATATGCATGCATTGGAGGAAGGTTCTTGCATATAGGTGCCCTCCTTTGATGTGAGCACTGGGTGTGACCTCCTTTGGAGGTTGCAGGCCCTTTCCCTTCAACATGGACTTAGAGAGCAAACACCCCTAGCAGAGTATAGCTGTACTTCAAGGCAGCAAGACTATGGCAAGCAGCAAACTATCCTAGGTGTGAAATATTTCAGCACTGAAAGAGAAAAAGAAAATAGATTATGTAAGATCTAGACTTATCCTGTTCTTTATACTGCAAAGCCTGGCTCTTAAATCTCTTCTTTTCTTTACCATAGGAACACTTCTCCAAACAGAAACAGTCAAGAAAGAAAACTGCCCATGTCTCTGGAGACATTCTTCTTCCTAGCACCTAACAGACAGAGAAAACAACTGATACGAAAAGACCTGAAGAGTTCAAGGAAAAGAGCAGCCTCTTGTAGCAGCCAATAGCAGTACCAGAAACATATCCCAAATTTGCAATGCTCTCTAAAAAAGCCAGAAAAAAATTTCTGCCTGAAATCTCCTTCTTTGGCAACAAAAATCAAAGAAAGTCATACATAGTATTGTTCATATATTTTTACTTGATTTCATTCCTGGTGCAGAGGGTAAACATTTTGCAAAACATATCTTTTAGCAGGAAGTGATGCTTATACACCTTGGATTGTTTTGTTTTATGAACCTGCATTAAGATGGCATAAGATGGCACGAAGACCAGAGAAACCCAGAATGTCTTTTCTAAATAGTTCAATTGTGGGTTGGTTTGGTTTTGTTTTGGGGTTTTTTGTGGTTTGATTTTTTTGGTTGGTTGGTTGGTTGGTTGGTTTTGTGGGATTTTGTTGTGGTTTTTCTTCTAACTAATGCTTAGAAATATCTTCATATATCCAGATGTTATAGTATGTAAACCATTTGTGTGCTCACAAATTTGGGTGATAGAGAAACTCTCTTTTAAACAGCATAATCACACTTAAGCAAACATAACCTTAACCATGCACTCCATTTACACATTTATAGCATATTAGATTGGACCTAATAGTTAGGCAGAGGACTCTAGAAGAGGCGCAATTATTTTCTGAAAAGTCATTTGAAATATCAGATTAAGCTAATCTACACCTTTTCCCAGGTGCCAGCAGAGTTGCTGGCTCTAGTGTGCCAGGGGGTACTCAGTCAGGGACTTGAGAATTAATCACAACTTAGTGAGTGAATGACATTTCAGTTGCGTAAGGTCCTCTCAGAATTCATGGCACTAATGGGGCCGTAAGGTAAGAGATGACAGTGTCTGCTTGGGCTTTAGCAGGAACGGGCAGAGATCAGCCCTGTGGGAGTAGCGTGAATTTTGATCAACTTAAATTTCTGGTATAACTTCACCATAAGAAAAAAAAAAGAAAAATTCCACTCCAAAGAAGATTAATTTGGTGTAAAATGAGCGGGTTTGGATGACTAAGAAAATGTTTATTTTCTTTTGATTCATCTATAATTAGATGAGAGACAAATATTGCATCCCATGCTGTTAGAGCTTAACACCAGGCAATCAACAATATAAAGTTCAATGTTATTTACATTTGTTTTCTCTTCCTCTCACTCCAAAATACATTCTGGTCTTCACACTCATTAAATAGTCCCATACAGAATTTATTTTGGTTTATTAAAATGAAAAGGAAATTCCTCCCTCTGTTCTTTAGACAAACAGCTACTAAAATTTTAGGATTTGCCCAACTCAGTGTTATTGGGTGTCCCTCAAGGTCATCAACATCACCACTGTAGACTCTCAGTTTGGCTTATTGCTCCATGAGAGAAACATGAGGTAACATGAGAGAAAAGAGGCATCCCCCACCGTTATTCATGAGATGCCAGATGTATTCTCTGCTCCCACTGTAGCAGCCTGCTTCAGACATGAAATATCTAAGATGCAGGTAAAATTAATCCCTTTGCTCTGGGATGCTGAACCCAGAGTTAGTCAAAAACTCTGTATAGTGTCCCAAAACCAAATGGTAAATTCCACCCAGGCAAAATTCCCTAAGTGGGAATAAAATTATTTCACATTTATCTCCTAAGGCATACATTTTACAAGGAAATAAAACAAAGATGGTAAAACAGCTTCCCCTGGACTGATGCCAGTAGTCTGGCAGAGAATCTCTTGGTGTGTTTTGGATCTGGATAGGAAATCTTTAATGTTATTAGAGAGAAAATCATTACCCAGAAATGTTCCAGAGAGGAGGTTAGTAGAAACATCTTGGAAAACATTTTCTTGGGTGTGATAGAAGATTTCTTCATTATAATCGCTGAAATAAGAAGGGGAATGCTGTTTAGACTTGATTTTATTAAGAAATAAGACATTTCAGAAGCTTGTTGTAGAAAATGAACTTGGTTTGTAGAAGTGATAGGTTATTTCTGCTCAAGTAAAATCAAAAAATAAAAAAATAGGTCTACAGTTAAGAATAACCAAGTTTGAAATAACAAAGTGTTGACAAGATAAAGAAACTTCATAGTAAAATCAAACAGATGAAGGCGCACAAAGAGCCTTGAAAGTGGTTTTTCTTCATAGCAAAGGACCTAACATGATCCAGAGTCTGTATTCCTCAATGAATGGAAACCTTGGACAAAGAGCTTCCTGATCCACTGGAATATTTAGGAAAAAGAAATCAGAAAATAAGAAGGATACTAAAAATATGAAAAGAATCAAAAAAGAAAGCACACATCTATATATTGGATGTCAAATCAGGCTAAGTCTGCTACGATAATAACCAAAAATAATCAAGCTGAATTCAGCTTTCCTAAGGAGGGCAAGGAGAAATTTGTCCGGCCATATAAATAAATTATTATAGAACATGTACACAAGAATACTAAAAAGTAAATAATGATACAATGTTGGTGTAGTCCAAAGCTAAATATACTTTGGTTAGATTCCAAGACTGATGATGTAGAAAACTAATGCAAAAACAAACTAGATAATGAGAATGCATATTTAAAACTGGAAGTTGCCACAACTGCAGAGGAGAAAAAAACATATGGAACATAGGGCAGGTAGTGAGATAATTTGCTCAGAATGGTACTGAATTTGTAAATCCCACAGCAAGTATTTTAGCAAATCCTTCTGCATAATTGAAGGTAGCAAATGAGGTATCTATATTTAGGGAAGTGATGTGAGCAATTTCAGTCTAAACTCCAACATAGCAATCTGGAGAACAGATTTGGAAGGAAGGAATAGCTGAAAACTAAGAGGTAGCTGAGATGAAATGTAACATATTTTGCTAAGGAGACGTCTTAAGAGATTGACTTGGAAGCCTCCTTTGATGGTTTTTGACCAAACTAAGTGAAGTATATCTCATTTATCGGCATTTTTGTAAATGTTTAATGTTCTTCTGTAAATATGTAAACATTAGTTAAGATGGAAAATGTCGAGATTAATGAAGGAACCATAAGGAATACATTCTAAGCATCACAGTATGGGATTTGTTTTAATTGTTTGTTCTTCATTTATGTTATGGTCTGTTAAAAGAGTGAGTAAGTGAGGTAAAACACCTGGGAAAAGCTTGTCCCTGCCCTTGGAGGCAAATAGATATGTCTGAAGGTCAGCAGCTTTGAGAAACTGCTGTGAGTGACAGGCCAAAGAAGGAGAGTGAAAATAGACAGGGCTGGGAGCTGGAGCTCAGGCAAACAAACTTGAATGTTCCTGTAAGGACAGGAGAGGGGAGGCAGGTCTCAGAGGGGACAGAAAGTTTCCAGTCAGCTGGAGATGACTGGGCAAATGCTGAACTCAGAGGTCACTGAGCTAACTGAGGGTAAAAACAAAAGGAAGGAGCTTTCCACAAGGGCCAAGTGGGCACCAGGAAAATATCAGGTGGCACACTTTTTTACTAATGTCCCTTGCCTAGGTACATTGCATTTTCTCTGTTTCGGAAGTTAATTATTCATATTCAAATTAAAGCTGGTTTTTGAGTTCAAAATTTTGGTGCAGTTTGCAACAGGTAGGTCTTGCCTATGTGATTTCAAAGCTGCAGCTGTCTCAGGGTCCTGTCATGCCAGGGAACACAATGGCACAAACAGTAAAAGACAATGGGTGGGGCTGAAGGGAAGGGTATTTGGCAGAAAAGAGGTAACCAGTGCAGTTCTCCAGGAGTCATTGTTTACATTGGTGACCATAAAACACTATAATCCATGCTCATGAAATCCATCCCTGACACAATACTGAAAGTAGAATCAAGGCAGGAAAGGTTGAAGTATCATACACAGAGAAAGACATAATTAAAGGAGTAGAAAATATAATGCAATAGTATAAAATTAACTAGCAATATCAGTTATGAACATATAGGAAAAACCACATTAAGTTAAAAGCTCTTCATGTTGAAAGAGCAGAGAACAATAATGTGTTTTTGAACTCAAGGTTAACTCAGCAACTCCTGTGATGCGACCACAGTAATGTAAAAGTGACTCTATGATATTTTAAAAGAGTGGTTTCTAGTAAAACAGTAAAATTGCTGTTATGTCAATGTACAAGGCATTGCTAAATAATTGCCAACAATACACAGAACTTGTCTGATCCTCTCTATTAAACAATCATAGATTTGTAGAGTGGCTTGGGTTGGAAAGGACCTTAAAGACCATCTAGTTCCAACCCCCCTGCCATGGGCAGGAACATCTCCTACTAGACCAGGTTGCTCAAGGCCCCATCCAACCTGACCTTGCAAAGGAAAGATGAGGTCAAACAAGAGATAAGGAGAAAGAATATAGGGCTGAAGTTCTATACTTGGTGAGAAGAATCAAAGTAAGCATGGCAAATTGAAGCCTGAGAGGGCAATTTCTTCCTTTCTATAAATACATGAGTCAAGTAAATGATAAGCATTAAAAAAATTCAACACAAGTCAGGAGTGAGAGCTATGTCCAGAGTGTTCCCACTAACACATTTACAGAAATTAGAAGGTTTCTAAAAGAGTAAAAAATGTAACTTGTCTTCTCTTAAATTGTTTCAACATCTTCTCTGTCTTACTGTAGGAGGTAATGTGGAATTATGCAGCAGGTGCTAAATTATATCTACATTAAAGTCTGAGGAGAGCAATAGTGTCTTGGCTTGGTAGTATAATTTTCCAAAATATCTGCAATACTGAAGAAAAATGGTAAACAAAAAGACGACCATAATAGCAATGAAAATGACTGTTTGGAAAGGAAATACAATTAAATCTTCATACCTTTCTTTTCTTAGGTGTTTTCCCAAGTGGTTTTGCTTTAATGAGAACGTTATCCCTGACCAAGTATATTAGGCATCAGATCTAATATCAAGTGCAGTTATAAAATTCTGTAGTTTGCCACTTATTTCGTTCTCAGGTTCTTGATCAGCAGAACATTCCCATGTTCATGTCCTCCAAAGGTAAGACACATTCCTCAGCTGGGTTTTGGCTGGCAGTTGGAAGTGTACTTGAAAAAAAACCCTTCTATCAAAAATCAGTGCTTTTACTGCATGCATGAGAGGATGAGGAAGAGAATTTACCACATGAAACATATGGTTGTCAAGCTGCTTAATCAACCGCTACAAAGTCCTGGGATATTATGAAGATGGAACTATTAAAAAAAAAAAAATCCCCCATGGCCAGGACTGGTATTTAATGCTGGAATAAGAGATTAGTTACTATCTTGGACACGTCTACATTTCATTGCACTTTAAAATATGCCTTGTAAATTCCACATACAGCATCATGGCTTAACAATATTCAATAAAAAATGGTGTGTTATCATCTTTGGACTGTCAAACCTGAATCTGCAGCATCAAACAGTACCACAAGCTTCATCTAAATTATGAATTGTAAAACAAATCATGACTGATTCCCTAATTTCCATTTTAATGGCACTACAAATGGTATTTACACCCTTTTTGGCATTATACCTCATTTTGGCACCACAGAGACTGATAAATAGCATTTTATGTCCATTACCAAGGACATAGATTGTTTACAATTTACTTATTCTCGACAGTTTAGATTTACATGTACTGGATAGAGAATAAATTTATCTCAAAACCTAATATTTGTTTTCTACAGGAGTTCCATCTCCAGAGTTGTACTTGGATCACAAAAGTAAATAACAAAGGAAGAAAAAGTAGTTGACATCTTTAGGGGGCCAATCCTGTTGTTTGCTGCAGCAAAAACAGCACTGAATTCTACAAGAGGAGATTAATACCCAAAATAGAAGAGAACAACGATCTTCTGTTATTAATGTTTACTTCTGAATGCCTATTTTTACTGCTTTGTGGAGACAGAGGATCCAAAAGAGTTATGGGGACACAGGGCAGAAGGCCAACACTTCTCAATTTTTTAATTAGTGATACTGACTTTGATCTAAGTTTTCAAGACAGCTCTTTTACAAAGTCAGTGAGTAAATTAAATATTACATAAGCCAGAGATTGCGATGGTGAAAAAAGGAGAATTCAATGGCAAAGACTCTTCCAAGGGTGTTTCTTGTCAGAGAACTCAACCTAGCACAACCAACTATGCAATTCCAGTGGTTGCTTTGATATCCCTTCTGCTCTAGGTACTAAAGATTTATAGATCCATAGAATATATTGAGCTGGAAGGGACCCATCAGGACAACTGAGTCCAAATGTAGTCTCCAGTGAGTTCTTCTCTGAGCTCTAGTGTTTGTTTCTAATCACCCCCATTACTATAGATCCAATAGCTCTTGAGGGCTAATCAAATGGAAGTGAAAACCTTGTAGGCGAATGTTTTTTAGTTTCTTTATCCATTGTGCTTTTCTAAATTAGCCTCCTTAAAAGCTGTTCTTAGATTGGCCATGTCTCACTGAAAGACACTTCACTGTGTGACATGATCTACGTGGTTAATGCCTTTTCCTTTTTCTTTATTTTCTTAGGGAAGATGATCACAAATGATCCTAAGGACAGTCATTTCCCTGGATTTCTCCCTAGGAATTATTAGTTTAATTTTATACTTTAAAATGGCCTTGATTTAGACTTATAATGGAGAAAAGACATTAAAACATTTGGTTCTTCATGTCAAGTTTTAACAAGAATTTATTAAGAGTCCCTGAACCCATTAGGAAATAAATAAAGACAATTCTAGCTACAGTATGAAAATCGCTTGCATGCTTTTGACTACTGGACAAAGAAACTCCTTCAGCAATATTGAACAGGTTTTCTATATTGCTGCATGATAGAAATTTCAGAACATCTGGAAGGAAGAAAATAACAGGATAAACAAAGATAAAAATGTGCCTGTTACCTAGAACCAGTATACTATACATAAGTTATTCAAAATGGGGAACAATAACAACTCCTGGCAGGCTTGTATGTTGAAGCACTGCGCAAGCATGTGTTGATATTCATAACACCCAGCAGGCAAGAGGGCAAATACAGCTACTGCCATTTGATGGAAAACATGAGAAAAATTGAGTTCCCAGCTTGCTGCAGACTGTGTGATGAGCACGAGATAGAGTAGGTGTAGACTAAGGACCAGAAGATCTATGTGCCCTGTTGTGCCCCATAGCAAGCCAATAAAATAGATAATTAGCAGTCAGGCTGTAATGGCACTGACAGTGAGTGGTTCTGCCTGTGCTGTAACTGGACTTTCTCACATTATTCAGCTTCCATAGCAACCCCTGCTGGAGCTCTCAAAATGGACTTTGTTGAGGAAAGTGTTTGGGAGTGCCTGTAGGCTGATGTGAAATCCTTTAGAGCATACACTGCCTGAAGTCTGCCCTCAGCTAATCCATCAAACCTGCTATTTTCTCATGCAAAACAAACATGTGCTCTACCAGTAGGGCTGGTCAAACCTAGGCAAGGGTGACTTCCAATTTTTACCTGTCTGCTCAAATCATGGTATGTTAAAGCTGACAAAACTGCATAAGTGGGCTGCCAAAGAGCACAGCCTGCCCACACTTGGGTGGCTGAGCTCAGCTGTATGTTTTCAGCTATTTGGCTCAAGCAATATTGCTTTCACTCTACTGGCTGCTACCAACATGAGATTTGGACAGCTTTGTGTGGAAGACAGTGTTGTGCTTTGGCCCTGTTGTGCTTTGGCATGGCTTCAGAGACTTCACCCCACTGAATTGCAGGAAGCGTAAATTTATTTGAAAAAACAAAACCAAACCTGAACCCAAAAATATTCCCCCCAAACTCCCCAAAGAAATTAGTTATTTTCTCCTCTGTAAAGGTAATCAGAGGGGGAAAATCCAGTTTTCTGAAACAAAGGAAAATTAGAATCTCTCTCAAGGTCACTGAAATAGGAGCCCCCATCAGGGGTTGGACTAGATGATCTCCAGAAGTTCCTTACAAACCTAAGTATTCTCTGATCCTGTGAAAGAAACAAGTGTGCAGATTTACACGTTATTTTCACTGCACAGCTCAATTCCTTGTGAAGAACACTTTGCCTTGCAAGCTTGACTGCCCTGCTGATAGTAAGAGAGAGAAGGAAATCAAATGACAATGAAACAACAATGAAGAAATCATAATGGCTTCTTAATTTAGTAAACCTATAAGAGTTGTTATCTTTTCTGAATCATTGGACAGATAGGATTTGGTTAAGTTCTTCTTTTTATGATTGTTTTTAAAGCATCACTTGCATCTAGTGTAGGCTACCCAACACTTGCTTTGTCTAAATTCATTACTATGGATGAGGTGCTCCTCTGTGTGTATTGTCATAAATGCATATAAAGCTTGAAGTATCAGTATGGAGCATTTGGCTTTATTGCTTTGGCTTTGCTCAGTGCTATCTAACTACTCTGAAGTGCTGGACCTTGGCAGGTTTGCCACAATTGTTTATTACTTAAGTGTACAACAGTAGTTTAAACTTCTCTGCTTTCAGCGTATTCACATTTATGGCATTTGTAAAATACTATAATTCAATTGAAAAGGGGATTTTATTGTTCAGAACAGACTGAATTTACCTCACATGAAACACAATAATTTATACAAATCTGTGAGTGTCTGATTTTTTGTGCTTTTCTTTTTTTTTTCTTTTTTTTTCCTTTTAACCTTATAACACTGCTATTGATAGGGACTAGAGTTAGGAAGCTATGTACTGGGCAACATACTTTTCAGGTGTTACAATAAAAATAGTTGTGTTTGAAAATGTTATGTCCAGCTATCTGTTTCTATTTTCAAAAACTAGCAGCAAGTATTAGCACCATGGACTGGCTGGGTTTTCTGACATATGACAGCTCCAGAATAGAACGTCAGCTTTTTCTGGGTTTTGTTACACACCAGCTTTGAGCCCCTATCAAACGGGTCTGCACTGGTGTACAATCCATGTCCATCCCTTATCTCCTCTTATTTTCATTTGAAACACTGACCTAAGCCATTTAATACATCTTTGCCCCAAATAGGTTGTCTAAAGTAAATTCCTTTGGGGGCCAATTTTGGGGACTGGAGCCCACCAGAGATTTTCTCTCTGCATGCAGCTCCCTGCTGAGGGCAGCCGCCCTGCCCTCCTCAGGGCACTTTGGGGTGCAGCCTCCCCTCGCTGCGCTGGTGGGACACACAGATGGATGACATCTGCGGGCAGCCAGCACAGGGACCATGAGAGGAGGGTGGAAGCATTCCTTTCTGCTGCCCTGTGGATCAAGTAGCCGCACAGAATAATAGAAACAGGATGCAATCCAGATACAAAAAGAGGCAGTAGCATCCAGAATTTCTTACCTGCCAGTTCTAAGACTGAAAAGTGTGGAGGGAAATATATAACCCAGGATATAATTAAGAAAGGCGCACATGCCAAAAGGTGGTTAAAATCAGCACAAGCATGTTCACCTTTTCCATTTCCTATATTGACACTTGTTCCATAAACAATGAAAATTTCCATTTTCTGCAGTTTGAGGAAATGCATTGCAAAAATTGACCTGCTCATGGGAGAAACTTTCTGCCATTTACAGTTTTTTTTCTTTGATTGTTAGTAACTACAGTTCATTAAAAGGATCAAAAATAAAAAGTTCTCATGATAACTTTAGCAAAAACATATGGAACACGTACAACTGTACTTTGGACAGACACTCAAGACATTGCTCATTCCATCATTGTCATTCAGTGAATATGATTCAGAAAGTCAGTGGAAAGATTTTCCCTTTTCCAGAGTAATTTCTGTCTTGGAAGCTGGCTTTTCTGCTTCTTCATCAAACAGTAAAACTCCCAAAACAGCCAGATAACTCGCTTTCTATCACACCTCAGAACACAGCGAGAGTTCCCACTGGGCATACCATACTTTAAAATTGAAAAGCCCTCTTGTTTACCCATAATTTATATAGCAACATGTGTGACAAAACTAGAAATCCCAGGGGCAATGCCATATCTCCTGTCAGTTTGGATACATTCTTGTATCTTCTTCACAGATCTTGTGAGTCTCTGGGATTTTACACTGCATGCATGAAGGCAAATAGAAGGGAAAAAAAGAATTTAAAAAAAAAGAAAAAAGGAAACAGGGAAATCTCGTTATGTCTGCAATGGACCAGCGATGTCTCTTGTACAGGATATTTGGATTTTCACTGACACCATGCAGAAACATCAGACTTTGGACAAGTTTTCCTCTGCCCAGCACCAGAAAAGTCCCTTTACGGGTAATTTGAGTAACGTTAGAGAGGCTTTGCATGTGTACCAGAACAAAGAATTTAAATGGTCTCCACTGTCTCATTTCTGTACTTCGGAAGATCAACAACAATAGAACTAATTCCTTGAAGTACCAAGTGGGTGGAGTTTTAGTTCTTCATTTCCCCCATTCTCCACATAATTTTATGCTAAGTGAAGCCAAAATAGCAATAATGGAGATGGATGAAAAAAACTGTCATATCATGGTTAACAAAAGCACAGCTTCTCCCCTAGTGCTTCATCCACGTGGCTCAGTGGTAAAATGCAGCAACTGCTTTCCTAAAACTGTTGAGTCTATTCCATCTTTTTCCTCTGTTTAGATGTCTCAAAAGCCCTGCTGATCAGGTCATGGTGCGAAAGGCTTGTCTTACAGGAATCCATGCACTTGGAAGACAGTTTTCAGGCCACCAAAAGATTTTAAGTAGTATTCAGGCACAGGAATCTACAGGATGCCGAGGGGAGAAGTTCACAGGGCTTTTTGAAAGAGAAGTATGTATCTCAAAAGTTCTGCACAGGAGAGTAATTGGCCCCTACATGGTTCAATATTTTCATTGCTGGTCTGGAGCCATACAGGAAATAATTGCTGATGCAGAGTACAGATGCTACACAGCACTGGGGAAGCGATCTTTAATGATGAAGAAAGGAAGACTCACATATCCAGTGATGTGAATCATTTAGCAAGATATAGCCCTGATACTAAACATTTTTGACACAAAAAAAAGTAGATCCTGTATGCAACTGTTTCATGTTTGCTTTTAATTTTTATGTGACTATTTCTGCATTGAAAAAATTGCTTCTTTCAGTAGAACTTCTTCATGAACTTGGTCCAGTTTCTCCAAATAGTTGTAACAAAACAAATGTATTTGAGGGAATGGTGTTATTACCCTTCCTTTTTATCCACTAGCTTAGATACTTGTTCACTGCTTGAGAGACCAGGGATCAAGCCTTTCTGCCTGAGGGGATCTGAGCTCACATCTGCCACACACCAATAAAGTACTAGCAGTCTGTTAGTGTTGCTGTGCTCAGTGTAAACTATTTAAAATTCATTGAACCATCATGTGAAGGGGTGAATTATTTCACTACCTAGCTTGATCTGCTGGGCACTCTCATAGGATGGTGGACATTTTCATTCCAGTCCCTGCTCCAGTGAGTCTTTTAATATTAATATGAAACAACAGATGACCAACAAGACAGAGGAAGGACACCTCAGAGTAGAATGATGCTATTTATACCAACATGGTATGTATTTACAGAAGCTTCCTGTGATATACTGGTTCAAATCTGCTCAAGTATAACAGAGAAAAGAACGTGAGACTTTGGTCTTCCTGGGGATTTTGCTAACCCTTAGAAATTGGATAAAAGAAATCAATGACTAAATTATCATTAATTCTAGCTCCTCATTTTATTATTTGTCCTTAAGTGTCTGAAAATCAAATATTCTGTTTATGTCCAATGTAATGCTTCAGTAAACACATGACTATTTTTCACTTTTTTTCTAATTTGGCAAAGGCAAAACAAACCAAAGTAGAAAATTTGTTTGAACTAAATGAATTTTCATTGATTACTTTATTCAGCTGGTGAAGAGAAAATAAATGTTCAGTGATCTTTAATTGGATCCATTTTAGGGTGTAAGATCCTTAGCACTGGATTCAATTGTCACCTAAAAACTTTATCAAGCCTTTAATGTGCACTTACTGAAGTCTGAATAATTGCTTTGGTGGTGACTGAAAACTTATTATGTGATTTTAATTACTGAGAGGGCAATCAATCTATGTTCCCTGCAGCTATAACTGAACAAATTTCTATTTAGTGCCTATTTCCTTCATTTTGTTTTTTTGGGTAAAGGAAAATTGGCTGGCATGAGTTTTTCCTCTACTGGTAAAAAGACATATATTTCATTTTGGGGTTTACTTTGATTTGCCTTACATAAGCAAGAAGAGTACCTAAGAGCAGTGCATTACCCAATATAAGCTTCGGGAATAACATTGGCAATAGCTCTGTATTTGCTTGTTCAAAGCTTTGTTTTGAGCAAGCAGGTTCACTGGCTGGGTGGCTCGTTGCATAGTTGATTTTCGCAATTAAATAGTCTAATATGGAAAATGAAGTTGCTCACTGTGGCCTATCTTGTCAAGGCGAGATGCAGAGATCAATATTTTTTCAGTTTTAGGTTCTGAAAAGTTTATTCCCTTTACCAATTTGTCATCTGCAGCTGAGGATGTCAACAGGATGGAAAGGATGGAAGTTTTGCAGAGTTCTGAAGTGTTACAAAAGTCAGTTCTGGAATCACTAAGATTCATTCCTTGTTACCATCTCTTATATATACTACATTCATCATATATATATATACACACACACATAATATTCATTACTTGCAGCTAATTTCCCTCTCCAAGGAATGACTATTTTAAAACCCTTCCATAGTAAAAGTTGCAGTTACTGAGGCTCATTTCTTATGAGCAGCAGACAAGAAAAAAATTATGAAGAATCAAGATAAATATGCAGAAAACTTTTCTACAGATGCTGATCTTTCTGTATCAATGGACAACATTTTAGAGGATATTTTATATATTGTACTGGCATATAGTTTTTCATTTGTACTTTTATTGGCTGTAACTTTACAGTTTTTCCAGTTTCATCTCACTGACTTTTCATTTCTAGCTCTTGCAGCTGAACTTCTTTCAGAGTAAGAGAGAAGAAAAGAGAAAAGACAGTGTAGAAAGCAATCAGCCTGTGAGAAAGTGCAGAAACATAATCTGAAAATATGATCCAAACTATCACGATGATTAATATTTCTGGCCTTCCTCTCATCTTCTACTCATCAAGGCTCCTTTTGCCTGTGGTCTTGAAACCAGCAATAACACTTACTACTGATTTTACTTTCTCTTCAGGCCTTTTACCCTTTTCCTCCATCCTCCCAAAACTTTGTCTTGTTCTTTTTTGCCCTTATAGTCTCCCCCTTTCCTTTTCCACTACCCACAGGCTATCTTGGTGAGTTTGTTCTTCGACACCATCCACTGAGAGAGGAAAGTGGATTGAGCAAACCACTCACTATCACCTCTGCTCAGCCTAGTGATCATTTCCCTTCTCATGCACAAACCCTACACCACTTCCCCAGACACCATTTCTGCAGAAAGCTGACCTTGAAAGTCTCACCCTACTCTGAGTAAATGTACTCTCATCAACTAAAATACTCTAAAGACTAAACACAAAGCTGAATAGAGGTTTGGGGTGGTTAAATCTAATTTCTCTGATTTTTATCTAATTAATTCTGCTTTGGTAAATAAGGAAGATGATAGAGAAAAAAAGATTCTGATCAAATGTAAGTAATTTGCAGACCTGCTCTACAGATAAAACCCAAATCAGTTTTAGGGAAAAACAACAGGGAAGTTCAGACCGGCTCTAAGCACAGTAGAAGAATATAGAATAGCTTGAAATATAGAATAGCTGAAGCAATATTTCCTAACACAAATTTTTAATTTTGGTCATTTGTGGCATTTATATTAGAATGATATGTCAGAACTTGGACATCAAGGAATGTTAGCTGATTATTGCACTCCAAACAGCAGAGTGGAGAAATGCCATATGAAGGATTTACAATTTAAATTTACTACTTTTCATTTTCTTAAGTTATTTCAACATTTAAAGCATGAAACTCAGCAATACGCCAGTCTCTCCTCCCTCAGCTGTTGTACCCTAATATAATTTCTGATCAAGCATGCTACAACACAGCTAAAAATGTGGATGATCAAAAAATTTCATCTACTTGCATCCATAATTAGTAGGTTAGGAATTAATCTCTTAAAATAATTCAACCTATAGTAAGATATAAATACTTATCAGAATTCAGTATTGCTACCAATCACTACAGGGGACTATGGAAAAAAAAAAAGAGGAACAACATACTTAAAGGACAGAAATGATGATAAAAATAAACTTCTGCTGTACTATGTGCTTCACACAATCAATTTTTGCTTTGTCTCCAAGCGATTTTCTTCTTGAAAAATCTGAAGTGTAGCAAGTGCTAAGTTATGTCCTACAGCTGAATCAGCTGTGTCACCAATTCATCACATCTGGAAGACTGTTATACCGTTCATATAATTTATTTGCTTGCTAAAGTAGCTAAACTCCAAGTTTTTACTTGAAGGGATTATCTGCAGATGTTTGCTCTGATACAAAACCTGTGTGTGTTTCCCAGGAGCCATCTCATTACTTAAACATGACTGTATCGAAAGCTGTGCATTGAAATCTGAGCGCTCAGCAATTGACTGTCACGTCATTCTGACTGCAAAAAAATGCTACCAGCTGTGCTGAATAAGACTGCAACTGAATATTAGGTAGTAGAAGAAAGCAGGAATTGCTTTTTTCCTTTTTTTGTTGTTTTGGGTTTGCTTTTTTTTCCCCCTCCTAGAAGTCCAGCCAAAATAAATTTCTTAGATCTTCCTTTATTAAAGAGCCTTCCTTGACACTAAAACAACAAATAACTGGACTGGTTCCATAATGTACAATTTCCCTTCTGTTCCAGGAAGATACTCTGTTCCGTGAAATCGTGGCACAGTCCACACAGCGCATCCATCTCTCTCCATACTTCTGTGACCAAGTTGGTACACTGAACTCAGCACTAGCTGGCATCCTCTGACAGGGTGGGAGCCAGCAGAAGATGCCCTATTGCCTGCGGTGCCATTTCTGTCTCAGATCTTTAAGTCAGGAAAATTAGGGATAGCATTCTATTTTAATAGTTCATGTCTTGACTTTCGATATGGCTTCATGTTAGTCTTTCCAGCACTTCCATGTAACTGGCCAAATTCTTGCCTAGTTAATGGAGAAAAAATATAGCTGCAGAAAGTCCAGTCTGTCTTGTAGACATGGTGCTTAGGGACATGGTTTTGTGGTGGAACTAACAGTGCTAGGTTTACAGTTGGACCTGATTATCTTAAGGATTATTTCCAACATAAATGATTCTGTGATTCTGCGAAAAGGATGTCTCTTCTCCAGTGAGTTACACCACAGAAGAGAACAAGTTCTTTTGCTTAGATTTGCAAACTACCACTCTCACTAACAGGACAAGCAATTCAAATGGAAATACTACATCTCTTCATCTGGCCAGCATCCCATTTGTAGGCCTCTCTTACAAAGGGAATTGGAAAAGAGCAAAGGACGTGATGGTAGCACTTGAAAGACACATTGCTGGAAGTCTTCCCAAGGAAAGAACATCTTTGATCAGTGTGAGGAAATTTGTGCTCATGTGTCTCCAGTTCCACTTGAGAATGCTCACCTCTGAGGCACAGGATACTCAGGGTGAGAGCAATCCCTCAAAGGCACCACTAGGCAGGGAGGATCACATGCCAGGACAGCAAAATTCCAGAGAGAGGAGGGAGCCAAACTCTGTGCTAGGGAAAGTGTATATAGTTACAGAAACCTTCATAATTTTTTTTAGAAAATAAACCAAACCTTTTTGAAAAGTAAGAATAATCTCTGTAAAGGAAGGCAAATTCTCCTTTCAGCTTCCCCATGCCTCTCCAACTGAGCCTTAAACTAGCATTGATTTACCTCTTAGCTGGCCTCCCTTTGCCCTGACATTGCCATGTTTTTCAGCTTATATAAAAAGATGAGAAAAATATTGTGAAGTGTAGGAGAAAGAAACTTCAACCTGTAAAATCTGTTGGGCAGAAACAGCCTTGAGGCAAACTTCAGGAAAGTAGAAGAGTACCTGTGGGTACCTCAGGGGTAGAGCAGAGCAAAGAAGTTGTTAATGGTTTGGTTCACACTAGGGCTGACAGCTCTGGCCAAGATAGATCTGAAGGACAGTCTCTTTTTTAGCAGGTTACCCATCTTTTCACTTTGAGTATGCAGCTGCATGCACTTTTGGTTAAAAATGGATGCCCATGTTTCGATTCTTCTGCATTTTCCATTCTAGGCTCCTTGACTAGTTATTTGAAACCAATATGTTTATGGTTGTCGTAACTCCTGGAAACAAGATTTTCTCTGACACCTAAAATCTTTTAGAACTTACAGAGCAGGAAATGGCAATACTTCACACTTTCTGACTAAATTGCAATGAATGAAAAAGTAATAATCCTTTAAATATGTGCAAGTATTTAGTGTGCACACTACAGAAGTGAAAACTCTCTCCATCAATATGATATTCAGCTTTCTCTCTCCTTTGGTTAGCTGAAATCATCACCCATTCAGCTTTCCTGTTCAGATAAATAATAATCCTGGTGTCCACCACAGCTATTCACTATTGTCAAGGGAGACCCACAGGCCAATGAAAACCAGAAAAAACCTATCTTTGTGGGAAGAAAAAAGAAGAAGGCAATACTAAAAACTATTTACGAGAGAAGTAGGTTTTGAGCTGCTTTTATTCAGCCTGACAAGACAATTGGGAACTGTAACTTTCAGCTACCCTTGACTTGCAGCCCTTGGCTCTGCTGTCATGCAAGGAGGTGAGGTAGTCTTATGCCACTACAGTTAAAAATGTCAGTTCAATCACTTGTACCTTAATGATTTCTGATGCATAATCTATAGGCCTAAAATGCTCCATAACGCATGTTTCCTGCCTCATCCTTTTCTTTCTCCTCAGGAGGTGATTACTAGGGTGTTTGAGGGTGAAGAGGTGAAATTATAGAGATATGCTGGCAGCTGAAATGAAGAAAACTTAAGGTGTATGAAAACAAATCTCATTGGTCTTATGCAGCCGTGTCCATTTTTTCCCCATGGAAAACATGAATCCCACATAATATCTAAATTGTAAAGTGAAGCCAATGAATTAAAATTTCACAGAATATATTAATGTTCTGGTCTGACAACAGCAAGGCACATGTGAATGAACATTGGTTTCAGGTTAAATGAAACAGAAATCAAGGGACAAGGATGTTTCAAGAACTTCCAAGTTTGAAATGCTCATCCAAACTTTCCCAAACTTTTCAGTCCCATGTACATTCAGTTCTTGAATGTTGTAAAAGAAAACTGCCCCTTAGATTATGTTCTTTTTTCTGAGAAGGTTATGAGATCTGCTTTTCCTTCCATCTACAGATGATAGAAATGTGAGTCATTCCTATCCTGGCAAACCAAATCCAGCAGAGTGCTATCATCCTTGCTTTCTTAATATGATGATGAAGGGCCCTCATAAAGGTTTCTTCTTCCACTTAGATTATAGCTTTACTACCATAACCCAAATCCAGTGATTCTGTGTATCTAACATTGTCCTTCTTCCTCTAGTCTGCCAATCAGAAATTCTCTTAATACACCCCCAGATTTTTTAATCACGGTCTTTTGTTAATATCATGTAGTAAGTATTCTTACTAGATTTGAGTGTCGTTTCTTCACTGAATAATATGAATAGATGAGATATTTGAGGTATCAAGCAGCTTGTACCTACTGGGTTCTAGAAGATGAACTTTTCAGTTCCTTCAAGTAAAGAAGGGTTGAATTGCATCTTAGTAATTGGAAACGAGTATTCCAACCAGTAGCTGCGTAAATCAATAGTTAAGCAAAACCAGTTTGCCAGTAGCTGAATAAAATACTTATGCTCCCTCAGCAATGATAGCTCCAGCTTTGTCTCTATTGCCTATGTGAGAAGTGCTTGGAAACAAAACACTGAGGGGGAGATCTGACTGAGCAGAGTATTTCATCCAGCATTAATTAGTAGATTACTGTATTTTTTATTTTTCTGGCAAGGAAAAAATATTTCTTTTTTCTATTCAGTTAGAATTGAATTCTTCACTTTCTCTTCTCCCTTTAAATGCAAAAAACTTCACACAGAAGGTATATTTTAACAGGATTGTATCTTTAAAAAAATAGGATTTAAAAAAAAAGATATTGAGGGATAAGAAACACTGGTCAGGCATAAGTGGAGTGAAGTCCAGTACAAGAATGTCTCAGGGAAGAAACGTAGTCTGTGAGGATGCCATGTGTGGCATGACTGAAGTGAGGTGTTGTGGGATTGTGTAAATTCCCGAGCATTCTGTGAATAATCTGAGAAAGGACAGAAATGGTGTAAGATTCTGAAGAAGGACCAGTTACCGAAAGCAATACAGATGTATGGAAGAATCAAGACAAAGACGTGTTTTCAATGATTTGAGGACTTTATTACAGACACTGACTTATGTTTTGTTAGAGTAACCTGGCCACTCATTTAAATATTTTCAATGTGTGTGAATATATATTATAACATAACCCTGTAACACTTTAGTTATGACAAAAAGCTACTTTCCTCACAATATGCATTGCTGTTTGCTAATTTAACACAAAAGGCAGGTTCTTTATTTTTTTAAAATGCATTCTATACAAGTAGTTTATTTTATTATTTATCACAAACTGTAAGAACCTCTTCTGAAGTACCACTGTTTAATTGGGTACCCCAAAAGCCATAGCTGCCTACTGACTCTCACAGTACTCCCATGTGAAATTTTCAGAAAGAACAATTCCTCTGCTGAGATACTGGCATGAGACAGATGATCACACAGATGACCAGAGTTAGAAAAGAATTCTCAGTTAAAGTTTACCTTGAATGCAATTCCTCTTCCTAAGTCTCTTCTTGTTGTAGTCGATAATAAAGATGGAGTCGGCGAGACGAAGGGCTAGCGGGAGGGAGTTCTCCTCCAGGCTCCCATTTATTATGGGTACAGGGTTTGGTGTTCGGGAAGGGGAGCGGGAGGAGAAAATCTGCTCTCTGAGGCCCCTGCGTGCTGGCTTTTAAGGGGGAAGGGTCAACCAATGAGGAAAGAGGGAGTAGGTGGGGATACGCACAGAGAACCAATGGTTACAGAACAGGGAGGGATACAATTCAAACCTACCAATCGTATACGTAACGGAATAGAAGGGTCCGGAAGAGAGGGCGGAGTCAGGGTCCTGGGCACGCCTTTACCTACTCTTCAGGGGCGGACCCAGAAGCCCATACCCCAAGGGCCCGCCCAGGCAATGCTCCTCCTC
This sequence comes from Origma solitaria, assembly GCA_013397895.1. NCBI lineage: Eukaryota > Metazoa > Chordata > Aves > Passeriformes > Acanthizidae > Origma > Origma solitaria. The sequence continues at coordinate 756,693 of VZRL01002459.1, forward strand.
ACGAGGAGCTATCCCTGGCCTGAGGGGCGGAGGCAGCTGAGGGGCCGACCCTCCACAACTCCCCCTTTTTTACTATATAAAACTAAAACAAAAGAAGGTGTCTGTGACTCTTAGGATCTCTGCCACCTAAACTCCCGACTGCAAAGGAGAAGGGAAACCCGACGCTAACACAAACTTTGAGACGCTTTAGGAGGGGGGACCCGACGCCTAACTCGACGAAGACATTCTCGACGCAATTCAACTAAACTCTGTGGGCCTTACACTCTCAGTGTGGGCAGGAATCCCCTTCAACTGCCTCACACCGGCCCAAAACCTAAGGGGTGACGGGACTTCCTCAACCGTCACTCTATAAAGAGGTGTACGAAGGAATGTCTGAAACAGCTGTCGAGCTTGGGATGCGTCTCCGATGAGGTTCTGTCTCGCGTCGACTCATCTCGGTGCGGAGTTTTTACAAGGGGTGTCGGTGCAGAGCTCTGGACTGAGGGTTGGTGCTTTAGGCTGGTGCTCTCTGGGCTTACACTGCTCGGGCTTCCTCGGCTTCTCGGCTCCCCACTACCGGAAGGGCGCAGGCCCCGAGACTCACGAACGCCAGAGAGTCCTAGTTCTTAGCACTTGTGGACAAAACCTTCTTAAAAGCAAGCAGATAGGTTAAAGCAGCAGGGTTGCTGGCCTCCGGACTTATTGCGGCCCAAGGTGCACTGGCCCTCCGGACTTACTGCGGCCTGGGGCTTGTGGGCCCCAGGACTTACAACCGCCGGGGGGTCCTAGGCCTTGGGACTTACGGCCGCCGGAGCCGCAGCATAGGGAAATGGGGAAGGGATGCAACAGAAAAGAGGGGGTTCCCCCGGTTCCCCCCACCGTGGGAACCCGGAAGGGGACCGTGGGGAAACCGGAAGCTCCTCCCACTGGGGAGGGGCCAGGACCGGAAGGGGTGGAGCCTCAGGGCTCACCCACCTATCTCAAGCCCGCCCAGGGGGAGGGGACAGGAAGGGGAGGAAGGATGGGATTGTGGGAAGGAGAAGGGTGTGGTCAACGCTATCTTGCGCCGCGTGGTGGCAACCTCCGAGGAGGCGCCATTTTGAGGACACAAGACAGTCGTTGACTAGGGAAAGAGGGGAATAAACTGGGGAAGGACAACTTAAATCACCAACAAAATACAACTTACTAATGTAAGCTTCCAACATAAAATGCACCTCAAATCAATAATTTAAACTGAAAACAGGGTACAATACAAACAAAATGCGTCCGGCTAGTGCCAGGCTCAAACGTAAAATCAAACTTCAACTTAAAACAGGGAGAACTGGGGAGAGGGCCACAGGGAAATTAAACTTGGAGCTCCCGCATCTCCCTGGACAAGCCGTAGCCCTCGTTTGGGCTTGTCCAGAGGAGCTTCACCCACCCCAGCACCCAAAGCCTAGAAAACTTTAAATTTGGAGGGAGCAGCCACTTTCTTGGGGAGTGCCTTGTCCCTTTGGGGAGTGTCTCCAGCCTCCGCTGGAAGCCTCCACCCGCTGGGATCAAGGCACCTGCAACCCCCAGGGGTTTTCCCTGAGGACGCTGAGGTACCCCCGGAGCTGAGGTCCCCCACCGCCCTCGAGGTACTCACCCTTTGGCTGCTCTTCTCCGGAGGGGCTATGGTGCTGGGTCCTCGCTGGTCTTTTCGACTACATCGTGAGTCCTTGTCCGAAGGTCCCGCTCCCACCCTCTTTTCCAAAATAGGAAAAGCTGGTGGGGTCGGAAGTCTTCAGCGGACGTTGGGCGCCACTTGTTGTAGTCGATAATAAAGATGGAGTCGGCGAGACGAAGGGCTAGCGGGAGGGAGTTCTCCTCCAAGCTCCCATTTATTATGGGTACAGGGTTTGGTGTTCGGGAAGGGGAGCGGGAGGAGAAAATGTGCTCTCCGAGGTCCCTGCACGCTGGCTTTTAAGGGGGAAGGGTCAACCAATGAGGAAAGAGGGAGTAGGTGGGGATACGCGCAGAGAACCAATGGTTACAGAACAGGGAGGGATACAATTCAAACCTACCAATCATATACATAACGGAATAGAAGGGTCCGGAAGAGAGGGCGGAGTCAGGGTCCTGGGCACGCCTTTGCCTACTCTTCAAGGGCGGACCCAGAAGCCCATACCCCAAGGGCCCGCCCAGGCAATGCTCCTCCTCACGAGGAGCTATCCCTGGCCTGAGGGGCGGAGGCAGCTGAGGGGCCGACCCTCCACATCTTCTAATTTCCTTTCATTCCCCCGCTTTATCTGACACTCAAGCAGTGTGATTATGTATATCGATGTACACCTTTAAAGCTCAGGGAAGTCATGGGACTCCCCTCTCGCTGAAGTGGGCTTTGGATCAGGATTCACATGGGTCAGCATTATTGGGTCACCAAGGGATTCTTTACCTATATGGAGACTCCTCACTCATGATCTGCCAACAGAAGTGAAGAATAGCACTTATGGGGTAAAGCTCTCCCTGTAAAGGAGATTAATATTTCTACAGAACATGGTGTTAATGACACCGAGGTTGTGCATTCAGTCACTGTATGGGCCATTTACTTATGAGTTGGACTTGATTCTTGTGGGTCCCTTCCATCTCAGAATATTCTGTGACTCTGTGAATCTCTTGAGACTTTATTTTTAATGGAGAGGGTACATCTAATCCATCATAAATAACACAGAGCAAATGCCTTTACAACACTCAGTTAACAGTCTTTTTCCTCTGTTGCAAATGTTGGTTCCATGTCCCTATACCAAAGTGGAGATGGAAATTACCCAAAGTTCTTACAAACGTTGGAAGGGCTCTGGGACTGACTGACTGCTGGGCTGCACGCAAATCTGTGTATAAAAGCAGTTGCAGGCTGGCAGCTATAGGAATGGCATCTGATAAGCCATAAATGTTTCTATTCTTTCTATTTTTCATATTTTCTGTAATTGTTCCTTATTCTCAAGACAGTTGCTTGCTCTTGCTACTGGGAGTGCATGATGCTGCCAGCTCTCAAACTGGCCAGAATTGCTGCCCCAAAAGAACAGGCAGTCCGAACAGAAAAAGGGAGGTAAAGCGAGGTAAAGTGCCTGGCCAGAAACCACCACACTTCTGGTCACAGGATTCAGGTTGTCTCCATCCTACACCACTGCCCGATGCATTGTACTGCTTTGCCTTTCAACATTAATGCTCCCAAATCTGCAACCTTTGGAAAAAAATGCTATTCTTCTAACAAATTACCAAAGTACAGGCTGCACGATCCTTAGTGCCTTTACACACACTTCCCTCTAGTGTTTAAAGGTAGCAACTCAACAATGTCCCTGGAGCTATTAGCTTGCCTTTGATTGTCACACTTCCTGTGAACATCAAATTCCTCTCTGCAGTAAAATAACATCAAAATAAATAGAGCCTTAAGTATCATCAGGAAAAAAAAAAAGGAAGATCCTATCATTTTCTGTCCTTCCAGAGATACTGCAAATCATGAGAAGAATCACAAAGTCAAGGTAAAAGATTCAGAGCCATAACATATTCATTAAATTCTGTCAGGCATTTGTGCACTACAGCTGTGTGTTAATACTGGGCCTGACTTTCAATCATTACCTAAGACAGCACGGCTGATATTAGGAGTATTCCAAAGTAGAATATGTTTTTATCTGGATGTGTGAAAGGACATACTGATAAGTAATGCCCTTCAGCATAATAACTTTGGCAAGCAAAATTCCAAGGGCACATTTTGCAAGTCTCTTATTCTAGCCATGGTCAAGGAGGTCACTGAGTTTATTAAGCCATACATTGGCTTAAAATTTGAAATACTGTAGGATAGCAATGCCAAAATATAAACATGAAGAAAAAGAATTCTTGTTAACCAGACTGCACTTTTAGAGACATTTGAATATTGTGAATAGAGCAGTTAAGCTAAAAGAGAATCTATCTGAAAGCAGACAAATCTTCTAGTGGGTTAACAAAATTCATACAACAAGACCAAAAATTTCATAATATATATATAAAAAAGAAGTCTTTTTGCCTGAACAAGTGGGTATGTCTTGGTTGGTCACTTCCTGAAGCCATTTTTACTTGGGAACCATGTTTCAGCTAACTGACATGAGAAAGGTATCACCTTAGCTGCTCTAAACACTATCCTGATGTGGCTTGTCCTATCTCCTTACGTGTTAATAAAAAAGAAAAAAAAACTTTAAAAATTGGCTATGGGTGCATTTATAAGCAATATGAAGGCCCCTGAAATTTGTCACAGTAACATCAGTATGAATTTTCCAGTGTTCTCTCGCTTCTTTCTAAATAATCTTTCCAGCTCCTATCTGGGTCCCCTATTGTTTTGCATCCCTGCAGACAAAGGCGCTGATGCAAATGAAAGCAAACTGTTTCTGTTCTGATTATCCAGTGCTTGCTCCAATTACCTCACAGAGGGTAAGCATCCAAAGGAGACCAAAAGCACAAGAGATTTAGCTTTCCTATTCACAGGGCTGTGCTATGTTATATTCAGGAACATGAACACAACAGGTGAGTAGCACAGTCACAGAAAATGTCTTCTGGCGTTCATTTATTAAATAAGGCTATGGCCCTGCAATTCTGCCTGCTCAGATGAGCTTGCTGCAGCTTTAACGTTTTGGGAAGTCACATATATACCATTTATTTGGTTCACAGTTTCAACTGGGCAATGAAACACACAGGATCAGGTCTTAAATTTAGATGATTTACCTCTTGAAAAGCTGAAATAGACAACAACTTAATATGTATTTTCTGAAGAAAGACTGACCAACCTTTCTTGGACTGCTAAGTTTTTGCAAAAAATTTAATTCAGAGAAACTGATTCTACTAGGATTGAATCAAGCAAATCATTTTTTCTCTAAAAATGAGGGAAGTGAGTTGAAGTACTTACTTTTAAGAATTCCTGTGTTAAATATGTTGCCACCAACATATGTCACAATTGGATTCCTTTTAAAAAAAATAAAGCTAAAAGTTGAAACCTTGTTATCTCCCTGTCACTTTTCCAGGTTTTTCCTTTGATCTCAGAGCCAAAATGCAATCCAGAGCAGTAACTACACAACTCCTGTTTCTTGCTTTCCTCCTTTTATGTGGCACTCTAGACTTCTTTTGGTACCTCCAAAAAGGTAGTCTGCAGTTTATGTTGGTGTGAATTAAAAAGTAAGAAATTCTCTTGAATTCTGCAATTGCAGAATGCTGCTTAGAGAAAGGTGGCAGAACTAGGAAGACTCATAAGAGACATTTATACTTTTATATGCATATTTATACATGAAAGAGGAAAGGAACTAATTGACTAACACAGGATTGGCTGAAGGAATGTGAAGATGTTCCCTTCTCAGCCACTTTTATGAATAATGTCTAAAAATGCTGCTATCATTTCACAGTTTTCTCTCCTTATTGAAATTGTGTGGCATTTTACTCCTTCTGTAATTATCTTCAGAGAGGTATCACTTAGAATAAAACACTCAGCAATATGACCCAAAGCAAAACTTAGTGACCCTCTGCATATACACATTAACAGTCTGCCAGGAAAACTCCCGCTGGTAAATCTGCAGAGTTGAAGACTGTAATTTTAAGAAATTTAGTAATTAATAAAAATTGACTTGTGTGGGATTCATCCATACCAGCTGAAGTCCTGTAACAGTTGTGTATTGAAGTCTTGCTACCCTCCCTTTGCTCTGTGTAGTCAATAGAGTGAAAGAGCTTAAGGAGATGACTGTGGTTTCCTGTCTTCGTTATGAGTGTTGGATGAAATTACATTCTCCTGGATGTTAATATTTCTCTACACTGAATGTAAAAATATTCAAGGGTAAAAAATTCAGATACACAAGTCTAATTGTTAGATGGCTATTTTAGGGCTAACGAATCCTTTCATTAACTCAGCAATGACAGTGGCTGTTCAAGCCAGGGTCTGATTACTCAGAAAAGCAGCATCTCTTCCTTGAGACTTGTGCATTGTACAAGTGGTCAGTCTAGCTGAGGAGTTAAGTCACAACAGAGCTCATAAATCCCAAATAAATAAATAAATAGATAGATAAATAAATTATACATCAACTGACAAGGTGGTTTTGATGGCTAGGGTTACCATCTGGTCAGCTTGCTGGTTTTTGCATGTGGGTTTTGGGAGAAGGCATAAACTACTCGTTTTTAACAATCTAAAAATGAATTTGAATAGAAACAAATATAGAAAAAATCTTTTCACAACACTGATTGTGATGTGAGCAGGAAAGTTTATAATACAATTTTCTTTTCTGTTCATGCAAACTGATGAGCAGAGAGCATTGCCCTGTTAATATAATTACTATTCAGATCTTCTTTTCCAGATAACCATAAAAGTTTTGGTCTTCACTCTAACTGCCTGACTTTTATGTGATGTACTCTGAATGTTTAATTTGTGAACTGCTGCACATAATTGAGGTCATCAAAACTCCAAAACACATTTGATGCATCTCAGAAAAGCTGGGGTTTTATCTTTTTTTTTTTTTTTAATTGCATTCAGGAGAGGTTCAGAGAAGTTAGCTGTCAGTCTGTTTTTATCAAACTTGTTCAGATCATGTCTGCAGCTGTATTTTTCTTAAGACATTAGTATGCCAAAAGTAAGGGATGCATCTGTGTAACAGGGTATAAAAGTAGGTCAATATACAAAGACATCCTCTCAGTGACAGTTTTATGTCTTAAAGCTGTAGAGCATCCCAGGCTACTTGTGTTTTGAATTCTAATATTGAATTTTCAAGTAAAGATATGAAATTAATACGTGATCCTTCAGCATGCGGTAGTAAGTTTTCTTCATTTAAATCTGTCCATGGAAATTCCAATTCTAGGTAATATCTTTCCTAAAAGTTCAAAGTTAACAGAGTCACTGAATTGTCTTATTTCATCTTTCCTCTTAAGCAAAGTTCTTGCACATTGACATTGTACTGAGCGGTGCTCTGTCTACAACATCCAGCAGTTGAAAAAGGCAGGTTTCAGTATCTGCAAAAACTGTCAGCAGTACAATTCTTGGGCAGTTAAAGATTAGCTTAATACTCACTATAATAGTCTCATATGGATGTTGGAAAAGGAAATATAATGTTCGCAGCTGATGCATGTGTTCCTAAAGCCTTCAATAGCTTCAGCAACACAAATGCTTAAAAGCTGGGACCAATGGTCAATCAAATGGTTAATTTACTTACTAAAGAATGTTGGGTTTGATTTCACATTGGTTTTCTTTCTGCGTTTTTTGCTGTTTTTTTTTTTTTTTTTTACTAAAAATTTGCAATGCAATCTCTTCTCAGCACCTATGGCTTATTTGAAAGCATTACTAAGGGACTAGATTTTGAATTTGTTGACTGAAATTATTCATTTTAATTATACATTATGCTAACCAAGCCTGTTGGTATTGTTCTTGTTTTCTGCCTGTGACCAAACTTTTTTTCATGTTGAATAATGAATAATGAATGGCAGGCACAAGTCCAAGATTTTAATCACTCGCAGAAAAATAACACTGAAATGTTTGAGGGATTCACAGACATTTGCACACAATGGACTCTAGTCACAGTGATATTTATGCACAAAGGACCAAACGACCCCACAAAAAGACACAAACTAAGGGCAGCACCAGGTATTATTGGAAAATTGCAGTCTCAGCTACTTAGGAAAAATATCTTTCTTGACATATTTAGGGAGTGTTAGTCTTCTTGCCCACTGCTATCTTTTGGGTCTTTTCAGATCAGTGAATACTATGAATGAAAATATCAGTAGTAGAATTCCATTCTTTTTCCTTCAAACCTCTCATTAATAAGAGGTGTTCTTCCACAGAAGGAGAAAACTAAAACCTCAAGAAAGAGTTATTGTCATTTTCATGGTTATTTGTTACATTGCACCTGGGTCGTGCAAGTGTTGCATGATCTGTTTTCATTCATTATCTGTAGTACAGTAAGTTCTCAAGGCTTGGAATAAGAGTATGATGCCAGGGTGCAAGGCATAGCACAGAAACAGAAGACAATTGTTTCACTGTAGAGCTTACAATATAAAAAGGAATGTAATTATAAAAAAAAAAATCCTCTACAATGTATGATACAGTCAGGCTTGGCAAAATGAAATTACAAAGACTCTTAGCAGCTCAGGCAGCATAAACTCATGGAAACGTCCATTTTTGAGTTCTGTATTCTACGGTACAGCAATAACTTTTGTTTTCCTATATTAGAAAAAAATTTCAGTAGTCAGAATTCTCTCTGTTAAAAACCTTAAAGCTTCAATGCCTAGAAATTTTACTTAAAAAACCCAAACAAACAAACAAACAAACCCAAAAACCATGAATAAACCATACTACAGGCCATAATATGGTCTTTTTCAAAAAAAGAAATGTAGAAAGGTACAGCTGAGGTTTCAGAAGAAGCACTCTGACCAGTGCTGACCCTGGCTCACTATTACTGGCGCAATGAAGCCACAGACAGCTGAGAGTCCAGCTATGAACAGTCAACATGAAAAAAAATGTCTAGAAAATATTTTTGGTAAGCTGATTTGTTTAAATTTACACTGATAATCATTTGTACTGTCAAGGCACAAGAAACTCCTTTGTGAATTACACACAGGCCAACATACCATGCATTATACAGTGACCTCACCAGACTTAGAAAATAAAATGAAATAAATGCATACAAGAGGAGACTGAGGAGGGTAGGAAGGCAGTAAGTTGTTTCTTTCCAGAAGAGAAGAAATAGGCAAGCATTATGTTTTGAAAGCCTGGTGGCTCAGCTTGCCTGCCTGAAAAATGCAGGAACAGGCTCTGGAGACAAAAGGCTAGAATAATCTTAATAAAAAATGCATTGAACTGTGATACTGCAGGAGGTAAAAGTGGAAAAAGATTAAAAAGTAGAGGCTAATAGAAAAAAGTTTTCTTGCCTGCTGTTCATTGATGAGAACATACTTTGGTAAATTGAAAGTCTGTGAATTCCAAATATATTTTTCATGCAGAATTGTGTATGTCATGCTGAATCAGGCAGTAATAACTGATCAATAGAACCAGTGCAGCAAAGTAATTAAGTTGTTTGCAAATTTGAGTTTCTTCTGAAAATGGAAGAAAGCAGTCAATATGAGCAGAGTCTGAACAGTCTAGAATTTGGGCAGTGCCATTTGAGGCTAAAAGATTTCTTTCCTGAATATTTTGCTGAAGATGCTCTTGGGTGAAGAATTGCAAAAAAAACACACTGGAAGGGACCTTGGGTGGTCACTTAATTTTCCCTCTGTCATGCTCAATGGCAGGTTTTACAGTATCTTGTTCCTCAGAGAGATTGGTTTAATCTGTTCTTTAAAAGCCTCAACAAACTGATTTTACAGCCTCCTTACACATTCTATTGAGTTCTTAACTCTCCTGCGTGTTAGAAGATTTTACTGAGTATCTGTCCCAAGTTTTCTTTGCTCCAGTTCAAGTTTCTCAGACTTTACTCTATCTGTAGTATGCATGAGAACAGTTTATTTTCTTCCCCTTTACAAAAATATTTTTAAAAATTTGAGATTATAGCTATGTCTCCTGAGCTACTCACTTCTGCATATTAAACAAATCTACCTCTTTCATTCTTTGCCCACAAGTTTTGTTTTCCTGATTTTTTTCTGATGTTTGGCTCTAAAATTTGATCTATCTTGTCCCTGTTTATCTTGACATGCAATACCCTACATGGCCATGTTAGTTCATTTGAGGTGATATTTACTACTGACTATAATGAAAGAAATGCTAAATAGGATCTACCCTGCTTCCTATTTATGGATCTTGTTAAAATTCTCTTTTTTCTGAGACGTCTGTGATTCTTTTCCTGTCTTGATTTTGTGCCATCAATTATTCCTATGCATATATATTTTCCACTTCTCCCTGTTTAGCAGCCTCCTACTTTTCAAGAACATATATTGAATTTATTGATATAATTTGGAGTTCTAGACCTCTGCCAGGTCTCGTAGAGAACATTCAGCCCACAAGGCAGTACTTTCCACAGGTTCCAAACTTGAGTGCTAAGTGCCCCTGTCCTCCCCAATGTGACAGCCCACTCAGAGCTCCAGAACTTTGAACTTTATGCTCAGAAAAAGCCCACAAGGAGATGCAACTCAGACAACTGATTTTTTTTTAATTTTTTTTTTTTTTTTGAGCGCGCATTATTCTTCTGTGAAGCTTTTGTTCCCTCTAGGACAGAGTATGACTGTACAAAATTGATCAGGATTCAGGCTAATCTATTACAAGTTCTACCCAACTGTTCCTTCCCTTCCTTCAGATGGCTTCCTTTGCAACAGCATCTGACAACCAGATATCCTTTTTTAACCATTTGACTCTATTCCTCCAAGATAAGTACTGTTGTTCCCACTAACAGATGGGAGCTGAGATAACTCTCTGGAAGTGGGCTTAGGTGTTGCAATGCTGAAAGTTCCAAGCCTCTTGCAAGGTGCCTGGATCTCAGACAGGAATTTGCTGCCCAGAAGTGCCTGAGCATTGTGTGGGGAAGTCAAGCATCACCTAATAGGGTTAACAAGACCCATTATACTGAATAATGTATCTTAGGAGCTACCAAAGAGAGCTATTAGGAAATGCTAAAAAGAAAGGGTTAGATAAACTCCAATTTTTTTTCTACGAGCTCACGGTAAGCACACAAAGTCCCTCCAAAATAAAGCATCTATGTCAGAAACGCATTTTGCATCTGGAGCTTTCAAGAGACAATCTCCTCTTGCAGATAAGAACAGGGATCCACGGATCTGATATCCTCCTCAACAAAGGGAACTCAGAGGTTTGGGATGAGTGCCTGCTAGAGCAAGACTGGACTGCAGTAGCTTGGGAAACAGCAACTGAAATCTGAACTTCTGAGGGCTTACCTAAAAGTTTCGTGGCTCACACTCTTACACAAGATGCTTTTATCCTCATTTAGTCTAAGCGCCAGTGGCACTGATATGGCTGGCATTTCTGGGTGTATATGATTGGCCCAATGCCACACGGAACAACATATAACAGATTGAAGTGAGTGTTTTAGGAGCAGCAAGAGTCCACCACCCTGACCAATGTCAGTAATATCAGATAGCTTTTTCTGGGAAGATGTAAGAGCAGGGGCACACACAGTGCCTGCCAGGTCGGCACGGTGACAGGCAGGGTCCTGGGCTGTGTGGCACCAGCTGTCCACCAGAGATGGAGAGAACAAAGAATTTCACAGGCCTCATTTCATACAATTGCTCTCTGTTAATGGGACTGGTTTGCTTCCAGATGCTTTCCAGTATAAGTCTAATTGACTAAATAAAAAAGATACATACATGAAGCATAAAGGTGAATAATCTCAGTACTGTTCAAGCAGCACCAATTAATGTGAACACAGCACCCACAGCGCATGGATAGGCACACCTCTGTGGATAGGCACACCTCTGGAAGCTCATGTCGGTCATCTATCTCCAGGTAATTCCCTCCTTAATTATCAGTATAAAGTACAGTAAGACATATATGATAGTACTTCTCATGTCCAAATAGATTCCTGGTGGCTAGATGAAGGTTAAAACTCCTGTTGGATAATTGCCTCCATTTAATACTGTTAGCAGATGCATTTATAGTTTTAAAACCCTTTTTATGATGTCTAAGTAATTGCATCAATTTGGCAACTATCTACTTAATTTTAAACAGCTTTAACAGAATGCCTACAGTTGAAAACAATTCTTGTCAATGCTACATAAATTGGTTCATTTTAACTGCTTTTTTTTCTGTAAGGGGGCAATTTGAACAATTACTCTGCATTGAAAACAGCTTTTGTCACTGCTAAATTGAGCCACTTGAACTGTTATGTACATGTGCTATAAAATTTTATTTACTGCCAAAGGACTTTTCTTGCAATTGAATTTTCATTGTGATTCTTGGATTTTGTTTAGACTGAAATGGTTAATTTATTGCTTTTCATTATGCACTCATAGTTGGCAAAAAAGTGATCAAAATCTGACTTTTTAAAACACAATTAGTTTCCATCAGCCTTACTCAGGTAAAAAACATTACCTTTATTCACTTCCAGTAGTAAAAGGACTTTTATTGAAAGATGGGAGAGTCATGATTGAGTTTTCTTCATCTTCCATCTCAAAGCGCAGCTTCTCTCAGCACTTTGTAGCTGTTTCTATCATAAAGCATACCCTTATATGCCAAGGTAATTGTAGATGCAGCAAATAATCCTGGACAAGATGCAAAATATCCACTGCTGATTAACAACTACCTAGCCCATGAGAAAAGACAGTCCCAGCATTACTGACATCAGTTACATCACTGATATCTCCCATTTCCATGGACCAATTCAAGCGGTTGTCAGAAGTGACAGCTTTGGTGCCTAGAGTCTTATTCGGCCAGATAAAGATGTGGCACAGGCTGTTTTTCCTGCTCTGCCCTTTCAGCCTGCTTTATGGGTCGGTGGAGAGCTCACCTCAGATGAATGGTTTGTCCTCTGACCACTTGCAGGGTCCCCTGACAGAAGGAACCAGCTCGAGTCAGTCACAGAGGGGCTGCACACATTCCTTGCCCGCGTTAGGAATGGAGATCTGTGTGATGAGTAGTTATTTCTGTCTGACCTCAGGGCTGGAGGTGAATTGATAATTCACAAAATGAAAGGTCTTAATGAAGTGAGGGACTTCAGTGGCTGTTTGACATTTTAAAATACCAACTAGTCTCCACCACAGCAATGCAAAGTGATCATACTAGGTTCAGTGAAGGAGCTGGATTTCCTGGGCATTTCAGCATCCTCACCCCCACTACAGTGAGGACTTGGTGGCTTTTCCTGGAAGATGATGGGAGGAAATCTTCTTGTGCCTTGGGCTAACGGGTGAATTTAATGACACCTCTGTAGTTCCCCTTCAGTCTGATTTTCTCTGATGATTCTTCAGATTATTCTACCTCCATACTCTGTATCATACCCTGTCTCTTGTAACTTTTCCCCAGTCCTAGGAGTGCATTACCCACTTTGCCCTGGGTGTGCTGGAAGCCTGCCCAGCACACACATTCTCCACCTCCTCTGCTCCTGGTTGGCAGTTCCTCGCTCTGTTTCTTGCAGACCCGCAGGCGCTTGCATTGGTTTTCTTATCACACACACATTCTTTTCACTCATATTATAGGTGCAGCTTGTGGAGGATATTGCCAAGGTCCTTTGTCCTCATCTTCTTGAGGCTGCTGTCTCAGGATTTCACTGCAAATTAACTACAGATCTCTGTTTGTTTTCTTCAGTGCTGTGGTATGAATGATTCTCTTGTGCTAATGGCAGAACTGTCACAGGCAGAAGAATCTGTAGTGTTTACTCAACAGCATTGGTAGCAAATTGTTGTTATTCCGGATGGTTTTACATTCCTTTAATGCCATTATTTCTTTTCCTTCCAGAATCTCAATTTTTTTTTTTTTATTTTGGTTCCAAGAAGTTCTTTGACCTTCTTTTGACTTTTTTTTTCTGTTTTTGCAGCTGTAGCATCAGAAAAGTCAGATGCCATCTCTTCCTTGCAGTTTAAATGGCTACACCCTTTTCCCCTGTGCCTGCCTATGCACACTCACTAGTAGATATTCAGAGACAGGTGCTTATATATGCAACAAAATAATGGCTTGCTTGGCACATCCGGGCATCTTCAAATGAGTCAGACTGATACAAGTGGGTTAGTTTTCTGTTGAATCTCTGTTTACTAACAGATCAGACCTCAGTCTTTAGCTGTATTACTCATAAAAAATTTTCTCTTTATAGTCATCCACTGAAGCCACCCTACACCAAAGAGAGAAACTAGTTGGCATGGTAAACCAGTGCATTAATTCTGAGCCCTTAAAATGTTTTGCAGTTCTAGACTTCTTCCTAATTTGTTTAAATTCTGATGCATATTTGGGAGTCCTTCCTATACCTCACAATCTGCTGTCCATCTGCAGATACTGTGCAGACATCCCTTTGCATCCTCCTGCCCGTCTGCACTATTAATACCATGAGGATATCTCAGACTGGAATGAGAAAGATTAGCGGATCCAGGCATCACAGGCCGTTCCCAGTGCAGCATACATACAGTTCCTCTAAAAATAGGATATGGTCCTCTATTTCAAAGACTGAACCATGATATTCCTGAACAACCAGGGGTGTATGAGTACTCTTGACATTAGCCACTTTGGAGTGCTTAGTTTTGTAGCTTAACACTAAAAGAGTATTTCTTTGTCTTGTATGATTAGATCTAATGTGGATAAGACTCTTGAGGTGGTTTTATTATGATATGTTGTGGTTGTTTAAAATCTTTAAATCTTTTGTGAAGTGGTGGTTTATATATTTGTAGCAGGTGCACCATTCTCAATCTTGGCAACAGATCATGGAGGCCTTGTCACAGTCATGAGGTTGCATTTCAAAAACTGCAGATAGATGAGAGATGGGAAATGAAAGACTTTGATTATTGAGTAGTTTCTCTGTAAGCATTTCCATTTGGAGCATCTATATTTGAAAGCCACTTTAGTCAAACAGGTAATCTAAGAATATCCTGGAAATTTCAGATAGGCGCTGAAAAGCCCTAAGTACAGGGCAAAAAAGTTACAGGAATAGAAGTCCTCTCTATGTCCTTGTCATAGTCTCCTTAAATGGTAAATGTTTTTACATTTGCATGAATGGATTTTAATTAAATGTATTCATAAATAGAATACCGATGACACATCTTGTTGCAAATACAATCTGTCAGCAAACAGCATCTGGAAGAGATGGTGCTCTGTCAGCTAAAGCAGATAAAGGAAGCCTGAGCCCACTCTCCTGTGAGATGTGGGTTACCTCTGTTCTCTGAAGATGATCCGCGTGGACCCTTATTTCTCAGAGTTACAATGCAGGATTGAATCTCTGATCATAGAGGCACCCTGACTGTTTCCAGGAGCAAATTTATGATACCCAACCCATATCAAAAAACTACTCCAACAGACCATCCATCTATCAGCATCCATCAGCTGAGGCAGGAAGCCTATTCTTCCTTCACTGTCCACTAGAAATATCTTCATGGAAAATAAAAGAAGATCCAGATCTATGCCAACAAAAAAAACCAATGTGGCTATCTGTTGTGGGCCTACTTGCACTTTAACATCATGGGCACCTGTTAAGGCATAGGATAATCTTGAATTATAAATTTGAACAAATGAAAGGGTGGCACAAAAGAAGGACGGGCTGTGTGCCAGTACCATCACTGACTGCCATACTGTGCACACACAGCCACCTGCCATGTATGGGGGGGCTGTTTTAAGCTGTGCCAAAAGCAACTTGCTTTCAATTTTTTTTTCACATTCTTTCATGCAATAATTTGTATTTTTTTTTACTGACTGCTTTAAATTATCTCCAATATGTAGAGCCAGCTGCTGAAGGTCATTAATTCTGATGCACAAATACTCCGGTGCGATTTTTCCTCTATTTACATACCTGAGACAAAGTCATTTCACTTACCAGCAGGCTGTGGGTGCTCACCTTGGTGCCTGGTGTGATCAAAAGTGCACATTAGCACAACAGGGCTGCAAACTGAGGTGTCTGAGCCCTTCTGCCCTGCAATAATAGCACACCACATATGCATGAGTATGGGAGAAGGCAAGAAAAGTGCAAATGTGGATCCAGCTGGAATCTGGCAGGGTTTTGTCACAGACAGTAAGAAACCACTAGTGACACAAGGGTTTCAGAGTTTCCTTTGGTGATAAAAACAATTGCAGCTTTTGGTAGGTGTATTTAATTTGCACAAGGTGACACAAGTAGTAGTTATACATTTTCCAGGAGACATCCATTTGCTAGGCACACCAACTCTTTCATGTTATACGAAATCTGAGAGGAAGTTGTCTAGACTCAGTGTTGCATTTCTGCATTCATTAAGACAAAACAAGGCCCTTTTGAAGTCTGACTACTTTTCAGCAGTTCCTTTCTTCCAAGACAGTGAATTTACTTACTAGCAACACTCACCTCTTCTTAAAAACAGTTGATCTGTCCTAAACCCTTTCAGACTTTACTCAACTGCCCAGCTTTTTGGAATGCCTTTCTAAACAAAACAAAGCAACAACAAAAATTAATTTTTGAAAACTTAAATACATCCAGACCTTGAAAAGATTGCCATATGTTTTTGAATGCATACACAGAGAAATAAAAGCCAAAGCCAAATACATAGAGAAGGGATGGGAGATCCCGTTCTGTCGCCAGTGTCAGGAGATATAAAACATAATCCCTAAGACTGTGATGTATTTTAATGAAGAGCAGTTCTTAACACTTGACCCTTAGTCCTTTATTAGTCTTTTGTTATCCATCTGGAGTGCTAATTACTTGTAACATTACCTCGTGTCTTAAATCCAGCTGCTCTGTCTCAGAACACATTCTTAAACAAAAAGAAGCAGAAAAAAAGGAAAACTGGGAACACATGAGAGTGGTTATGTATGGTTATGTAGTGTCTGTTCTTGAAGTCCGCACAGTGCGACTTAGTGCTAGAGTAAAATGCAAGGGTGTGTGCTGTAACTTTGATATGCATCACTGCTTAGGCCCTGCATTGCAGAGCTGCTGACCACGAGAAAATGCTGAACTCAGCTACAAATTCAGCATTTACGAAAACTCAGCTACAGAATGTGTATTCTTATTCCTAGGTATCTAGGCATAACCTTGGGGAAATGGTATTTTTTAATATCCTTTGTTCATCTGGTGAGCTGCCAATTAAGCTTCTGGTTCCTATTAACAATTGCTAAGTGGCATATGTGATATTTCTCATGGAAAAGATTGCAGCGAATACAGCCTGAACAGAGCGGTTTCTTTCCAAAATTTTACATTCTGCCAGAAGCCACAGATCTGCAATCATATTGTTGTCTTTTGTTGAAGGCACAAAAAAAGATGTAGCAGAACAAAACTCACTTTGGGCATTCAGATTAACAGAGGGGTACAGCACAGACAAACTGGGGGTGTGAAGGGGTTCAGTCCAGTGTAGGCATGAACATAATCAGAGGCACATCAGTTTCTTAATGGACACAAAACCACACAACTTCCATGCAGAATGCTGTCATTTCCATTTCACAGATGGAGAACACCCGCACAATGAACCTTAGCTGGATTCCCCCCTACCCAAGCGTATGTCCAAACTGAGCTCATCTCAAAATCAGGCAACTGTCCTTTTAAATGTAGTGCAAGCTGTGCAGGAAACATGCCCAACTGCTTCAAATGCGCAACAGACAGGACAAGACAGCTCTAAACACCTCCAGAGAGCAATTTAGAGAGCCTAAATTAGGAGTTTGCATCTCTCAACTTCTCAGCGTACGCAGAGACTCAAAGGGCCACTTGTCCCTGCACAGCTGAGCAGGCAGCCAGCTCGAGCCGATCAATAGCCAGCACTTAGCACAGGCTCCCAGCCCTGCTCTTGCCATCTGAAACACAGCAGTGCTGCTGCTTGTCCTCCTCCATGGCAGCCTGCTCTCCAGGGTCCCCTGTCAAGCAAGTGAGCACTGAATCAGGGCTCTCCAAAGCCTGGGAGGATTTCTGCTCAAGCTCCCAGGTCCAGGGAGGGTACCCATGCATCAGAAGAGGAAGATTCATGGTGAAAACACTCGTCCATTTCCCTGCTCAGTCCAGACCACTATATAGCTGGGGAACATAAGATTTGGACTGGGAGAAGAGTAGCTTGAGAAAATCTGATTTCTGCCCACAGGATTATGCTCTTATTAGAAGATGGCAAACTTATGCAATGTCTCTGCATTATTTCTACTTTTGTCATACAGACATCAGATGCATAAACAATGCCATGGGTGTGTAGGACTGACTGTCAAGCAATGCATCAAGAACCCTTTCACATCTACTTGCTTCTGTCTGATCATTTGATGATATTCCTCAACATGCAACATGACTTCATCAGGTGTGTATTTGCAGTATCTGGGACTCTGTGTCTAAGTTCTTTCATTGTCTCTGCTGTGGTACAGCAAGACCAATAAAGGCATACAAATCTAAAGGCAATAGAGAATCCTTGGCTTTACAATCAACAGTAGGTGAGGTAAAGGCCCTCTCTTGCAACACTCTAAATTCTACTCTATCAGCAGCTTTAATAAAACTAGTGGGTGGAGACATACTTTTCCTATTCCGAACATTGTGGTTCTACTACTGAAGCAATTGCCCCAAAAATGGGCACATAAAGGAAACCAATACTTTGTTCCTTTATCTCCAGACTTCTATAGTATTGTGTTCTTCCCTTTACCACAGAGCAGAAAGCAATTCAGCTCTTTCAGAGACTGTATCGGCTTTGTTTACTTTTTTACACACTGCATTGCCACAGAAAAACTCAAGTTTTAGCAGAAGATGCTCTCAGTTTAACTTGTAGCTATAACATTTCTCTGGAAATATTTCCTGAATGCAATAGAGCATTTGACTTGACTTTTTGGAAGCTCCACTGAGGAGGGAATTGAAAAGAAAGCCACTTTGACTAAGCCAATAGTTACTTTCTTGCAATTACTGCCATTAAATAGAGAAAAATCCAGCTGTGATAATCACAGAGGATCACAGATGGATAATCAGCCATTGCTTAAAAAGCAAAGATGCAAAGTAAAAATTCCTGGGCAAATCTTCAACATCAGGTAAAAAGGAGTCTGGTCACTTTTTACAGCAAAATCAGTATATTTTCATTTTTGGAGGGTTCTATCTGTATCTATCTATCTATAGATAGATGTTTAGAAATCTACAGAATGGCAAAAACTTGCCAGAGAGCCTGACTAACTTATTTAATGATATAAAAATGCATTTAATTATATAAAAATGCATTTATAACTTTAATAACTACTTTATTGTTACAATAAGACTGGAGAATTTAATTTATCCTTGTATTTCTTTAGCGGTATTAGTTTACATAACTAATGGCAAACCAGTGAACTTTGGTGTATACATTTTTGAAATAAGATTTCTCCCTTCTTGTAACATTAACTTAGTGTTACTGACTTCTCAAAGAAGGCAGAAAGGTTACTTACTCATAGTGGTATATACTGTCTTTTCTGTATTGGAGCTAGGCTTTTGGAAACCTAGGAAGACTCAGTCCTATCTCTTAACCTTAATTGTTCTGTAAAATATCTTGCCATAATATTAGATTATTTGAATTAACTGTAAAGAGCAGCTTAGGTTTTGTTTCAACACATACAAACTGATACACAGATTAAAGAAAAAGGGGGCATGGTGAGACTTCAATAAAAGTCAGAATTCCAGCAGTATTTCTAACAATGAAAGAATAACTGATTTTATGTCATAATCTGAGGACAGGATATACCCACCAGGAGAAATGTTTTTTCTTCCTAGTTAATTACCTGTGGAAGACAGGAAACATATTTTTTATATATATGGAAGACTAACCAAAGATGTTTCCCAAAGGAAAACTCCTCAAATTATCTGATGTCTCTTAGTTACTGGCAATTTGTCCATTTTCCATTTTAGAACAATTTCACATCTTCCCACTCACAGCAAAGAACTGATCTAATTTTGACACAGATTATTAAAGATGTCGTGGATGAAATCCTGGCTTATTGAAGTCAGCAGACACTTTGCCAGTGGTTTAAGCAGAGTCAGGATATTACCTGGCTGTCTATAATGCCTGGAGCTTTACCATAAAATTAAGTTGTTCATTTTTCCCACCAGAGATAAATCTGCTGCTCCACTCAACAGTACAGGTCTTTGAACTGTACAGCAGCTTTTGAGATAAAGCCTCCCATGACAGGAGAGAGATGAACAGGTTTTTAAGGGCCCTCAGGTAACACACCATTAGTTTGTGGAACTTAACCTTATGAGGCTTTGCTGAACTTAAGGAAATCACTGAAAAATTAAAGAGTTTGTTAAAACATAATAATTTTAATTACAGAAAATAAGTTTGGAAGATTCTAAGCTTTCAGATTGTGGATTACAAAGAATATTGGCAAGTATAATGCCATGATTATGGTATGGTTCCCATTCTTATTCCTAATAATATATTTTTGACTTCTACCCTGATAAAAATATGAGATACAAAAACCCTTGGCCTGTAGGGTAAATCACCAAGTAGAGGCAGTTGGAAAATGGTTGACTAAAGTAACAAAACAAATTACTCCTAAAATAGCTGGGATCTCATCACAGTCTACAACTTCCTTGTGAGAGGGAGAGGAGAGGCAGGCACTGATCTCTTCTCTGTGGTGACCAGGGACAGGACCTGAGAGAATGGCCTTGAAGTTGTGTCAGGGGAGGTTTAGGGTGGGTGCTAGAAAAAGGTTCTTCACCCAGAGGGCGGTTGGGCACTGGAACAGCTCCCCAGGGAATGGTCACAGCACCAGCCTGGCAAAGCTCAAGACATGTTTGGGCAACACTCTCAGGCACATGGTGTGACTCTCGGGGATGGTGTTGTGCAGGGACAGGAGTTGCACTCAATGATCCTTGTGGGTCCCTTTCAACTCAGCATGTTCTGTGATTCTGTGAGTTTTCAGTCTCTTAATGAGACTGAAGATCTCCAGCAACATTCCCAGGAGAAAACTTGCTGAGACACTGAGACCAGGCTCCCATGACCAGGTAACTCTGAAGACTGAATATGTTAGTATTTCCTTCTATCTTGGTAACACCTGTGAACCTGGCTCAGGGTTCCTATAATGCTCAACAGCATATAGGCAGATAACAGAGTGCTAATGTCATCGTTCAGTACAAGGATGAAAGCCTCCTTGGAATGGTCACGGGATGCATTAATCAGTACTGGAACGGATGCTCATCCCAGCTAGCATCTGACATGTAATTCCATGGCCATACTGACTGTGGTGTGTCTCAGAAGCTGCTGCTGCACATGAACAGATAAATCACCCCATTCACTCCATCTGTGCAGGCAGACAGTTGTTGTGGTGCCATATGTTCAAAGACTGACTGGATTTCATTGTGCATGTCATATAACCAGCCTGTACTCATATAGGGTACCTCCCTTGGATGATGGAGGCTTCTCCAGAAGTATTGTTCCCCTGTCCTCCAAAATCCCGAATGTAGTCCTGGCAGCTATTCAGAGAATTTGCAGCTCTCTGGGGTAGAAAGCGAAATTTTAAAAAAGTAATGGAATTTAACAGAAAGAACAAACCTTTGTCCAACGTCTTTTGCAGTTTTATCATGACACAATAGGCAGAGGGAAGGTTGCAGTTTGAATAAATCAGTGATTATAGTCTGCAAAATAGCAGTAAAGAAGATACCCAACACTTTTATTTGCATTTATCCAACATGTGCTAGAGGTATTCTAAGTTAACAACTTTGTCTGAAATCGCATGAGCAGAGACAGTACTGGTCCATCCCAAACCTGTGGATTCTTCCATCCTGTTTCACCTGAAGTGCCAGCAAGATCTGCCTGGCACTTGTTCTATGAAATCTGTCTCACAATCAGCGGCATCCTACACCAAACTAGTGTGTCTCTGTCACACTGCAAAGTCACTCTATTGAAAGCTGCTCCCTTTCTTTGGGTACTGCATGATCCTAGCTCATGTTGCAGGAGATAACTTCATTTTATAAAGGTATTAGCTAAAAGGCACCATTCTAAGATTATGTATTTTTTTTAAAACTAGTGTTTTCAAGAAACAGTGAAGAACTAAGAAAGTTCCTGCTTTTACTGAATTTATCCAATTCAGTTAAGATAGGAACAGAATTTCCACGGAGTAACCAGCATTCAACTATTTCTCAGTTGCTCCCAATCTATGGAGTTATGGTTGCTGTTCTTTTCAGTGAAGAAGCAGCATTTCAGCAAACTTACTGTTTTGACCAGTAATGGACATAGCATTCACTCTAACACACTGCCAAGCAGGTTCCAGGAAACCCTACAGAAAAGAAAAAAAGAACCCAAAGAAAGTAGCCCTAAGTCTTACCAGTGATTTCTGTTGGTTTAAATAGATTTATCTTGTTGCATTCTCTTGAATTCAGCTCAGGGTCTGTCACAAGCACAAAGGCAATGGAAAATATCACTATTAGTCTCAGGGGAGAATGATGAAGGTACATCAGCTGGTGGTAAACAGAACATGTGAATGATTCTGGATAAGCAATTTATCTTTCTGCCGCTTAACCCTCCTAGCTTGCAAATAGATAGCTGTAGTATCCATCCTGAATGTTTAGTCCAATATCAAAAGCTGGGTGAAGTTTGCTTAGTGGCACTAATGTATTTTAACACCAATATGTAGATATCTCATAATACCTTACTTTATTTTTCGTCTCCTGAAAGAGGAATGGTGAGCACATTACCTGCTCAGTACTTTTGGCATAGTGAATTACTGAGGAGAATTTCTTCAGATTAAGTTTTACATTAAAATTGTTAAATATTCAGCTTGTAAAAGAGATTAGAAAAGAAAAACAAGCAATAAAACTAGCAGTCCGTTGACTTACAAGGCAAATTTCACTTCTCTTTAACTGCAAAAGAATATATGCTGAGTTTTCTTTCATTCACTGCCTCTGCATGTAACCTCAGCTAGAGCAAACAAATGGTAAAAAATATTTTTGGTACATACATATCCCCCTGTACCCCCAAAGCTATCTCTTTCATCAATATCTAGGCCAGCAGTTTAATAAACACAGCAGGACACAAATGTCTCCAGGTGACAAAGAAAAGAAATTTCTCCAAGAGACAGAAGGGAGTTCTTGGCTATATCAACTCCAGGTTATATGTATGTTAAAAGGATCATCACTTGTCGCAAAAGAAATAGAATCAAGTACATAATAGTCAAGGGACTGTCAGATACAACCCCAAAGGTGTAACAGCTTACGCAGAACTGCTGAAACTTCCAAAACTAAATGGTGATTCAATTGTAAAAAACATGTGAAATGTATGCACTTTTTAAAATTCTTTTGTAATCGGAAGGTTCTGAAGTCTTTTGCCAAGGACTGGTATGTTGGGGGTTTTTTTCTCACCCACTCAGTATTCTACAGAAGTCTTTGCAAAAAGAGAGGACACGAGTCCATGGAAGAGTTTGGAGGTGTTTAGTGTACACTGTGGCAATATTTGCTTAAAAATTTCTTCACGTATATTCAATAGCAGATTTCACAAGCCTCTTCAAATATTACAGTAGTGTGACTGCCATAAGACCTTGAAAACTCCTGC
The DNA here is from genome assembly GCA_013397895.1 of Origma solitaria. NCBI lineage: Eukaryota > Metazoa > Chordata > Aves > Passeriformes > Acanthizidae > Origma > Origma solitaria. Next base: position 779,688 of record VZRL01002459.1, read on the forward strand.
ACTTTACATGCATGGCCACACCCTGCATGGTCAGGTCAGCAATCTTCCCTGCACTCTGCTGGTCACAGGAAAATCCACTGACCACACCAGTAGTTTGCAAATCAACCTATGCAGCTAATACAAAAATATGTCCATCACTCTTAAACCCTTCTCAGCCAAGAGCAATGCTTTAGGGAGTCAAGGAGTTGTTAGGTTTCCCAAAGTCCTGTTTCAAAAGATAACAATGCAAGCAGGAAAGGGATGCCTTGACAAATGAAAGTGACCTTAAAAATAGCTTTATCTCATAAGATGAGATCTCTAAAAATAGCTTTATTTCATCATATGATCTCATATCTCTTAAAGTAAAAGTAAATAAAAGTGCTTATTTGCTAAACACAAGGCAGAAAATACATTTGCAAAATACAAAGCCACAAATGTGCAGAAATGAATGTAAATGAGCATTTATTTGTAATAGTTCACCCATACTTGAGTAAGGAATTTAGCAAGTTATCTAGTGCTGATGGGTTTTTACCACAAGAGCCCTTCACATTGTGCTGTGAAAAGCTCAAACCTCAGCCTAAGCTTATTAATACATTATATCATATATTTATATAATATAGGCATATGTACACATGTGTGTGTGTTTGTGTGTGTACTTACACATGTATCTTGTACATATGCTCTGCTACTTTAGATTGGGAGCAGATACAACAGTTAACTACTTTACAGCCTTCAGGGTGAGCTGTTCCTGGCTTTGAAGGACAAGGGGGCAATGACGTAGTTTTCCTCAGCTCTCATCTCCTTCCGCTTCGTTCTGTTCATACACAGACTCTGCTCAACATCAATATCTTCAGAGAAATCCACCACGCACCTCACTTCATCAAGAAGGCTACCTCTTGCCAATTGCCTCTCATCCTCAGGAAGCAGCTGACATTTCCGTTCCCACAAGGAAGGAAAAAGCCCTAGGAATAATTACTCTCCAGCTAAGTGCAGAAAACAAATACCCCATTACACGTTTATCATATCACAACATTCCAAAAAGGCTAACATCTTGCACTTTAAATGGAAAGCCAGAGACTTCGTTCTAAGAAGCCAGAATCTCATTTCAGATGCACCAGAACAGAGACAATAGGGAGGGACCATGAAAAGGAAGATGGAAGTAGAGAAAGGTAACTGCATTATTTCTCAGCTGAGTTTAGGTGCATTTTGGTGGGACAGACATGAGTGCTGAACTCCTGTTTTGCTCAAGTGGATCTCCTTATTCTTTGTAAAAGTCACAGGAGAACTGAGTTTTGTGGGTAATCTAAAGCCAGTGTCCTATTTTCATTAAATGCAGTAGAAATCTTCCTGCTGACCTCCATGGACAGGCTGCAAACTCAGCAGCCAAGCTCTGCCTCACTGTTTCTGTCAGGTTGAAGCCTGGTGGGCAGAGGTTAACCAAGGAGGCAATAAACCAGCTCAGTCCTAGCTCAGCAGCCCACAGACTGCTAACTAACACAACGCCCAGGCGATGACCTGCTGCAGCTGCAGCGCAGGGCTGCAGCCCATCCCAGCACCTGTGCCCTGAGGAGATCAACTCTGGCACAGAAGGGGCATGAAGAGATGGCCAAGAGAGCTTCCACAGCTGCAACAGCTCGACTGCCATCAGAAACACCTCTGAGGGTCAAGAGAGGGCAGGAAGATGCAGCCCCGTGTGCCCCAGCAGTAGTGGAGGGGCATGAGAGGAAGGGGAGGCAGCAGTAAGTGAAGCAGACAAATGAGCATCATTAGGGAGCAGCACAGAAAAAGGAAGCCAGATGAAAGGGATAAGGGAAACATAAATCTTCACCCCCTTTGTGTATCATATTAATTTGCATGGTTGTTATTTTTATGAGGAGATTTTTTTTTCCTGAGGAGTAATCTGTCAGTTTTCATTAGCCCCTGGACCAACCAACCTCAGCCAGCAACGATGACCTCCAATTCTCCTCCCCAAAAGATGCCATTCCTGCACTCCAGGTTTTATACAGCATGTTTTCCTGTTTGCAATGTTTGATAGTGCAGATTGGCTGCACTTGATGCAAAATAAAGGACTTGAGCCTCAAACAGTGTACCTGTGACTCCACTGACTTCATTGATTTATATCAGCTCAGCATCAGGCATTTAATTTTATTGCACTGAAAACTAATGATAAAAATTTTACTGTGCCCATTAAAATCCTCTGTTTAAGACTTAAAGCATGACAATTAAAGGTCATTAAAAATATCCACTAAAATTATCAATACCTTTTGTTCTGTGCAGTGTGGAAATATCTCTTGCTATTCCCTCATCTTTCATCTCATTTTAAAGACATTGATTTATTAGTTTACAGCTCAAGTAAATTGAGAAATTCTGATGCTCAGATTTCTTACATGTGACTTTGGAGTCTCATTTCTCAAATATATTGCACAGTTATTTTGACAGTTATGCCAGATTTAATTAGCAATCAGTTTTCCAACAGTTTGACTACTGCAGCATTATTTTGTTTGTGTTTCCTTCTTTTATGCTTAGTTTGCCATAGACTGAATTACAACTTTGAACTTTGTTTTGGTACATGTAAGGCAGTGTGACAGCTTGACTTTATTCTCAGTGAAAACCAATTAATACACAGCAGTCAGAAAATTAGTAGAAAAACAAAGTTCTTATGAATGATAATCTATAAAGCCTGCCTTGTTCCTCAATTCCTTTAATTTGTCAGGGTTTTTTTATAGAAATATATAAACCTACTCATAAAGTATTTCCAGATGATCATATAAATATAAAGGAAAAAAGGGCTTCAGTGACCTTACTATAATGTGATTTCAAAGAAATAATCCAAGCAATGAAATTGCAAATGTGTGTGGGATTAATTGCTAATCTCTTTAGCAGTATCTTTTAAATGTAAGTCATAAACGTATTCCATTCTCCTTCTCCATTCCTATATTTCCAAAGCGCAGTATTTTCAGAGAGAATTGTTGGTGCTAGCACTGTAGACCTTTCTGAGAAGTCTTTATTAAATATTACTTTCTTGAAGTGTTAAACGTATCATTCTACCCCCATTTACAGGCCATTCAGCTCTGCTTTTTGTGTAATTGATGCAAATGAAGCATGTAATAGCGTTTTGTCAAATATATGAAAAACAGCTTTAGGACTTACTAGTTACAGGAGAAATGAGAATGAAGAGAATTCGAGAAGTGAAAGAAGGTTAAGAACACATTAGGTGATTCCATTCTTCTACTGATCAAAATGCCTTCCAATCCCTTTTCTGCCTCCAAGCCTGAATGTATCCTGCACCTGGGGAAGAATATCCCCAGGTTACCAGTACAGGCTGGGGAAAAACCTGCTGGAAAGCAGCTCTGTGAAGAGGGAGCTGGAGGTTCTGTTGGACAACAAACTGTCCATGCACCAGCAGTGCGTCCTCGTAGCCAAGAGGGCCAATGGAATCCTGGGGCACGTTAGAAAGAGCATTGGCAGACTTCAAGGGAGGTGATCCTGCCCCTTTGCTCAGCCCTGGTGAGGCCACACCTGGAGTACTGTGCTCAGTCCTGGGCTCCTCAGGACAAGAGAAATGGAGCCCCTGGAGCTGGTCCAGCAAGAAAGAAGATTAAGGGAATGGAGCATGTCTATTATGAGGAAAGGCTGAGGGGGCTGGGCCTGTTCAGCCTTGAGAAGAGACAGCTGAGAGGTGACCTCATCAAATGTCTATAAATGTCTGAAGAGAGGCTGCCAAGAGGATGGAGCCAGGCTCTTCTCAGTAGTGCCGAGCAATAGGACATGAGGCAATGGGCAGAAAATTATGCACAAAGTTCCACTTCAATATGAGGAAGAACCTCTTCACTGTGTGGGTGACCAAGCACAGGAACAGATTGCCCAGAGAAGCTGTGGAGTCTCCCTCACTGGAGATATTCAAGAGCTCTGGACACAACCCCATGCAATGCGCTCTGGTATGACCCTGCTTGAGCAGGGAGGGTGGACCAGGTGACCTACCGTGGTCTCTTCCAAACTTACCCATTCTGTGTGATTTGCTAGCCTTAACTTTACACAGATAAAATACCTTCCCTTTCTAGACGATGCAGCAAACAGGCCAAAAGATTGGCAGTGATATGAATGGTATGTAGAATAAGTCATGTGCATTTGCTGATGGTCATGGGCAAAACCTAAAGCACTGCTGGATGCTGGGCATTTACTAAATTGTCAATATATTAACTAAAATAATATCCCCAAAAAGAGAGATTTTCTATTCTATGCATTTTTTGTCACTCAGTGCATTTACAAAACAGACTGTGCCAACCCAAAAGGTTGAAACTCACAATTCATAAGATTTCAGAAGTTCAATACAGGATGGGTCACAAGCACTAAAAAAATATCAGAGGGCAGGGAAGACTGTGCAGAGCCAAAGAAGCAGGATCTGAGGTGATAAAAAAGTTAAAAGGCTCACTGCCTGGAATGTCTGACTTCCTCACAAGCAAAATGAACAAAATCAAGATCTCAGGTCCTGGAAACAGAAGACAGCCCTCCTGAGAATTTTATATTAAAGACATATTTTCTTCCATTTCATATCATGAGAGACTTGCTTTACAGTGATAATAATTCATCTTTCTCAAAGATGATGCAATTTTGAAAGGCAAATGTGACTTACTTTGTGACCAACCCATTTCTCCTCTCCTCAGGAGGTCCTCCAGAAAACCAGTGGATTTTTCTGTATAGCACAAGGGGATAAATCAGCTGATAAACAGGTGCATGATAAAAATGGTTTCCTTCCCCAGCATGGGAGCTGAGGTTGTAGAAACATGGAAGTTGTCTTAATGTGGCAATTTTCAGATTAATACTCAGACCCAGGATGCTCAAGGCATTTTCTGTCTGCTGCACACCAAGAAAATGGGCAGAGTGAATAGTTAGGGAGCTGAACTCTGGGGTGCTGAGAAATGATCCAAGATGGCACATACTGAAGGCTGTGGTTGTGGAGTGGTATTACAGGCTCTTAATTCATCTGATCTGGAGGCTAAATTATGTGTATAATAAATATCAAAATTAACATGGACCATCTTGATAGATTCTTTCTGGGGCACTTACAGACCTCCATGCAGCGTAAGTACACCTAAAATGCTTACAGATAATCCACATTAATTTCTAGAGAAGAGAGGGCACGTAGGGCTCTTTCTTCCTTGTGACTGACGACCTCTCCTTCCAAATATCTGGTTAATTTTGACCTGAATCAAGCAGGCAGGCAGCCAACTACCGATCTGCATGTACAACTACATGTAAAGTGCATGGATGTACACTTCTATATCCCATCAAAGTCGCTGTGTGTGTGTTTGGGGCTGTGACTAGATCAAGACCTAGTGTGTGGATTTGGGTTAAAGGTTTAAAAATAAAGGTAAAGCCTAAGCCTTCAAAATACAATTTAGCGCTCTCTAGGGACTGAAAAGGAATGACTGTCTGCCTAACGGTCTCATTTTAGCTATTTTTTGAAGAATGCACTTATATATTGTCCAGCAGATGTCAAGAAATCTTGTCTATGCCTGCTATCCACTCAGCCACTTCATGTACTAATACATACATACATATCTATATCTATCTATCTATCTATATATATATACTGTGTTAACAACTATAGAGGCATCAGACCACCTCTTTCTTAGCCAGGAGTTGCATTTCTGGATATAAAAGCAGCTGTTTACTCTGTGAGATCTACTCATCCCTAGAGTTTCTGTGTCCATATGTGAGTAGCAAGGGGAAGAAAAGCTAACACAGTATCTCACCATGAGACTTCACCACATTGGCCAGAAAAAAAACGAAACCAAAAAGTGAAAAAACCCCAAATAACAACAACAACAACAACCAAAAAACCAAAACCAAAACCAAACAAAAAATTTAGGAAAAACAAACAAAGAAAACAGACAAACAAAAAAAACCAACACTGAAAACAAACAAAAAACCACCTACAACTACAAGATGCTGCATAAATGGTCTTGACTCCTTTAGGATGCACTCCAGTCTCTTTTTCAGACAAGAGGACAATTTCTCCATAGGATACAAGGAGGATAACCTTTCTTAGAGAATGCTATCAACATTAGAAGGAACGGGCTGTTCAAAAACATGGGAGCTCTTTTATTCTTGAATCTCTGTTGAAAGGTTCTTGGGCTCCAATGCCTCCAAATAGGTCCACATCGCCTCCAAATCAAGTGACATGCTTCAAAATTGGAGTTCTTGTCCTTTAATTGGTAAATAACTTTAAATACCAGCAGTGCATGTGCCTTGTTTTACATTGAAGGATGGATTAGAGAAATGTATTGACTTGCTTTGCACTAGAGTGAAAATACTTTCCATGAAATCTGTAGATAACAATGAGCATAAAGTCAGGCAGTGCTGCTTAACAAACTCACTTACTTCAAGTGCACTTATCTGTAAATACCTTATCCTGACAAAGTATACTGCCTACAGAGATGCATCATAGTGCTTCAGTTTTTGAAACTCAAAGGTAGATGAGCTACCTTCCTTGGGGACCATTTTGCAAAATTATATGCACTAGATGCAATCTGGTCTCAGTCAAGAAACAAAAGCATTTTCTAAATAATACCTTTGAGTCCCAGGGATAAATTACCTCTATTAGCAAGGACTGGGTGTTCACAGATGACAGAGAAATCACTTCCCTATTTCTTCAACTCAGTGGAGCTTTGACTCCATCACAGGATGGGCTGGACACATGAAAGCCGATGAAATTCAGACCCATCCAAAGCAGCAGCTCTCAAACTAATTACAAGGCCTCACACTTTGTCCACACTATCATGGCCATGGAGAGACATTGGGAAAATCCATATATGGGTGGATAACCCTTCTGAATGTTTTTTTTCAGGGCAAATCCAAATGCTTCTTCTGGCTGACAAAGTCATCTCCAGAGGGACCAAGGTCACCAGTGCATCGCAGCAGCAGCTGGAGAGAGTCCGCTCCATGGCATGTCACAGGACTTCCTGTCCACTCTCTTAAAAGCTGTGCTTCTTCAAAATTTCTCAGACACAAGAGAACCCCATCCTTCATCAGAATGAGTGCACTTCCAGATGCCTGCAAGGAGGATTACTGAGGATTACCTAATCACGTCACAAAGAGTCCGGCACCCAACTCACCCTGGGGAAATTGTACAGCAGGGCAATAGCTTTCCTTATCCTGCTCCCTCCCTCCAAAGTGGAGAGCAGAGACTCACAGATGGCTGCCAGGAGCGGCACACCTCCTCTCCTTTTCCATTTTCAAGCCATCAGGCCTGCTGCTTGGCTTTGCCCCAGCTCTTTGCAGAACTGCGTGCTGGTGAAGCGATTGTCCCTGACGGTAACACACCACAAGCTCATTGCCCATACAACTTGGACTGCATTTCCACTTCAGTTTTTGTTAGCCCAGTTCCAGATTCCCTTTTTTCTTGGGATCCTGTATGTGATGCTGCAATGTAGACAGAAGTGGGATATGATGCTTTCTTTCAAGATTACTTAGCACTGAGAAGACACTTTGGATTACGCCAAATTTGCCAGGAGGTGAAGTGCAGAGAGAATGGAAAAAAGCAGCACCTCCTGAAAAGGGTTAAAGCTAGGATGGACAACTGTCAGGTCTCTTGTCAGAGCTGCAGGAGAAAACGCCTGTCTTGGCACAGGGCCAACAGAGAAAGGCAGAAAGATGGTGTTACCCTCACTGCTCTTGAGGGTAACACCACGGCCAGCATGTCCCAAGTAATGTGGAAAGGCTTCTACTGAAAGCTGAAAACACAACAGCATCCAGTTTGCAGTCTGTCATGAAGTCCTTGCGTCTGCTGAGAGAACAGAGTGTGACTCCTCACAGATGTCCCATTTCTTGTGCTATGGAGGAAAAAAGTAATTCCACTCTGTCCCATGCCCTGAGGCTTTTAGATGATTGTATCTTCTGAGTACCTGGGATACTGTTTTCTTTTACTTTATTAGTGATGGTTAGTCTATGATGACATAAATCATTTGACTTACATAATGCAACACCATCTCTTGCCAGAGATAAAATGTGATCATCTCATATTTGATGTCACATGATGTTGTTCTTATTCATTGTCCCACAGATCTTAAAACCATCCTTCCCCATAAGTAAGGATGAGGTAAGGACATCTCAAATTTACTTGTTTTAATATCTTGTCCTCCACCAACCACTCTGTGCTGCTGACTTCTGGCTCTAGCCTAGATTTAAAAATAAATCTAAAATCTAAACCCCATAAAAGAGTGTGTCTATGTCTTAGGTCCCAAGCATAAAAATATAATGGAGAGATACTAAGACTCCTGTCAGTGTACCTGGGGATCTTTGAAGGGAAAAGTACAAATGTGTCCTGCTCTGAAGGCATTTGAGTAAGACAAACCCACAGAAACAATCGCTGCACAGTGTACTGTATAGATGGATACTTACTGACTCCAAGGCAGGAACTGGCCTGGAAACAACAGTGCAGAAAATAGGCAGAAGCCAACCCTTCACCCAAACCCCATTTCCTTACAAGGCTTCCAAGCCATGACATTATGGCTTGAGCTAGGCAGAGTTTGCTATGCTGGCCCTTGCAGAATCACAGTGTGCGTGATACTGACCAGCCTGGGGAACAGCAAGAGGCAGAAGAGCCTTGGTGGAGACATCAGCCAAAAGTACAGTCTGTTCTGTTTCACAAACTTTAAAATTTTGGGGTCACTATACCCAATTCTTGTACACGTTCCATCACCTGCTCAAAAGTCTTGTGACAGCTGGTATGTACACCCTGTCCTAAAGCACAGAACAGAGGCATTCCATTTAATATGCTGCTCAGGTGACTGAAAAAACAGCATCTTACAAAAGAGCTTATTCAGGAACAAATTATGTATGTGTCACTGCTCTCCGCAATAAATGGGGAAGTTTTATAGTGCATTTGATAAAAAACTTGACTTTGGGGTGTTTTTTTAATATAATTTAACTAAAAGTTTATGTTCGTGATTGCTTCCTACAATACACAATGCAAATGGAAAAGAAATATGGGGGAAATTACACCACTAGCAGGAAAAGAAAATAATAAATAAAATGTGCTGGAAGTAAAACAGATGGTTGGCACCTGGTGGTCCTTTATAGCCCTGGATGACAGCTGAAGTGTTCCTGCACTTGGAGAAGTAAAAAAGGGAAGTGAAACGTCTGTATCACTGTTACACTTGTGCTGTTTCAGGGTTCTTGACATTGTAGGGTCTGGGTTTTCTAGTTGTGCCTAAACTGAAGGTCAGTCCTAGCTCAGCTGTCACATCCCTCAACAGTGCTGTTTTGCCACAGCCTGGAGGATGCAGTGCCTGTAGACCAGACCACCACCACCACACATTCCCGGGAATCAGGACCCCCGAGCACAGCAGGGCACGCACCAGCTCCCAAGCAAAGCCAGAGCACAACAGCAGCCTCTGCTGCTCTGTCTCACAGTCACCTTCTCAGGAGTGCAGAGGAGCTGAAAGCAGTGTGGTCACTCCGTGTCTCTGCATGCCCTCCCTGCCTCTGAAACACACCTACTGTAGATCTATACAAGGCTCTGCATTCTGCATTGCTGCCTGAGCACTCCCTGCACAGAGACTCCCTGGCAGAGATGCTTGTGACCTCTCCAAACAATTTTGCTGCAATGCTGTCTCCAGTGGTCTAGACCTCTCTAACCTTCTTGGCAATATAGTCTCAGAAATAAGATGTCACAATTGTCAGTCATCTACAATTCATCTTTCCCACAAAGCTATTGAATGTGACAGTAAACATTCACCTTCAGCTAAGCCCATTCTGAAAAATTACTTGGAGGCAAATTGTTGAAAAACAGACAGGCTGTTGCAAATGGGAACAAGTGAGACCAGTGCCTGCGCTCATTTGCCTAAGGTTTGGATACAAGGTCACATAGTAGGCGAAATGAGGAAAAATAATCAGCATATGCTGTATAATGGGATGATTTTAATAATAAAATTGCTGATTTTCACCTCTTATCCACAAAGATTCATTCAGCCAATTTGGAACCTGACCTCCTCCCTCCACAGGTTGGCCTTAGTTTGCACTGGTACTTGACGATGTGTATACCACACATAGGAAGTTAACTTCTTTGGTCACCTCCCAAGGAAATACTACACTGAGCAAGGGAAGGGAAGGATAGGAGCAAGCACTGCTATTCTTAACTGCGATCAACCTGCAAAGAGGCTGTGTCCACTCCCACAAACCTCCTGCAGCAAGGGGTGAGAGAGGTCCAGATTAAGGAATGACTGAGATTTTATGTGGAGCTCTTATGCGAGAAGCCTGACTTTCCATGCCAGGATGGCAGTTCTAAAGGATGAGGCACTAGAGCCAAAAGGCCCCATGACAGGGAGGATACTGAGACCACTAGTGCAGAAGTAGCTCTTCTCATGTGTTGTATGCATAGTGAGTGTAATTCCAGTACATTTTGCAATGGCTCTACTCCTTCAAAAGTCCATGAGCAACAAGAGAATTTGAAATTCATCACCTTCACCACTGAGTACTGTTTTTTAAGCATAAAAATTGTCACTAGATGAACTACATGTCAAATTTTGGAAGGTCATTTGCAACATCCCATTTCAGAAGCATCCACTACTTATTTATGTACTGAGCACTCCGCATTGGATCAGATTATTTTGCTATTACCACAGAACAATGAGCCCCCGTGGCCACACTTCTGCAGGTAAGACTTCAAACATTGTGAACAAGTGCTACAACCTTTATCATGTTTGTAGCACCATTCCTATGATACTCAAGAAAGATTTTATCAAGTCTGTGCTGTATGTTTTTAGCAGCTTATCAGAGCCACTAGCTTAAAAGCATCCTCAAATAGAAGTGACCAAAAAACAGTAGCTATTTTTATAGTTCATGTACTTAAGTGCAAGAACTGCATAAATGACTTATAGCACTTTCAATACTATGGCAATCGATCAATTTACCCCATCTTTAGAACACCATGCCTGAACTTCCCCCTCAGATCTGCAAGCGTCCTTCAAACACTTGGCCACTGTCTGTCTACTATTTCTTGACATGAACTTTCCAGATGTAATAGAATTTCAATACTCACAGAAGAGCTCCCATCAGAATGCTTTTTCAGTGAAGCACTTGGAAGCAGGTATATGTAAGATGCTAGTGAAGCATCAAAATTCAAAAAGTGAATTGCTTCTTTAATGTGTTTCAAAAGGACTAATCCTACTTCAGAGCCCAGCTTTTTTATGTTGTATACTTGAAAATTCTCTAGGTTCAGGAATGGACAGCGTAGTCCAGACACACCATGAAAATCATTTCATTTACAGTAAAAATGCTTAGGAAATTCATTAATTTGGGGGTTAATAATGTCAGAGAGGATGCACGTGATCTCACCTGCTCTCTATTTCGCTCTCTGTTTAAGAAAGAAAAATATCCACTGGAATTCCAGACTCTTTCCTCTCCCAATAAAGAAGGACAGGATTGTCTAGAATTTGTTTTATTTTTCAATTTCAAAAGAATATTTGTATGAATAATTCACATTAGTGACTGGAAAAACTAGATAACTACAGATACATAACTTTGCAAATAACTTCTCTCCAGAGTATTTGAAAGTGTTCTGAATATCAGCATTTTGCTCAAATAAGCTCTTAATTATAGTTTTAATTATTAGTACTTAACTACATGTGTTCACAGGGAAAACGTTCTGCATGAATAATTATATGCTACATTCAAAAAAAAACCCCAGTCATTTGTTTCCACTGCACAGTTTATTCAGTTTCAAATTAGAAAAAAATTACTACGTATTTGACAATTTGCATGCATAAACTCAAAACATTTCAGCTCAAAAAATTATTGATTTCTTCCAGTCTTGTATTAAGGCGTTCAGGAATTTCACCTAGGCAGACAAATATCTGGATTTAAAAAAAAAAATAATCAAAATAGACAGACAAGTTACAACTCAGATTTACTTCCGTTAACAAATATGACCACAGTGAGTCCTGGTAGTAGACAGTTGCATTCCTTATCTTTTCAGTGTGTATAGCTGATAGGAGTCAAAGTGATTGGGGAAGAGTTATCTTCAGCAAAGTTTTCTTCAACAGTTTCTTGATTTGGAGTGCTGAATAAGCCATTGTAATGTTATGTCTGCCAGGACAGATGAAATAAAATGAAAAACTCAACAGCCTGTTCACAGACTGTAAAAGCACAACAGAACACCAGAAGGTTAATACAAATACAAAACCCCCAATGAAACAAAACCCAGGACCCACAGGTTCTCCTTCACACATAATGAAAGTTCAGAACTTAAACCTACAGGAGGCCCTTTTCTAGTTATTTTTGTATGCTTTTAAATCATGTGCATTTTGTATTCTTGAAATATTATGACTGACATCAAGTTCTCTATGCCACAGATAAGGAACTGTTGAAAAAGAAAAGATTTAAGATGACCATAAAATGAACTATAAAATCCAGACTAGAATGAAATGCTGTGTGAGAACAAAAGGAAATACACAAACAGAAGGAATGAGAAGGGCAAACAGCTGACAATACATTAAGAAGCTATTTAGGTAGGGTGTAGGAGTCCAAGGTCTCTGAAAGACATGCAACATTGGACTAAAATTTGATAGCTGAAATTGGCACCCCTCCTGATGCAATCTAATGCATTGAGCTGAAAACTGCAGCAGTTCACAAACTGATTCATGAGCAGATTAGATGTTTTTGCCTCAAGGCAGTAACATCTGTCAGGAAGGATGTCAGGGGGCAGCAACAGCTCTAGCCCTCAAATTGAAATTTGTTGCCATATTTGTCCTAAGTTCAAGACAGCACTCCATGAATATCCTTGCAGACCAGCTTAGGGACTGAGACTGTAGACAAAAGCAACCCACAGCATTTACAGCAAAGCTAATAACCATATAATAATCTTCCACAGTCTCTCAGAACACAGTTAACTGGCAGCCTTACACCTACACTTCCTGATGAAACCAGTTAGCTAGGCTGCTGTTTGCACTGAAAAACCAGTATCATCTCGTTCAACTGCATTGACATCCATCAAAAATGCAGAGGAAGAAGACAGCCCCCAGTCTTCCCCTTAACAGGGCTAGTAATTTCATCAATCTAATAAGCTAAACATATTTGCATTACAGTCTTTCATTATAAATGGTACTTTCCAGCCCTTTGATGTCCCTAGGTTCTTGCCCAATCTCTTTTCTCAAGGTCTTCCTCAAAATGTGGCACACAGAGCCCCAACAATGCCCACACAGTTCCAAACACACATGATCTGCACAGTGTGCTCCCATTTTTAATTTTGTTTTTGGCAAATATTCAAGAACCTTGCTGGTCTTTCTAGGCATAATAATTGCACTGGAAGATACTTGACTAAGTCTCAGTTAGCATTTGAGACCTTTTCATCACTACTGCCAGAACTTCCACAAGTAAGTGATCTACACTATTCCTCATTAGTGATCATTCTTTCATGCAAATTTTAGCGTGCTTTTTGTTGCATGCTTTTCTCCTCCAGGACATCCATATAAATGGACCAGGATCAAATCTATTTTCTCCAGGATTCTTCCAGAAATTAAGCTGTTTTTACCAGCTTCCAGTCACAATCCCACTTGTGAGAATCTCCACTGCAGTCTTGGCAATTTGACAAGGATCAAGCACAGCATTTTGAGAACCACAATCCTGTTCATTGCCCTTCAGTTATCCTGTGTTGTCTTCCACAGTCCTTATATCCTGAAGTGTAACAGCCCCTTCTGTGCATTTCCCTCCCTCAGCGATAACAGTTGCAACCCAAGGTGCAGCAAACCTGGGTCTGGTCTCCTTCAGACTAACATAACTAAGTCATGTACACCACTTCCAGGAAAAGCCCTCGCTGCCTAACACATCTCTGCACTCAGCTGAAATCTCCCCCAGCCCACTGAAGCCCAGGTGCCAAGGTATAGACTCCTCACCATCTTCCCTACCTGGTCCTCCCTGTGTAGGATGGAAATTTCCCCTGCTGCTGAGAGAAACTGGTTTTCTTCCCATTCCCGCTCTCATAGTTTCTCACTCAGCTGAGCCCTACAGAGCTGCCCAGCTCTTCTTCTGGCTTCCTCAAGTGGCAGCTATAAATATCTAGCCAGGCTGTATCCCTCCCATCCAGCACCACTTGTCTTAGCAGCATTCAAGGAAGGGTGGCACAGAGGTAGCATGCCCCCAGGCAACTGCTGCTGCTGGCTCAGCCTGTGCTTCATCCCTTCCTCCTGCCCTGTGGAGGGAAGGGAATAGGAGAACATAACAGAGGAAAGGGACAGGGAAGTGGAAGCTAGGAGAGGAAAAGGCAAAAAGCAAAGGCAGATGGAAGACAAGCTCATGGGGATAGGTCTTCACTGACTACAGGATACACTCACTACATGTGTGGTTGGAAAAAAGCACCAGTCCCTCAGTTTGAGGAACAGCCACATGCATGTAAAACCTGCTTGCCACATAAAATCGTGCATGGAGCAAAACACCATCATTTTTTAGGATAGCCTAATAATTGGAAGGTCTTCATATGCAGCTACTGTTTCGGCAAAAGTAACACAGGTTTCTTGTAAAGGATTCAACTGCTCTAAGCTTTAAATGAGCTTTTCGAAGGTCCCTGTCAAGTTAACTTCTCATGGAACAAAATATTTCCACAAGTTAATTTTAAATTACACATAATTCCATGTTGAAACAAACACAGTCACGTACAATATTTGCAAAATATCTTTCAATGTAAATTGAGATTTTCAATAATATAGTGGAGGTAGATGTTCAAACCTAATCTGATCCAAAGTACAAAGCATACATTGATGACACCAGAAGAAACTTACCTATGTTATCCTTCTCTTTACAGGAAATAGAATAGCAACAGATTTCTCTGTCTTGAATAGCTGAAAGGTTTCTACAGAAACAAAAACGGTAAGTACTGTTATAATTCCACAAACAGTGAAAACAGAAATTTCCATGAAATTATATGTTTTCTGCTCTTGACTCAGTGGCTTCAATTCTATTCTCAGATGTTAAATTCTTAAAATATGCCACTGCGAACACAAAATCACACATTTCTTTAACTATAAGGATTAAAAGGTTATAAAGTCATGTCACAAAAATTTGAATTTCACTTTAGGCCAATACAATACTGAGAAAACCACAGAAATCCATAAGCTAAGAATAACGTTTTGTGGTGGCAACCAACTATTACCCATGTCTTATCACTCTCCTTTTACTCTTTTCATTCAGAATTCCGAGTTTTTATCTCCAGTAAATCATAATAAAAAAACCAGTACTCAAATGATCACACCATTTATCTTCATGATGTTTTCTTTATCATATTTAATATATCAGATATGACTCCTACTGAAAGGATGCCTCTACATTTAGGCATAAACTGATTCTTAATCAACTTCTTTCTGGGAATTCTCCTAGCCCCCCTCAGAGTTTCTGAGCACTTTGTAATTTTTTCATTTATTTATCCTCACACAAGTGCCACAGACATGCACAACGCTTTGGATATATGTCAAAAATAACTGACTTGCTTAAATTTACCAGCAGTAGTTTGAAATGGTTGTGTTCTGATGCCATTCAAGCATTAAACTAACATCACGATGTACTGTGAAAAGTCAAAGTGACCCTATTACTATCCATAGGAGTTGTATCTTCCGTGATGGAAAAACAGGATAATGTGAAATAATTTTTTGCAACCAAAACAATCAAGAGATGTTCAATCTACGGCAGTCAGTTATCAGTCTAGATCACTAGGACAGGTGCCAGCAGAGGTTGAAGTGGAATATCTGAGAATGTAAAATAACATCTTTTACAGCCCGTTATTGCCATAGACCAGACATTTTCTCTTACGTATCACAGTTCACATTGACTCAGCTCTTTACAAAAGCCAGCTACTTACAATTTCTCAATTAACTGCTTCTCATCCAGTGCACCTGGGAGGTCTCGTTTATTTCCAAGAACTAACACCTGAAAGAAATCATTCATATACATATTAAATCCAGGGGCAATAAAAGTTTTTTGTCTTTAACACTTTGGTGGCATTATTCTGGATCTTGCAGCTATTTAGAATGCAATAGAGGACATATTCAAAACGGCCAATGACTGTGGGAGCATCACAGAAATCCCACTCATAGTCAGGGCCAGATGCTGGATGTACACCCTATGAAAACTGGATAAAATTGTTTCTGGGTGTATTAGTATTAGAAATCTCCTTTGGAAGTGAATCTCTCCATTCTGGATGACTTTATAGAATGGTGTCAAATTAAATGCAAAGCAATGTGGAAGAGAGCATGCATCAGGCGCACTCAAACCACTGAAGGATATTCAATTCAGAGGACCAGACTAATGTTAATCAGAAGTAGGGCCCCAGCAGCATAGGCTGAGTCCTAAAGACCCAGACACAATTAATTTCCTCTATGGGTTTTTGCTCCCTTGCTTCTTAACACTGACACACTAAACAGCTCAGCATCCAAACCAAGTATCACCTAAGCATCAGACCAATTACTCTCCCTCCACTTTGAGCATCCATGGTAGAAATCTAAAAGGCAGCCAGTAGCAATTAAGTCCAAGAAATGCAGAAAATTTATCAAATAGATGCTGGAATTTCAGAGTTCCTATTTAACTCTTCAAGTATAAATGAAGGTCAGATAAACAGGCTGAAGACATGCTAAGATGAAGTAAGCAATGGAAGGTTTTTCTAATTAGGATTGCGTTATGGTTTTCCAGATGTGCTACAATTCTAAGTCAAGACTGTCCCATTATATCCCATGACTCAATAACATATTAAACTCATTACTTGCAGTCCAGATTAATAAAGCTGCTCTAAAATCTATAGCACCAAATCCTGAGCACAATAAATTGAAGGAAGTCCAATACTAATTACTACATATGAAATAAAAGCAAGTAAAAAATACATCACTGCACTTTTGAAATTACCGTGCTGGTCAGGCTGGGCATTTAGAATGTGATATTATAACACATAAAAGGCAAAGAACTTAACTAAATACTACTGAAGATATGAGAGACCAATCATTTCAGTAAGGAAAACTGAGCAACAAAACAGCATGTGAAGAGAGTGCAAAGGACAGGCAATGTCACTCCCCATGAACAGCATAACTATAGATTTCTGTAGGATTTGTTCAATAAATAATTAATATATAAAACCACAACAATAATAGCAAACCTTATAAAAAAAGATGGAGTATCACTTGAAAAATTCTCCTTTGATAATAGAGGGAGTGACTGTCTATTGGAGGTACCACTTTTACATAGACCAGGTCCAAGGTATCCATGGGTGTAGATGCCCATGTAGATTAACTTGAGATGGCATGGGTATAAACATTTACTTCTTTCCCAGTTTGCCATGGTGGCAATGTCTGGATGGGTGGGATGTCCACATGCTAACTAAACTTTCAGCTCCATCAGGCCTGGAATGAGCTCCTCCCTGCTGTAGCATCTGTGTTTATCTCAAGTTCCTGTTGTGGTGGCTTATGTGAAGTTCCCTCTGTGGCTTTGACAACGTTTTGACATAGTCCAACTGCATTCTCTAAGTGCTTACACTGTCTGCTCATCCTCAGATAACTGTGATTACTTGCAGTGGCAAAGTGACCAAATAATTGCTTACAAAAAGGGGCCGAGGAAGAGCCACCAAGATGTAAGCAAATTATTCCTCATTTGCATGTACTACTGTTTTCTTTTTTATAATCACTGGTATGAACTCTTGCTTGGTGGTGTCAACATAAAGACCAATGATAACCTGACGGATTCCTAAAATGGCAGATTACATTTAAACAAGCAACATCAGTCTCCACTTTTGTAATTCCTCATTAGAATTTCAGCTGAATACACTATTCTTTGACACTTCCTACTGGAGAACAGATGCGTATTTGCATTTTTTCCACACAATTTAGTTTGAAATACTAAGTCAAGAAAAAGTCAGGACACATAAAAAGCTAAGCTCCTACACAATGTCTGGAGGCAGAGGACACTACTTGATGTTACTGTCCGCCAACCTGAAGCAAAATGGATCTCATATGCCTTAAGATACTGCCAGAAACATACGTGGGTCACTGGTTGAAACCCAGCCAACAAGGGGCTGTCTGGAAGTAATTACTGTCTGATAATATGTTTTACTCTCATATGTTGTTGAGTACTGTGAAAAAAAATCAGAGTAATTTTTCTACGAGTGCTCAATGTATCAAGGCTGCATCATATATAACCTAGTCTTTTCAAGAGACCAGAGGAAGAAACTCATGAGGATTCAGGCTACACTGTCGACGTTCAGGGAAGAATAATAATGAAAATACTTACTGGAATTCCATGCAATTGTGGCTTATCTATCAAACTGTGTAGCTCATTCTTTGAAGCTTCTACTTTTTCTAAGTCTGCTGCATCCACCATGTAACTGCAATGAGAATACAGTTATTTATGGTATTGACCATTACTTGCAGAAACTTGCATAAAAACATCTGAAATGTGACAAACGTTTGACAACAGCATTAGAAAAATCCAGAGTTGTATAAGCCCTGCATTTATTGATACAGGAAGACAGAGAGGTAAACACAGCCTGTGGGTAAAAAATGGCCTGGAATATGTAATTACTTACATGTTGGGGTTGTGGTGTGTGCAAAACACACGACTCTTATTGTATTGGGTCTTTTTATGTGACGGAGGTGGACAGAAGAAACCCATATCTATTTTATTTTATATAATATAGTGTAATATCTAACGTTATAATAATATATATTGCGAAGTAATTTTCTATGGACATACAAAAGAAAACTTACACAACTGCATTGACTCCTCTGCAATAGCGCTCCCACATGCTTCGAAACCTTGGCTGTCCTCCAATGTCCCATACCTGGAAAAGGTAAGAACACTGCAGCCCCAAAATGGTTTTGCACTACACAGTACTAACCCAATGGAATAAATGAACTCTGATATGCAGGTTGTATTGAGAATTCCAAAATTTTATTAAAAGGTCTTCTCGGCCCTTTCCAGTCAATGGAGGGAGCCAGGCACATTCACAGAGTGAGTCAGTCCTGTGACACTGAAATGTTCTTTTGGAGAATGTTACACTTTCCCACTCACTGAAAGAAAAGTCTTACTCAGATGCTAAAGTGAATTTTAATATTCAAATACAGTCTCAAAATAAAAAAGTATCATCGTTGTATGAAACAGTTGATGATGCAGTTGAATTTTTAATGTGGCTAGAGAGACCTGATTTAAGAATGTATCAGATCTTCAACAGTTTAAAGACAGATATTAAATAAACAAAGAATTGGTCAGAGAGCAGACTGAATCCATATAAGGGATGACACACCCCAAAGGGCTCCAGCACCTCCACAGCTCTCCCATTTGTTCAACAAATGTGCTTCAAAAGACACATGGATTCACTAATCAGAACCAGAAAGGAAACAGTAGTATAGATAGGTCTGAAGTGATTAAGCAGTGATTCTTAAGGAAAGAAAGTTCCAATTCTCCTTATGACTTTAGAAAAGCACCAATACTGTAAATACGCTCTTCTCCTTTTAGTGCCTGGCAATCCCATAGAATTCCTATCTGTTAAAACGCTAACACATTTTTCTGTACTGGAGTTACTTATTCTACTTTACTTGCAAAAAATTTGGTATTTTTGGTGGATATCAATATCTTTTTTCAAAACTGTTTCTCAGATCAAAATATCTACATCATGCAGGCCAGGGCTGCGTGATAATGTAGTTGTTGTAGCTACATCCAAAGACAGTTCTGTTACAAGCGACACACAGATTAAAACAGTGATGAACAATGAAATATAAAAGTAATGGATTTGTTCCTCTGTCAAGGACAAAGAGAAGCAATTATTTCTTATTTTAGCTATCAAAACAATATATACTGTATACCAGATCTAGGAGGTATATATATTACAGAAGAAACTAAATTTCGAAGTAATATACACAGAGGCAAAATTTTTTAAGAGTTGTCCTCACATTTACACTATAAATCCAAATGTATTAAACCTGCTGTGGCAACAAAGATTTGCACAAAAGAGCAAGACCTTACAGACCCATGGGATAAGGCCTTTTTCAATTAATGTCCACTATTTTTTTTAATTTCACAGCCTGTAAATCATACTTATGCATCAATTTATGTATAATTTTCAATATCTTATATTCATATTTTAGAAATATTTCACAATTCAACATTAAAATCATTCCCTGACTGATATCTTACCATTCCTTCTGACATAAAATTATTATATCACCTAAATGCAGAGTGCCTTTGATCCCTGAATAAGATCAAAAATTTTACATATGAAAGAGCTTCTGACCATGAAGTGGATATCAATTAATATCTGTACTAACATTTGAAGCACACTATCAAAGGTCTTAATAATATAAACCTTTATACTTTAAAACCTTGATGAGTACACAGTTCAGCATTATGGTTAGGTGACAAAACTTAAACCAACACTAATTACTCCAATAACTCATCAAGACCTTGAAACTATTCAAAGCCATCTGGTGCACATCTGTGTGTCTGGAAAAAGAAACTAAATTATTTTCTTGGTAGACCAGGGAAAAAAAGAAAGGGAAAGATGATAGGGCAGGCTAGTAGTCACATTAGATTTTTGGAATGCTGATAGCCATGAAAACCTACAAGATGATGTAGCCTGGACTAACCACAAAATAAATAATAAAAGATAAAAAAATACTGGTTTTGTCCTTGCTTGATGATATACTATATCTTACTATATTAAATTGCACTGCAGAACAAGATTACTCTCATTAGGAGAAAAAGTCACCTTGAAACAATGGAAAGATAAGTCATTTCCAGTCAGTTTCCCTAATCAGGCTTACAGCTATTCATTAAAGTACAACATGAAGGACACAAGATAGACTAGGTGTTTTTAATAGTGTTTTGGAACCAAGTTTACATCAATATAGCAAGTTATAATTACCCGAAAAATGGAAAAAAACCCCATGCATAAAATGAAAAAAAATCCTTGCCTCTTTCCCTTTGAAATCAAAATGGTTCTAATAGTAACTTTCTAATACTCTTTATTATATTGAATAGCCAATGAGAGAGATAACTACTTTATTCAAAACAAATTGCTACGCCAAACCATTTTCACAGCACATGACTGAACAGACAGAATTGTGAGAATACAAGAGGCACCCAGGAAGGAGAGAGGTCTTAGTGTTAAAGAAGTTTTCTTGCATGAGCCTTGTATGCTTTGTGTATCAACTATTTTTGTATCCCAGTATTTAATACACAAAAAATATATTCTGGGTAAGAACAGGGAGAGGCAGGAGACCATACCTTAAGAGCTGAATAGACAGCTAGCTATATAAAGAAGTTTACTTTCTCTGGTTGTTTTTAAAAAGAGATTGAACTTCAAATTTCTCCCATGGCTTTTATTGGTCACTCCGGAATAAAAATTTCGTAATATTTAAAAGGTAATTTTATCCCTAGAAGATCAGCTGATTTTAAGAATCAGAAAAAGCTTACAGAATGACCAAACTGAGAAAAGTTTCTTTGACACCTGGTACCATTACCTCACAAGAGATTAAAATCTCAAGGAGTTGTTGTTCAGGCTCAATCTCAAAGGCACATATCTTGTTGGTACTGCAAGCTTTATAAAAAAATGTTTTATTCGTTCTTACCTAATCCTATAGTGTAGTAATTCTTACTGTGCTTGCAGGTCTACACTCATTAAATAGTGCAATGTTTTATTCTGTCAACTAGATCACTATGACGGAATCACTGTTTACCATATACTTAGCTGTTAAATCAAATTCTTCTAAAACCAGATACTTTGGATATATGTCTTCCCAACTTCTTCAGGAGGATCTAAGGCTCCATCTTAAGACTGTAGCTACTAGCTATATTTAAGGAGCAGATCCTTTTCTTTTGCCAGTTGAGCAAAAATGCATGTGAATAGCATGTGAAATGCATGTGAAAGCTTTCAAAGATTTTTGAAGGTACAGAAAGGTTCATTAACACTCTAGCTGTGTTTCTTTGAATTACCTCATGTCATGGGAAGGCTTGATAGTTCATGAGAAAGTTGCAGGAAAAGTATTTTCTAGATGTCATGTTATATGGCTTTTTTCAGACGCGCTGGATAGGATATTTATTGTGGATGGGGATGTGTACAATAACACATTTGTATCTTGATGTCAGTGTGTGGGTTCAGTACCTACAATCTCACAGTAGTCAGCAAAGTCTAGACAGCCATTCAGCTGATCAGATGTAACATCTCGTTTAGAATGACAGAATTATGCTCTAGGCTTGACAGTACTGACTACAGCTCCTCTGACTATTATTAAAAGAGCTTAAGCCTCACTGCAATATAGCTGTTTACATTCAGACGTCTATCTTAACCTGCAAGATGAATCCAACATCACAAATATTTGAACTCAGAAACTGATCTTTCTTCTTGGAAGTATTCAGAAAATATCAGTCATAAAACCTAACCTAAACAAACAGGTGGGGAAATTTTAAGCACAGTGTAGTATATGGGCAGAATAAGGCAGGACTAGCAATATCCAACACCATCACGATGTACGCAGACAAGCCTAAGATGTAGCCAACTTCATGTAAGAAGTGACCAATGAGCTCATCATACACAGCAAGAAGTCAGAAGCAGAAAGCCCTAATTCTACATGACTATGTGCAATCCTTTGTACCCTCTCTTCACATGATCATGGATCAATCTCTAGAAATCATAATCCAAAAAATTCTGGTGAAGTTCTAAGCTGCAGGCAGACCTTGCATTTAGAAACCTGAGGGGAAGGAGACCAGAGGCAAGGACACTATAGCTCACATCAGCCAATCAATAACTACCGCAGTGATTATTACTGTTGCTTGTCCCTGAAGAACATATAACCACGAAAGCAAATATTTGTATTTGCTCAACAGAAAAGAAAGTCCAGGAGGATGTGCAGCAGTGGGTATGCTGGGAAAAGGTAATCTAGTATTGATACTTAGGACAAGAAAAGGACATCTCCCATAACAGATTAACTCCACAGCTACCTGGCACTCTCCTCATGGTATTCTCCTTGCCCTCTACCTCTCAAGTCTGAGCAATCCTAACAGGTTCACAGCATTTAACAATGAGGCAGAGATGCTGAAGACAGAGCTGAGCAGGGACAGCATTTATGGTTCCCAAGTGTCCCAACTGGATGCTGGAATAGAACACCTATTTAATATAAGCTGCAGATAACTGCAAGCTGGGAGTGGATAAAAAGAAAAGATCAGATCCTAAAGTATCTGGTCTAGCTAGAGGAATGGTCTGAAATAAGGCAGCTGAAAGGTAACACAAGCAAGTTCAGAATGTTACATTTGGACAGAGGGAGCCAAATGCACAAAATGGATAACCAGATAGAGGTGCAGGACAAAAAGCTTGATTAGTTCACAAAATAAATACACATTTCAACAGTGCTGCAGATCTTAAATCAGCATGGACTATGAGAAGCATCTCATGTACGATTTTGAAAGTATGTACTGCCCTGTCCTCAGTGTCTGGGAGGCTTCTATATTCGTTTTTACCATCAGTCTATAGAATAGACACAGGCAAATTTCAGAAACTCCTGGTGAGATAAAAAGGGCAAGATTTTAACAATATGACCTATAAAGAGGGGAGAGGGGAGCAAAACTATAACGATTCCCAGGAAATGGCTGCCAGATACATAAGAATTTAAAAGCACCTCAATTTGTGATGACAGCAATCCTTGTCAGATACAAGGAAAAAAGCTTTATAAGATGTGTGAAAGAACATTGTGCAAACAAGGGATGTTGCAGAATCTTCTTCGTGGAAGAATGAATTTTAAGAAACCATTACAGATGATACTTGGGTAAATATCTGATTCACCCTCGAGATCAACTCCTGGTGCCCATTTCTAGGATCCTTGACAGTTACTCTGAATGACTGGTGAAACATTCGACATTGCCTGTTTGACTCAGGAACTGCCTTCTGGCCCCAGGTGTTTGTCTGGACCACTGCAGGGGTTCCTAGAGCATTCCTATTCCTATCTAATGCATGATCTTGTCTCACCCTCTACAGCACAGGACTCCCAGGACAAACAGAGTCCTCAAGGCTTTTCTCAAGCTATCAGAGGGGAAAGTACTTTGATAGTTTCCCTTCTTAGCTGATCCTAGAGTAATTCCAAGCATGCTCTACATTTATTCTTTGTGCCACTCAAATCCTCAGTTAACTCCTCTTCACAGAATCAGAGAAGCTGGCAGGGGCCTTTGGAAATTGCATAATCCAACTTTCCCTGGTCCAAACCAAGGTCACTAAGAGCAGACTGCTCCAAGGATGGAGTCTCCAGCACCTGCCTGGTTCCAATGTTCAATCCTCCTCTCAGTGAAAATGCTTCTTCTTGTGGTTTAAATGGAATATTTCAATCAGTGCTCACTACTACCTGTACTGTCACTGAATAGCACAAAGAAAAGTTTGGTTACATCTTCTGGCTCCATTGATGAGATCTTCCTGAGCATGCTCTTCTCCAGGCTAAACAGTCTCAGATAACTCAGCATCATCTCACATGAAAGATATTCCAGTTCCTTAATCACCTTCATGTGCTCTCTGCAGTAGCTCCCCATCTCTTTGCTATTGGGAAACCCAGAACTCAACAGCATATCAGGTGCTTATCAGTGCTGAATAAAATGGAGGGATCACCCCCTTAGACCTGCTGTCAAAATTCTTCCTAATGCAGCCCAGGATGCTGCTGGTCTCTCTGCTGAAAAGGTACACTGCTTGACAGTGATCAGCCTGGTGTCCACAAGGACCCTCAGTCCCTTTCTGCACAGCTGCTTCCCAGTCAGCCTGCGCTGGTGGCTGGGGTTGATCCTTCTCAGGTGCAGGACCTTGTACTTAACTTCCTAAGGATCCTATCGATCCATTTCTCTAGCCATCAAGCTCCTGCTGGATGGCAGCACGACCCTCTGCTGCACCAGCCACTCTTCTCAGTTTTGTACTACCAGCAAACTTGTTGACAGTGCACCCCATCTGACCATCCGGGTGCCTAATGAACACACTATATAATCCCTGCAATTTAGCACTAGTAACTGGGCTTCCTGCCATGGATCACAGCCCTTTTGAATTCACCAGTGCAGCTCTTCCTTACAGCCAACTGTCATAAATCACCAGGACATCCAGCAAAAATCCCTTTATTATAGAAATCACCACTTTAACTTGAAATCAGCCCAGCACAGCTTTTTCAGAGTGACCCGAGCCATACAGAATAGCCAGTAAGTGCTGAAACACTGCTGGAGCTATACAGGGAGCAGACACAGAGGCTGGTATTACCGCATGACATTTGGAATGAAGATATGACAGGTAAGGTAACTTGAATAGTAGGATGAAGCATTACAAAGCAGGAAGATTCTGCTTCTCTGAGGATGCATGAAGACCTGAAAACACTACAGTCCAGAGGAGGAGTGCTGCAACAAAGGAAGCCGGCAGAGGAACGCACAGAGCTGGTATCCCGCTCCTCCCTCTCTGCCACATCAGAGCAAAGCACAAGCAGCAAGAAGCCCGGCTTTGCCCTCCTGCAGCCTGGCCAGCACCGGGTGAGGTGGAGGGACACCGGCATCTAGTGGTGACAGCCGGGGTGACCACAGCCCAGCCCCAGCAGCTCCAACCCCCCGTGTACCTGCTCTCTGCTCCCTCCAGACCGCAATGGCCGGGAAGCGTGGAATCTGCCATGTTAAGAAAAACAAGCACAAGAGCAAGGAAAATGAAGCTGTGGCATTATCTGTGCCTACACATGTCTGTAGTGCTCTATTTCCTTTTAACTGAGACTATTCTAAGACCATCACTGCAAGAACCAAAGGTTGGTTAGCTGGAGGTTCCCAATCACTTTAAACAGCAGTTCACAATTCATGTCTTCTGAGGTTCTTGAAACTTGGCTTATTAAAGTAAATTTTATTAATTGCTGTCTAGCTTGTTGAACAGTAAATCTCACCAAAGCAAAATGACTACTAACACTAAGCAAATCCAAAAATGCAGAAAATCCATCAAAACCAAATCACTCAGCAAACAGCAGAACTGTTTGGAATTAAAATCTCTAAGTAATTCAGTCAGATCTTTTTGTCAGGGAAGAAAAAAAGGATGGCCATCAGTTTTGTAATGAATTTCACTAAAATAGTTCTAGCTGATCCTAAGTTGTAGTACATTAAGTATTTTGATGCTGGAAATCATCCTATACTTTAATACCTCAACCACAACCTCAAAACATCAGGCTTCCTGCTTAGATTTCAAACACAGTGTGGTAAAATCTCTCCTTTTTGCCTCCTTTTTTTGAAAATAACAGGTGACATGTTATTAAATATATTTATAAGACAAAATTTGACCCCTGATTATTAAAGCTAACAGCCTTACATTTTTAAACGTTTCACTTCAATTCAAGAACATATGAAACTGGCATCTTCCTACAAAATGTTCTGGCTTGTGTAAAACAGTGTTTTTCTTTTAGTGTGATTCAGATAAATACTCAGACACACAGACATGTCAGTGACCGTATTTTTACATATTAAGATGAGAGACTGAAAATGAGAATAAATCTACTGGCTTCTGGAAATGACCGCCAAAATCAGAAGAAAGGAAAGAAGACCATGGGCTTCAGTTCTTTCTGCCTTCCGGAATTGTATGGAATCTGCAGATGGAGCTGAAGTAATGATACCAAGCAGTGACACTGCACTAGCATAATCCTTGCTTCTTAGTGGCCTACCCCAAAATACAGCAAAAACCAGACAAATTATTAGCAGCACCTAATTGCTGGGTTTGCAACTTACTTTTCCAAAAGTGATCAATCTTACACTTCTAGAATGCAAATTTTTCACTTGACGACTTTTTGACCCAGATGATTTCTCAGCCTCACTTTTATAGTAAGTTTAATTGATTCTGTTTTGCACTGTCCCCTGAAACCTCTAAAAAAGGTCAGACACAATGTCAGGTCTTTGCTTAGCAGAGAGATCATTCCTGTCATGTTTAAAGAATTTCACAGGTATAGTAAAATAACACTTTATCCTTGAATTTTAATAGCTGACACTTAAATATCATAGTATTTCTATGAGAAAGGTTACCTATTTGGTTGGGATAAAAAGGTTAAAGAAAATTTCACTCTGAATCCCTGTTATTGGACTACAAATAGCTCATAAAAGGATTCTAGCAAGAGGCACCCCTTCACCATTCTTCAGTCATCAACTTATCACCTTAGGATGTCACTCTTCTCAAAGTAGAATAATTTCGGAAACTTTATCTAGTAATTAGGCTGTAAGATTTTAACCTAGATACAGGAATAGTGACATATAAGTACTTCATCCTGACAGACTTTTAAGGAAATAAGCATCTATGCATAAGAGTCATATTCCTGAACGGCTCTTACTTTCACTGTATGCTCTTGTAGCAGAGAGACCGTGAGAGTGAGTCAAGATGTCTTCCGGTGCACTTGCTTCCAAACTAAGTATCATTTTTGAAACTAACTGAGATATTAATTATGTTAGCATTATCTCCTTATTCTTACAAATTCTATTATAGCAACTATATATAGACTTACTTTTGAGATCATAGAGTAAAACAAGGCATAGATCCACAGAAACCCACACACACACTCTCTGCACACTTAATCCTGCTACATAATTTGCATAGACAATTCTGTTATAAACTATTACTCAGTTCCTTCTTGAACTATCCCGGCTCAAAAAGTACTTTATTTTGAAGACTGCTTACTTGTAAAAGATTTTTGCCTGGTACAATGAACCATCAGCAACTTTTTCGTTTTCTTACACATCTGACAATTCTGCAGCAGCACTGGTACAGCCTTCCAGTTATGGTTATATTTTCTCTTTATAAATCATGGCCTCATTGTTTATGTGCAAAAGAGAGGAAACAAAGGAATAAATATTCCTGTGGATTATTTATGAACTATGGTTGAATGCGGTAACTTTTTTATTGACCGTGGCATCTCTGCACTTTGATCAGTGGTCTAGGAGTCATACCAAACAAGAGGGAGAGTATCTGCAGAACTGAGGGACGAAAGAACTTACATTTCATGGAAAAGGACAGAAAAGTCAAGGTAAGGACAAAAATCTAGACACTGCTGACCTAATTTTAGCTAGTTGTGAATTTGTTCTAGACAAATCAACCAGGTTCCCTTCATAATCAAACTACAGACAGAGCCTTAATGTTACTGGAGTGATTTATCTCCATTGCAATGCCTATGTATCTCTATAGCCCTAAGAGATAGTTCCCTGATAACTGGCTTAAGTAAGATGATCTGCTTCAGTATAGATGTGTGAGCTAAACCACACTCTCCACTGAGATGCCTAAGTTAGGTGTCAAGTGGCTCCAGATTTCACTTACACTTGGGAGGAGGGGGAGAGGGGGAGAGAGAAGACAAGAGAAGACAGATACACCCCCAGGAGTCAACACAGCTACCTCAGTATCTCCACATTTTATGATCTTTCTAAATCAAAAAAGTACAACAAAGCTTCTGCCTGGCACGGAATATAATGAAATCAAACAGATTGATGTAACAGAGAAATATATTACTTTATGTAAAAAAAATTACTCTGGAGCTAGAAAAAGATAAGGGATCCTATAATCTTAAAAGAAATTTCCTGTCTTCCATATTTCCAGTTGAAATTCCTCTATTATTTCGTTACTCTGTATTAATTCAAACATGTGCACCTACCTTTATGGTAACATTTCCTTTTGTTATTTTTCTCATATTGAAGCCTACTGTAGGAATCATATCTTCTGTGAACTGCCCCGACTAGAATATAAAACCAAAATTATATTTATTATAAAACAAATACATACAAGAAAGGTTCTCATTTGCAATCTCAAAAATTTTATTTTCCCATACTGTAAAATATCACATTCATTTTCAGCAAAAGCACTGGCCAGCACTTCAATTACTGCATTGTCACATCAAGGAAGACTGTTCATTTCAGTCCCCTTAAATGATCTTTTATTCTCCTCAGCAACAAAGATCACCCCAGAAACCACGAGACTTCAGATAATTCTTCATCTGATCCTTGGCAACACAGCCAAAATATAGAATTGTAGAATGATTTGAGTTGAAAGAAACCTTCAAAAGTCACTTAGTCTTACCCCCAATATGATAAAATATTGTAAAACTGACTTTATGATTTTTTCCTGTAGTTTTTCACTACTGTTACCAATGGTTTAACTCCAAATATAAAAACAGTGAGGGACTACTCATGTAGAGAGTACTATGTACAGACTTGTTTCTTCTGTGTAGGTGATAGCAGAAGAATCCTCTGCAGACCTAAGAGAATGCCATTAGGACAGAAAATGCAAGGTACTAATTCAGCATGCCATAAACCCCAAACATAAAACCTAAGTGCTGCCTCCTCCTCCAGTTCAGAGAAGTATTTTCACAACAGACACACTTTTCATCATGCCAGTGGGAATCTTACAGACTTCTACCCACTACAGGAGACAGTTTTGGAGAATAAAAATGAAACTTAGATCTAAGTAAGTCATTCATTCATTCTTCCTCTTGACAATGTATCATTAACAAGCTGTTGTGTCTCCTGGCCATGGTACAATAAGATAGGCAGTTAGTTACTTATGTCCACAGGAGCTCTCTGCAGCATACACAGCAATCCTGGTTTCCCAGTCATACAGCGAGGAAAGCAGGACCTTATGGACCAGCCACTGCCCTTCCATATCTGCCTGCCCACATTCACCTCCTCAACCCACATGCCCTGTGGATTTTTTGGAAGAAAATAGTTATATGGACAAGGCAGGATGCAGCCACGCTCCATCAATTCCTTCTCATCTGAGAAATGGAGAATCAGAGCTTCAGGGTGCACTGGAACAGCAAAGTGTTTCTCAGTCTACCCCTCCAGGGTTGTTCCTGGGATCTGTATGACTTCAGAAACTTTTCTGTTTCCTGTTTGCAGTGGAGTGAGAATACACTCTGGCTTCAGTTTGCCTTTACAATCTAAGGTTAATAATTTTTAATCTGGGGCTTTAAAAGCTCTCTAACTTTTGACAGTTACTTGATTGTCTCACAAGATTTCAGAGTTTGGAATTAGATCCTTCAGTCAAGAAACAACTTCCATCATTACTTGTTCAACCTTATTTATGAGAATCTTCTTGCTAAATTCTGTACTATACATCCTCACCCATCTTTTGTCTTTTTTCTTCTCCTGCTTCAGTCACATGTCAATAGCAGTAGGAAAAAAAGTGAAGACAAAAGCACCTGCAGTTTCACACAGATACACATACCCAGCACTGACAGTAGGTTTTAACCGGATGTAGTATGACAAAGCCAACGAGTAACCACCTTGTGTATCAGGTACTGGTCTGCTCAGGAAAATGGTGGAGTCACCATCCCTGGAAGTGTTCAAGAACTGACTGGATATGGCACTTACTGCTACGGTTCAGTTGACAGGGTGGTGTACAGTCAAGTATTGGACTTGATGATCTTGGAGGTCTTTTCCGACCTTAATGATTCTGTGATTCTACTAATTTGTTAAATAGCACATATATTTGTGGAGGACTAACCTACAAACCCATATGAACACATAAACACTGAAAATGTAGAATCATTACTCAAGGGCAGGAATGCCTGGAAAACCAGACAGCTGCCTCAGAAGGCTATAGAAAGTCAGGATTTCAATTTTGTCAGTAAATTATACATCACATGTAATAGGCTAAACTGGAAGACAAAAACAAATTAAAAAAACAAACCACTATAACTACTCTGGTATTGGGGATAGAAAGCAAAGAATTAGCATCCCCTTCACTGGTCTTTAGTCTTTTCCTCTAAAAATTCCCCATTCTGGGTGAATGGAACCAGATACAAAGCAAGTATTATGTCCACAGATCTTTATTTTCCCACACAGTGAAGAAAAGAAAGCAACAGGTTGAATCTTTTGCCCACATTAGTCCAAGAGCTCTGCTTACTGTGTTTTGTTTGAAGTGTTGTAACCACCTAACCACCACAAAGTAAAAAGTCTGTACTATTGTGCTTGCTAAGGAAGTTTTGCCTATTTTCGTGAATATTCAGGCAGTGCAAAAAACGTTTTTGTCATATTTTAGGAAAAACAGATTACATGCCGACACAGGTGAAAAACAACTGATTCTAAGAAGTTTGTAATGTCCTCTAAAAGTTTCTGAATACTGAACTGATAATGAACAGTCATTACCCCCTACCATATCAACAGCCTTGGACCAGATTCTACTCCATTTTATCACTGCACATCAACAGTAAGAGGTAACAAAGGACTAAATATGGCTCAAATTCTTGAGAGCAGAGACTGTCTCGGTGTTTATTCAATCTTAGCATGATAAGATCTCTGAATGCTCTTACAAAGTGAAAACAAAAATAATTTCCAAAAATGTTTCTTCTTGATGCACTAAAGCTTGCATTTTAAGTAACCTGTATTTTGCAACAGTTATTTTCATCTTGTCACACTCTAGCCACGTATTCACAAACATACATAGAGTTCCCAATCTGTTTGCCCTTCCCATATCAACAGTATTCAAGAGTAAACTATTATTCATTGCCTTATCCTAACTGGTTTTCAAAATTCTCCAACCACATTTCTTTGGTGAGTATCATGGTGTGTCATCTCCAGACTGAGAAGTCCAAAAGCTACAAAACCTGCAATGTGACCCTCCCTAAGTCACAAAGCATGAATGCCTTGTAGAATACTCTTGAGAGTTGCTGGAAAAATCAGACCTGCAGTTACAGGTGTGCTCTGGTGTTCAAGGTATTACATCAGAGATATAAACACCTGTGATGCCATTCCATGGGTGGTACAGTACAAGGGAGTGGACACACATTTACCCACAACACTACTGAGGTCTCTGAACCACTGTGTTCTTCTTTGTTCTGCTCATGAAAACAATTCAAGAAGCAATTTAATTTGTCATGCCTTTACACTGTTCCTCAGCAAGGCCTGCCCTTGGGAAATGAATGGGCACCAAGGGCTCTCTTACCAAGACCACCTGAGTGCCTAACAAACCAACTAAAATACCAGCTACAGGTATATTCTGTTTACTGATTGCTGATGTCACCCAAAACACACTTTCACTGGGTGCTTGTGCTACCTCATTCCTTTTTCTCCTGTTCCCTCTCTGCTTCTTCATTCACCCTAATGCATAACCTATTTTTTCTGTTAATCCATAATCATATACAAAAGCAAGAAACAAATATCATATACAAATGTCTTCATTGTCTCAATCTCTCTGACTTTAGCAAACACACCTCCCAGTCTGGTTTTGACTCATGATCTAGTAGCTTTTCAGAATAAGGACAGAAGAATATCTGGAAATTTCTATCTTGTAGCAGCTGAAGCTGTGATACACCTCACAAGTAATACCACCTTGCAGAAAATTCTATGTGCTAAGATTCATGATTAGTAGTAAGCAAATAGAACATACTATATATTTATTTCCATCTTCAGAAGGAAAGCAAAACTTTGGTATGGACCCAAATGCAGGTTGAAGGGCACAGCAAAAAAGGATGAGGAATGCATTTTAGTATGGTGACAAAAAAGAAAATGTCATGGTAGGTGTCAGCAATAGAGAGGTTGCAAGGCCATCACCAGAGGGGGAACGGAATGCTGGAGTCAGACTTGAATGCTGGGAAAGAGCTATGGAGGAATTGTGGGAGGCATCAGTATTGATGCAACCGATGGGAGGAGAGAATTCAGTAATGGGCAACTTGTGGCCTTGGGGGATGCACAATATATTATTTTGGGATACACTGGTCATGAAAAGCCAACTCTGAATCACGGCAAGAGCCCATGCCCATGGATCTGCTCCAAGATGGGCACACTTTGCAGCCAGACCCAGGAGACATCTTCTTTCTCCCTCTGGAAACATTTTCACACACACTGAGCCTGCTGCTGTGAAATTCTCGAGGTTGCAAACGATGCAAGAGCTGCCACACACTCTCTCCCGCCCGCGTTCCCTTCCTCCCTCCCAGCGCATCCCACCGCATCTTCCCGCATCCCACCGCATCTCCCCGCATCCCACCGCATCGCCGCGGGACCCCATGCCGGGCGGCGGCTCCGCCGCAGCAGCAAAGCCCGCACTTGTTGCAG
>VZRL01002459.1:813496-919888 GCA_013397895.1 Origma solitaria
CGCGCTGGCAGCCCCGGCTTGCCGGAGTTGATGAGCTTGGGCTGCCTGACAGGAGCGATTTTGTAGGTTCATCGCGTCTGGTGATGGCAGTGCTCCCACCTCGAGGCTGAGACCGCCACTGTTCCCATGAAACTCTTCTTGATTGTTCATTGTGTAGTGACAGACGTTCAGATCCAGGACTTGCTGTGGTTTTATTTTTTTTCTGCTGTGACAATTTTTTAGGAAAATCACCCTTAGTATGACTTCTTTGCCTCAAGGGATGCTTGTGGTGGTGCTTTTGTGTTATGGTCAATGATGGGACATGCCCCTTCACCAAGAATCTTCTGCCTGCACAGGATGAGTGACATTTAGCATACAGTCTTGCTGCAGAGCATTAGAGAAAGGCTTGTTTTACCCATAAACACAGGGCTAACACTGAATCCATCTGCCAGTCTCAGAACTTGTTACTAGAATTTGATGCTCTGGAAAGGTTACAGATGCTGGGAGGGTTGGTTGATGAAGGACGTTGATACAGGCATAAACAAGGCCCATACATATTTAGTCTGGATACCTCTACTATTGGAACATAGCACATTCATCAAAGCATTTTGAAATTTTGTTTTCTTGGTCTTTTTAGAGGCATAATTCAGCAATTTAGAGAATGCAGTCCGTGACAAAACTTCACTGGTTATGTCAGTTGGACCACAAAATCTGGAAGCTCTTGAGACTTTGCTCTCAAGAGCAGTTGGTTTTGGACTAGCTATAGGGTGAAAAACATCATGGTTTTTCATGCTCTTGTTTTAGATACAGTCAAAATTACTCACAGTGCAATTCTAAAAGTACTGAGTTATTACTTTCTTAAATTTGCATATTTCCAAACGGAAATTGAATGCTGGAGATGGCCCTGCCACCCAATGGTAATGTTAAGGAATTATTTTTTTCTTGCTTCTCTTAAATCTAATTGCTTTGCTTCAGAATTCGTATTTAGTGGCAAGTCTCAAACAAAAGAAAGTTGCTTTTTTTTTGGCTTTTTTTGCTTTTTTTTTTTTTTTTTTACCTGTAGCATAAGGTTTTGTTCTGGCTGCAGGTATTCCATTTCTCTTAATGCTGTTCCCATTGGTAGTTTGGGTAGAGTCAGAATTTTGAATGCCACTCTTAAAACTGAGGCAGCAATAGTGTCTTCAGCAGCTTTAAAGCATGATACAGCTCTTAAAGTTTCTTGAAAATTGATGACAGAGTGAAAAGAACCTGGTCAGATCCTGCATGGAGGGAGAGTGTAGCAGAACTCTGCTCGTTTACTTATCTCTGAGTAGCAGCCAGATGGCTGCTAGGTACATAGGTACATCCTCACCAGCAGTCACAAATTTACTGGATAGTTTACTATTTACGCTACATGTATCTGGGGAAATCACTGGGGAAATGGGTGGAAAAGTCGACATTGATGAAATGGGTTATTCTGGTTGGATGGGTAAAAGGACTAGGAAATAAGTCACAAGCACATCACTAATCTTTCATTTTTCTGCTATTTATCTTGTGATTTTAAAAACTTATTTTGGCCAAAGCAATTACTGAACTTTGGGTGAATAGGTGAAATCTTTCTGGCTGCCTTAAAATTGCTGGCTGCCCTGATCAGAATTTCCCCCATCTCCATATATCACTCAGCTGGTGATGTGCAAAATAAAGACAGTCCATTTGTGAGAGTGATTTCTGGAATGAAGTGGTTCTGATTATAGCATGGGGGAAAACTCACATAAAATTGAGCAGTCTCTATTTTTGCAAGAAATACTAAATTTTTTGGTAGCACTTGAGTATCTTAGTGATGGAAGGTTAATTAACAATATATTGTAGATATACTAACAGTCTGAAAAAATACATTTCAGGCATATCCTCATCAAAGGTTGGCAGAAGATGCACAGATAGAGTCTAAAACATTAATTCAGCTGTACAGTGACTGAAGTCTTTTATAGTGTCTTGGGGGTTTGTCCAAGTTCAAAGTTCTGTTATATTGTTCTAAAATCTGTTATATCTTTTGCAAAACTGTATGATTATAAAAGGCATTCTTTATTTCACAGACTGTTTGTTAATAGAATATTGTATGTAGACATATTGCTGCCTTGCTACAATTAGCAGCTCAGAGGATGTTTGTTTTCATAGCTTAAAGCTATCCTGTTATCCTGTGTGGCTGTAGACAGACAAGCCAGTTAATGTTTCTGGGAAACATAACCACTGATAAAGTATTTTACTTTTCTGTCTTTTTTATTGAGTTTTGCACACTGCAGGGCCAGTTTATCAGTGTTATGGGACCATGCAGTGTCCAGCTGCAGAATCATTGGTAAAGACATCCAAGGTCATCGAGTCCAGCCTATGACGGATCATCACCTTGTAAACTAGACCACAGCACTAAGTGCCACATTTAGTTGTTTATTGAACACTTCCAGGGATGGTGATTCAACCACCTCCCTGGGCAGATTTTAAGGAGGAGAAGCCTTCAGCTGAATGAAGTCCCCAGAGAAGAGAGCATGAGAAGAGGTAATGGCTCACTGGTATATTCAGGTTTGTCCTGGTACACGAGATATTTGGGGAAAAAAAAATGTAGTTTTTTTAATAAGTCATGCATCTTTTCTGCTAATGAGGCACTCCATTAGGGAGTGACTAGTCATCTTTTCTATTTGTAGGCCAGAGTCAAGCAGCTGCATTGCTGAAGGGAGCAGAAAGACTGTGCTGAACTTTTCAGTGAAAGCCTTGTAAAGTACCTGCCCGTGTCTGCATGTATCGTCTGTGCCCTCTGCTGGCTGCAGCCCCAGAGGCTCTAGTATGTACCTTAAATTCTTGTCATGCTCTGGTGAGGGAAAAGGTGAAGAAGGATTTCTGTAAGAACTGTTGTAGTGGCAGATTAAGGTTTTTAGCTCACAAATGCTGTGATATGGATACCTAAACTTGGTATATGCAGTTCATGCTGAAATAGTGCCTAATATTTACAGATAGCCTAGATCTGTTACTAGTCCCGTGCCCTTAACTACTAGCTGTCCCAGCAGTAAAATACTTCATGCTTTGTTGTGACGTTAACCATATAATCATTGTGGGACTACAGGATGCCCTTAGCCTCCCTTTAAATGGGTGGTTTTTTTGTCCCTGCCTCAGGAAATCATCACTTGACAGAGGCAAGCTGTCGTCTTGTCTCAACCTGCTAGTAGCCTGGGGGAGCAGTGTGCTCTGTGAGACTGCTAACATATGGTATATTTCTCCTGTAGGATCTTGAAGAGTTCTGTTGAATAAATATGTTTTCTGATATGAAAACAAAGGCAGAGACAGGTGACTGCATATTGTCTAGAGTCCACATATATGTGGTGCTAAACACCACCCTCTAGAATTGTGTACACAGAGCCAAAATGTTGGTTGAATATATAAAATAATGATCCACATTAATTTTCATACTGTCTGTGTCTGATTACTAATCAATAAAATACCTTATCAGTTATAAACCAAGGCTTATACAAGCATACACTGAAAAAGTCATCTAATTACTACTGACCAAGGAGAACTATAATCAATACCACCATGAGGGTGGTAACACATTAGTGAACATAATTAAATCCAAAGTTATTCCCTTAAGGATGCTAATATTGATAAGTGCCCTTTACCTTCTTGCCCCTTACTTTTTTGTATATAACAAGAGGACAACAAATGTGGGAAGCATTTGCAGTCCTGAGTGGTAGTGGCAGTGAACAGTAGCTGCAAGAGGTTTGGAACAGTTACATGAAAAGAACTATTCTATAAAGGCTCTGATCCTTCACTGGTATACACAAAAGCTTAGAATTGATCTTGAATACAGCATGTTTACTGGATCATCACCCTAATGAAAAATACTGTGATGCAGGATTAATTTTCAGTGGAGTATTTCCAGAAACACAGACAGGGAGGTCTGGGATAGCCACACATTAGGAATCATTTAAAACCAGTAAGAGATGAAGTTAGACTAGTAAACTTTTTTAATCTGTTTCCATGCACCTATACAATGGTTTTCAGTAGCACAGGAGAAAAAGAATGCCAAGAAAGAACAACCAAAAAAAATCTTTAGGAAAGGTGAAATCATTAATAAAGCAGTAATTTTTTTAAGACACACAATAAACATTTTTGTTTAATCAATGTTATTTTTTTGGAGTGAAACTCATTACTCCAACTTGAAGTCTCGTGCCCTGATTTTGCAGACTGTTCTGCTTTGACAGAATGGCTGTCTGCCAGTGCAAAGAGCTGGCACAAGCACAGTGTGAAAAAAACTTTCAAGTAAGTTTCAGGTGTGTATGCTTAAAGGATGGAATTTAGTTATCAGCTTCAAAAGTGCTCCATAACGGAATGTGTTTTAAAATTATATAACTGTCTCTAATGTCTTGTTGTTTGTGTTGGAAAGTAATGGATAGGTACATGTTGAAATCTAATCTGTCTGGAAGTTGTCTAGTACATATTGCACAGGTCTGAAATCTTCTGTACAATTCTTTGCTGATATGTATATATAACAGGGTGCCCCAGAGTGGTGCAGGGCGTAAAGCAAATTTTGCTGAACTCTTTGGGATGCTAGTCACATCATAGGCTGTCTACAAAGTGATCTTACTGGCCTCTCAAAATATCTCTCCATGTTGTTATTTTTAACACAGAAAAGCAAAAACTCTGTGAGGCGAGGACTAGACTATGTTTTCATTCTGTTCAGATTCTGTAAGTGCGAATTGCCATCTCTTTTTGAAGTGCCAATATTTTTGTGTGTCCCAGAATAAGCAGTACAAATAACTAGATCCAGATTATTCAGACAGAGAAGCAGAATTTCAATTAAAATTTTAGCAAAATGCCAAAACATCGAAGGAGGGTATCAAACAGCTTTCACTTAAAAAGACCCTTTCGTCAAACCCACGTTAGCATTTCCCTGTCCACAAGTATTGCCAGCCTGAATTCTTTCTAGAAAGGAGAAATACAAAATAATGAATGGCAATCAAAATGAACTGTTCCTGTAGTATTTAATCTTTTGAAAAATACAAGAATGCAAGAAATGAAAGCTATAAGGCTAACTAGTGATTCCAGGAAATACAATGAATGGAAGAAAATCTCTTTGGAAGGGGGTCCACTTGAGGAGAATATAAGTTTGGCTTTGAACATAAGATAGTCACCAGCAATGCAAGGCATAGCACCCCTTTCCTTCTTTTTAACTTTTACTCCATGGAGACTCATTTGCTCCATGGTGACCCTTTATCGTAGGACATAGGTAAGACAGATATAATACAGAGCAAAATAATATATTTGGAAAATACTGTAATTTAACACATAGCAGACTTAAATCCTGAAGTTTGTAGGATTTAAAGCATTAATTGCAGATACATATAGATAACATAAATAATCCTGAATCAACATATGAAAGGTGGTTGGCAAAGCATGGTGCATCAGAGCACAAGGCAGATTGCTACTTACACACGCATCTTAGGAAGGCACAGTTTGTTGCAATAGACTCCTTTCCTCTCCTTTTTGCTTTTCTGATGCTGGCTGGTCTCAAGAAAAGAAAGAGATGGGATCAGATGAATAGGTCTAGCATATCAGTTAGTGTGTTGCTTTATCTGTTCAGTGAGCCTTGGGGAAAGGTTGTCAATATTAAGTACCAGGTAGATAAAAACTGTTGAATGGAGAGAGACTGGTCTGTCCACATTCCCCAGTGCTTCACTCTTTCACTTCTGCAGTTCACTTCGTCTTCATCCATTGGGAGGTCCTGGTGCTCTGTTTCAACTCTTCTGTGATTTTAACTTCTCATTCCTCCTTTTATGGTGTCTTCCTGCTTGAACCATCACAAATGTTCTGCTTGCTATTACCTGGCTGATAGTCAAAAGTTTTTATGGCAAGACTTGTAGATTTTGTGAACTTGCAAGCTGTCTTACCACAAAGTGCTACAAATCTAGTATCTTTCAGTTTAGCCATGATAAAGCGTTGTGGAAAAGACAGAATTTCATAAAAGTTATACAAGTTTTGCTAAGGCTTTACCAGTGATGTTTCCAGTTTTTAGAAACTCTTTGATAGGTTACCACAAATGCAGTGTGATGGAGTTCAGGCACAGGAGTTATGGTACCATGCCTTTTCTTTACCCAAGATGAAATAACCAATATCAAAGCTGCAGTGAAAAAAGCATGTTTTTGCAAAGGTGATCAAAACCAGATGGATTCTTTTGTGCTGGACAATCTGTTACATATATATTTTTTATTCATGATAGCACTTGGAACATTCATGGCAGAAATAGCTTTGACTCGTGGACTTATCACTGTAACTGGGATGAGAAAATTGTCACTTCCTCTTGATAACTTGCTGTCCAAAAGCCATAAAACATTATTTCTCCATGTTAACTCTAAAGGCTTCATCTATTTTTCTGCATCTCTGTTATGACCAACAACCTGAAAATTCAAAGAGAATGGATATAATATGTGTTTTCTGCTAAATTAAGGAATGAGCTTTTTATAAGTGAATGGCCACTGTATTGAAATTCTGGTTATTTTCATTAGTGAGGCAGGCTGTATCTATGGGTGGTAGTGAATTATTTATGTAGATCATACCTAGCTCTAGGGAGATTTTTAATGTATCCATGCCAGCAGCCACTCTTCAACTATGAGAAGGCCAACTGTCTATTAAGCATCTGACATAATAATTTGAAAAGGTTATTTTATCAAATAAACTGTGGTTAATTGCTTCTAAATGCTTAAACTGACTATATGTTGATCATAACTAGACTCCTGGTATGATACTGGGAGTAGTTTTCTTTGAGGTATCTCTGCTATTTTCACACTGCTTTTGGCAATGGAATAGTATTAGGCAAATACTTTCAGTTCTGTCAGCAAACCGAATCAAAATGGTGGTCCTGAGATTGAGGACCATGGGAAGTGAATAAAGGGAGTCTCAGTTCCCCAGTGACACTTATCTTTCTGCCTTCTCCTGCTGGGTTTTCCTGAGGAGCAAACTGATTTCCACCAAAGGGACTCCTCAGGAAATAATGAGACATAAAGTCCCATGCACGGACTTTTGTCCAAGTGGCACATACAGCCCTATCCAGTTCCTAGGGATGGCTGGACGGAGAAACTAGGACTGGCGACTAGGACTGGCAGGGAATGCGCAGGCAGAGCAGATGAGTTGTGAGGATTGGCAAGACAAAACAACTGGAAACCAAGAAAGGGACATCTGAAATAAGGGAGACGGTTTGTGAGAAGAAAGGATAAACTGCTACAGTTCAAATTTTAAATAATGAAGCTGTAATATTCAAAGTCAACATTTACACTAAGGTTAGAACCTTTTGAAGGGTTACAAATGTATTTAAAGAACAACTACAGGATCCATAAAGGTTGTGTGAAGAGTGAAGGAACTTTACATTAATCAGATCAATTTTATGCTGCAAAGTCCCACAGATCTAAAGTTAAGCCAAATATTTTTAAGAGCTAATTCCATTAGTGTGAAAAGAAATTAATTCTTGCATAGACCATCAAACCTGATGACTTATTTTTTGTATTATATACTATATATTTAAATGTCTTAACTTGAAGTACACAAAATAGTATTGCCAACATTTTTTTTCCTAATATAATGATTAAAAATGTAAACTGTAAAAAATATTTCTTGCTCTGGATTATCATATCTCATATGGTATAATCAATGCATATAGACAGATAATCTTTGGCACAAATAGTAGTTTATAGAACTGAACTGAAGAAATACTTTCAAGTTGAAGTGTCACCTATGGGTAAGAAAGGGTTACCTGATTCAGATAAGATCATAAGCCTTTCAGGAATTAATTTGTTTGTTTTGTAAATAAAACCTTTAGATTTTCAAATACATCCAAGGAA
Source organism: Origma solitaria (assembly GCA_013397895.1). Classification (NCBI taxonomy): domain Eukaryota; kingdom Metazoa; phylum Chordata; class Aves; order Passeriformes; family Acanthizidae; genus Origma; species Origma solitaria. The sequence goes on from VZRL01002459.1 coordinate 821,332, forward strand.
AAGAATATTCTCACTTTCATGAGTCATTTGTATTAAGGTTCTCAAAAGTAGAATTAAGTGAAACAGATCAAACATCCTTATCTTATAGGATGAAGAGCTACTGAAAGTACGAGTATCATTTTCTTCTAAATCGTAGCTACTGGCAGCTGTAACAGTGTTATATTCTGCAGTTGTTATATTAAGTGTATTATTTCCAAAGTTAGATTGGAAATCTATTTCAGGATGTGTAGATAATGTCACCTTACTCTCAGAGGTAAATGAAAATGGGGTTCTGTTAGACAGGATCTTTTCTTCAGAGACTTCTATGTTAGAAAGTGAATTTGAGGATATCTGAATGCAAGTATCTTCTGAAATGCAAGTATGGAGGTAATGGATGTCATTTATATCAGCTCTAGGTTCACAGCTGTGCCCTGCATAACAATGGCAATCAAATTTTTCTATGAATGTTTGCAGATCCTGGTATGATGGTTGCCCTTGTAAACTGTATTTTCCATCCTTTGTCATTTGCATTGCAATATTCTCAGGGTTCAAGTGAAGATAGTCATTGGAATTCCATTTTTTCCGTGCGCAAGCACCAGAGTCTTGGCATAGCACTTGGCTACATATTCTGGCCGCCATTGTGACGTTGATGAGGTATGGAATCAAAGTCCTCCTAAGGTAGTTGTCCAGAGTTCTACAGGTGTTCTGTGAAAAGAGCATTATACCTCCACAGTTTAGTATGGAAACTATTAAAATTACTAATATTTAAAATGCTGTCATTCTAGTAACAGTACCACAGTGTATATCTATAAATGTTTCCCCTGAGGATTTGATAATAGTTATAACTTGTTGTTATAAGCAAGTTTATCTGAGAAGCTGTTAAAAAATTCAAGGATCACGGCAAATTTATGTTATGTAGTTGCTGATGATGTTACAAAAAGCACTTAGATCAGAAAGTGGATGTCTTTAAGCTTGCATTTTATCTCTGTATTTCATGTAGCTATTTGAGTCAGATGCATTTAAAGAAGTTTCGTGAAGGATTGAAGTTCCTTTTTAAGTCTTAAATAGTTTGAAGGGATCTTGGGAAAAAATCTGACTTCTTCAGCCTAAGAAAATGCTTTTTCTATAAAATCATCTCTGTGAGACTTTTCAGATTTCCCCTGACCTGAGTGGCTACAGGGTAGGGAGCTTTCATGACATTTTTGAATGAAAAGAATTGTGGTCAGATGGTCAAATTGAAGGTATGCTAAGAAAATTGATCATTCTAACTGATCATGAAATTGGCATATATTCTGTGCATTCTTGGCACTGCTTAATAACCAGATGAATTGGGAACTCTCTCTTTTTTCCTGACACTATGGGCATTTGCCCAGTACCACATGTAGATACATCTAATATTTATACCCATGGAGATCGCTTTGGTGAATCTGATATATACATAGTTTATTTGGTTTTCTTTTAGGTATAGATAAAAATACTTCCAAGAAATTTTGGTAGATGCAGAAGTGAGGCTTACAGTAATATTTAATTGCTGAAAGGCTAGTGACTATAAAAGCTGTAAAAAATCAGGTGCAATTAGTGCACAAATACATAGTCTGACTGGGCTGTGGAAAGTGCTTTTTTCTCACAGGAATCTCAAAATTCAGACAATAAAAGTTGCTGCTCATCTATGTTCTGATACTGAGATAATGGGCAAAAAAGTTCCAGGTACAACCGATACCCTTTCTCAAAGACAGGTACATACAAAAAATTTGGAGTGGGATGCTTTGGGGAGTAAGAACTTTACAGAGCCGTGTAGGTTTACTTGGCCATGCTTTCTGTGACAGGAGGTCTGGCAGGGATGAAGCGTTTCAGTTCTTTGCACTCAGAAGACTTCACAAGAGTCTTCCCACACAATAGTTTGTTCTATCTAACTTACCTGGATATGAATGAACTACCTGGAAAGAGTTGTGAGAACATCCTTGTAACAATGTTACTCAAACTATGTATCTCCCCTTCCTTAAAAAAAAATAGATCTTTTCCTCTTCTGACTCAGATCTTTCATACAATGAAATTAATTAATTAATGAAATTAATTAATCAAAGTAGTACTTACAACACATAGAACAAGCTGGGGCTGAACTTTTACAGACTAACTCCTCCTAGTGCTTGAAATATTATTTACAAGTGCACCATTTCAAAATGCAGAAGGGTCTTTCAAAAATTGTCCTGGGCAAGTCCAAGTAATTTTTTATCTCATGACTGGAATTAAATGAAGATATAGGAATCCTTTCTTATATTAATTACAGAAGTACTAACTTGCCTACAATTATCACACTAGCTTGTCCAGTTACCCAGAGCCAATAGTACTGATTCTTTGAACTCTTGTTCTGTGTAGTCAATGATGACCTTAATTACCCTCAGATGTGCTTTGTTTTTGACTACAAAAATCTTCTGGCAATATGGAGCCATCATTTTAAAAGTAGAAGATATGATGTAAATAATCATAATGCTTTACATCCTTTTCACTTTATTTCTGCATAAAAATGTAATAATTCATCTGGCATACCTTATTTTGTGTTAAATTCAAATCACCCCAGATCACAATTCCAGAAGCACCCAGTGCCGCAGATTCTCCAATGGTATTTACCAGGTCATCCTGAGGCAAAATGTGCAAACAATCATACAAATGTAAGTAACCTATAACATAAGGGCAAATGATAAAATGCATGTAGTAAATGACATATCCAAAATGACTGCTTTGAGGACAGCAAGCAATGGTACACCACGCAAATGTCCTGCTCTCAACTGCACAATTGTATCCTGGGATTGGATTGCACAGGTGATGCCAGAAAATGTTGCCAACAATATCCAGTTTATGTATGTCATCTGGTTAGAAAAACAAGGCTGTAAAACTGAGCCAGTGGTTAGGCATATGACATACACTCCTCCAACTGTGTTAAGGCTTATTTTGTTGCATTGCCTCCTGGTTGCTCAGAGTTGGTAGCAACTAGTTTCAGTAGTGCTGTGGGATAAAGATGCTGGAAAGCACAGCTTTTTTTCTTTTCTTTTTTTTTTTAAACTTAATTTCTGTTACCAGAAGGTGCTAAACCAGAAAACTAGCGATAGGAAGAGCTTTCAACAATAGGAGTCTCTCTTTTCCAGAGAACGTCTCTGGTCTTTTACTGAGATTGATTTGGGAAATTTGTTTCTGTTCAATTCTCCTTTTAGGGTCAGCTATTAGCCCAGTCCTAGCAAAATATTAAGGCCTATATAGAACGGAGAAGACTATGATGAAAAGAACAATGAAAAAGCAACTTACTGTGGGGCAGAACACAAAAAAATAGGATTAATGTAAAGATTATAGGATTTAAATCTTAATTAGGATCTGAGCAGGGCCCCTGGCAGTACCCCTTGATCCCTGAAAGTATCCACAGAGCTGAGGACAACAGTTGCTAGTGCTCTATCCAGAGTGTGGAAGGACACCAGACACAATGGCATCACTAGGACCACAGCCTCTAACTTCCCCTTCCTTGTGGGCTGAAACACCAAGAAGAGATGCCCCAGACTGGTGGTATCACTGATAGGGTGGGTGTCTATAAAAATGTGAAGGGAAAAGTATAGCCAGAACTGCAATAAGATGATTGGATTTTAATCAGAGCCTAATCTTAACTAACCTGTGACATGCTGAAATACCATTTAAAAAACTACTTGAGTACAACTAAGGACAGAATTTTCTCATGAGCTTTAAACACTTTTTAAGGAAAGGTACTGTTTTATTTTCTTATAACCTGAAAAGTAGGGATTAGGTAAGCTCAGTATTACTAATTCTCTTTCGAAGACTTTACTCTTATTTCTTTCCTGTGCCTAAGTGCGCTAAATATGTTTTCTAGCTTTTTGATACTTTGTTATGTGTGAGGACAACTGAGAGATTAAAACACTATCTGATAAATATAATGAGCAAGGTTTGAAAATAGGTCTCTTAGCATTCTGTCTGGTCAAATTTCTTTGATGGATTAATTTAATTATTTATACAAAATTGCACACTGTCTTTCTGATACAAGTTAGTATATTTGCTAAATAAGTGTCACCTGGTAATTTTTTGCCATATAAATTTGAACTATTTAAGGCCTAGCTTTACTCACCTCAGAGAGGTATTCCTCATAGACATCTGTGAATACTGGGCGTGTATATACAAAAACTGGAAGGGGATCACTAGAATTAGAGACATAGGAAGTTCTAATGGCTTCCTGAACTCTGTTGCGAACAAAGAGTTGAGCATTTCTGGAAGATTTTAAGGCTGTCTCTAGATAGACAGATGGATAAAGTGCTGTACTTTTCTCCCACAACCAGTTAAGCTCATTATTTCTGTCTATTTCAATATCTAAACAGGTTCCTGTATAATTGTGTGGATTTTGTTTGTAATCATAGTTATAACAGTCTGGATAAAGGTAATATCCCCACAGACGATTTGGTTTCATTTCTATGCCCAGCTTCAAAGTTTCCAACATAAATGATTTTGCTGCAAATTCAAATTCCATTTTAGCTATAGTTCTGGCCTCAGCTTCTGATAAGCTGAGGTCTCTTTGCTGAACTAGCTCAATGGATTCCTGTCTGTAAATATCTTTTGATCCCCAGTTCCTTATCCACATAGGTCTCCAGTTTTCCCAGTCAATGACAGCCAATCCAAGCTGTTCATCTGAAGGAATGTAGAACTGGATGTCTTCTTTGGCTTTTTTTAAATGATTCTCCAGCAGTGAGAGTTGGGGGAGTCCTCCATTGAATGCCTCTCCTGTGACTTCATTTTTGTAAGGGTAGTAGCCAAGCCTGTCTGGATAGAAGAGAGTGATGTTTTGCCCAATGGATGTCTTTAGAGTGCTTCCAATTAGAGGAAAAAAATTCATGTCCAGCTGCACTCCAGTCCTTTCAGCACAAAGTTCTGTAGGAGCATTCCAGATAGAAAGGAATGGTGAATTAGAAACAAGTGGACGAGCTCTTATGTTCAGGGATGAGCAGCAAGAAACCAGAAGAGTGGCAAACACCACCCCAGATGCTACAGGATACGTACAGGCAACACAGATGCCAAAACTTTGCATTTGTCTTACAATTTCCATTGTAGCATGTGCAGTGACATTAGGTGCTTCTGATCAGACAAAAGTGCTCTCTGGGTGCTTAGAAGGTTGGTAGTCTGCCAAAAACTTTACCATACAATATATTTCTTCAGATTAATACCTATTAAGCTATATGCCTTGGGTGTAAAGTAGGGGTGTCCTTTTTACAAGGTTCTCTGTCATTTCAGGCTGCAGGAAACTTTTCAACAACTTCTCAGACCTAATGCAGAAAAAGAGACAAATGTAAAGTAAGAAATTGTAAATATTTAATTTCTTACCCTGAAACAAATACCATTTCTGATTTTTAATAGATAGTGCTTGAATGCAATTCCCCTTTGAAGGAAAAGAGCAATGTACAACCATAGAGAAATAAACTGTGTGTACATAAAACTTAGATGTCAAACTTACAGTGGTATAATATTCCGTGGCTCATGGATCAGAGTGAGCGTGTTCACAGTTTTGGCTCTCTCAGCCTCTCCTCCTATGACAAATGCTATATCCCTTATTCATCTTTGTAGCAATTTGCTGGACTTGCTCCAGTAGGCCCATTGCTTTTACTGGTGAGCTCGGGGTGGACACAACACTCTAGCTACGGCATCATCAGTGCTTAATAGAAGGAATGAGCACATTGCTTGACCTGTTGGTGGTGTGTACTCTTGTTAATGTCACCCAGAAGGCTGTTGGTCCTCATTGCTCCATCCAGTCAGTTTTGTAGAGTCTATTCTGCAACTGCTTTCCAGCCATTCAGCTCACAAGCCTGTGCTGGTGCGTGGGGTTATTCCTCTCCAGATGTGGAGCTTGACCTATTCTTTTGTTGAGCTTTATGAGGTTCCTGTTAGCCTCTTTCTCCAGTCTGTAGAGGTCCCTCTAAATGGCAGCATGATCCTGTGACTTATCAGCCACTCCCAAACTGGATTATCTGTAAACGTGCCAAGGGAGAACTCTGCCCCATTGTTCAGATTGTTAATCAGGATGTTTAATAGTATTGGACCTAGACTGAACCCTAGAAACAGGCCTCCAGCTCGACTTTGACAGACCTCCAGCTGTACTTCCTGGACTGATCACAACCCCTTGAGCCTGACAGTCCAGCCAGTTTTCAGTTTCACTGTCCAGTTACCTAGGTTGTACTTAATCAGTGAGAATGTTACAGGAGACAGTGTTGAAAGCCTTGCTGAAATTAAGATCAACAGTATCCAATGCTCTCCCCTTGTCCGCCAAGCCAGTCATCTCTTTGTAGAAGGCTGCCAGGTTGGGCAGACCTAATTTCCTCTTTGTTAATCCATGCTGACTACTTGCAATCACTTCTTGTGGTTGCACAACAATCAATTCTTGTTCCCAATGTAAACGTTTTCCAGAATTACTTACTTTCTCAACCTCCCAGGGTTTGAGGTGAGGCTGGTCTGACCAGCCTATAGTTCCTTGGATCTCCTTTTTTTAACCTTTTTAAGAAAGGAGTTACATTTCCTTTCTTCCAGTCCTTGGAACCCCCAAACACTGTGACTATTCAAAGATTATCAAGGATGACCTTACAATGACATCAGCAGTCTCTTCAGCACATACAGCTCCTTGCAAGGACATACCATTATGTCCCATACACTTGTGTATGTCCAGTTTGTATAAATGTTCCTGATCCTGCTTGCCCTTTGCTATTGGATCTCATGCCAGCACCCCTCATCACTAGGCCCACATTCTCCCTTCTGCTGCTGCTATACCTCTCAAAGCCCTGCACACATCGTGCCAGATTCAACTCCCAAGTGGGCTCTGGCTTTCTTAACCACATCCCAGCAGCTCAGACAGTGTTTCTTGTTCACTTGTCCTTGCTTAGACTTCATGTGTGCCTCCTTTTTATGTCTGAGCTTTGCCAGGAGCTCCTCCTGCCACTTCTTGATTTCCTGCATGTGGAGATTTTTGAGCTTGGAAAAGGTGATTCTTAAAAATCAGTCAGCTCCTGGACTCTTCTCTCCAGGTCTGTCTCCCAAGGAATTCTTCCAAGCTGATGTCTCAAGATGCCAAACGTGCCTTCCTGAAGGCAGTGATTATGATCTTGACATATGCTTTGTTGCCTCTTTTCAAGATCCTGAACTCCACCATCTCGTAATGACTACAGCCAAGACCCAGCCTTCACCTTTCCTGTTTGTAACTGGGAGGTACAACAGAGCATCTCTCTTGCTGGCTCCTGCATTATCCTAAGTGACACTTCCTGAGAGAATGCAGATGGAGACTTCCTGGACAAATGTTAAGAATTCCATACTGAAATTCTGGAGAAATACATTTTCCACTTATGCAAATACAGCCTAATCAAGGTAAACAATTTTTCACACATAACCACCTGATACACACCAGCATTTGCCAGGACACTTGTCTTCTATGTGATTGGTTTTGTCATGAGAAACTGATTGCCTCAGAAGGAAGCTTTAGGAGTAGTTTGGCTTTTACTGTTCCTCTGGCTTTGGTTATAAGAGATTTCTTTCCCCCACTGAAGTCAGCAAACTACAGAACACACATTTTATTATTTGTTCCTGTAAGCTTTTTTTTTTAATGAGTGGATTTGAGTAATAGACTGACTTGACATGAAGGAAAAGAGGAAAGCATTGCTGTGAATACTACATTTACTGGTCTAACTAGAATTAATTTATAATTGCCTAATCTTCCAAAGTTTAATTTAACTAATTGTTGGGAAATGGTTTTCCTCCAAATCTTGCTGTGATGTATTCTGCTGGGTATGAGTTAATAGATTATTTTATGTAATAGTTTCCAGTTAAAAGGATTGCCTTCATCCCAGCCTAACAATGACAGCTCTGATAAATGTTACTCTCTTCAGTCTCCTTGATGTCGGTCTAAGTGAGCTGAGTCATAAAGCTGCCCTTCTCCTTGTCAAGAAGTCAAATTCTTTACAGTATATTAACACAAATTGCTCAGGGGCTACCTGACTGGAAGTACATATTGATGGAGCTAAATGCCTTTAGTCTAGGCAAAAAGCTTCAACTTTAGATTTTCCCAAATCTGGCATTTGTAAAGGTTAAGTATTAAAAGGAAATCCTATTAATTTTCTTGGTTTAATTATTGCATCGTTTTTCATAGCATAAATTGGACTGCAGAAACAGACGTGGTTGAAAGTACAAGTATGCTCCTGTGTTTTGGTAGCTACAGTCAGAGATTTGGGCCATGCCACATGTCCCTGAAAAGGAAAAGTCCCTTTGCCACTTGACCAAAGAGAGTTTGAAAACAAAAAGGGAAAGAAGTACTATACATACCCTTAAACTTCACACAAATGGATGTTTTATGTTGCCCCACAAGTGGATCGTGTATCGCATCAGAAAGCATTGGTTATACTGTTTGGCTTATGTTCAAAACATGCCACTAAACATTAGAGGAATTCAGCTTTGAGGGTTTTTTATGAAAATTAGACATGAGAGTCCACGTTCAGCCTTAATATAATTAGACATTGCTTAGTCAACTCAGCTCTGCTAACATTAAACTAAAGCCAATAAGCAAAATGAGTATCTGACTTTCCTGTATTAATAGTGTTAGACATACTGAATTTCAAGCAAAAATCTGTAAAATCTTACACTTTTCCTGTTTTAGTTTGAACACATGAAAGCAGGGGTGTTCATGACTTCTAAGGCAGAAGATGAGTGTTGCTGAACTGTACTATCTTGTTGAACAACAGCATGTAAGAATATTTTCAGTGCGAAGATCATCAATGTAATTATCATTTTAGATTATAGATTACATACTTCTCATGTATCTAGCTGTTTCTTGCATTGCATTGCATGTTACTGCCTATTAATTAATGACATAATAAAAATACTGATGTGAAAATTGTCTGGTCTTTGCCCTATGCCAAAGAAAATATGGATACAAAAGTCAGAATGTAGAATTGCAGATTTTGATGGGACAGAAGAATCTAGCTCTTTAAATCTTTACATTTAAAGTCTTTGAAAGCTTGAGGCTGTGATGTAAGTTATATGGTCAAATATGCAGATGGGACCAGAATATTAAGGATTTATTCCTTATTCTTTTGTTTTCATATAAACACTAGCTACTTTAGTGTAGAAATAACTCGATGTTACAGACAAAATAAGGTAGTGGTGTAACTTAAGTTCTTGGGACAAGTTGCTTTTTGTTTTCCTTTATCTGAAGGTTATGAAAAAGTTGTACAGATGTTTAACTTCTGTGAAGAGGTCAGCACTGATTAAGTCCTAAGGAGAAATAATGTAGACTTCTGAGGAGCAGAGGAACAGACTAAGGATATGTTAAATTAAATGTTAACATATTTAAACTTGGAACAAACCTGAAGGAGAATCCAAAGCGTTTTTTAAAAGCTACCAGCAATACTGATATAGCCATACACAGTTTCTCTAAATAGGATCAAATCAGCTCATACTGCTGGGGAAGAGCTCTCTGAAGTCAACATGTGTTTTTCATAGATCAATGGAAAATAGTGTGTCTGACATCCATCCTGCTCTGTCCTTGTGTGCCCCAGGTGGTGCTACTGTGGGAAAGGACCCCATTTGCTTCCATTCTGTTCTGGAAGGGTCTTTCTTCTGTGTGAAGAGAACTGTATCACTGATTCAACTTCAAATTAAACCCTCCTGCTCTTTCTAGAGGTGCGTGTTCTGGCTAGAGGCTGTTTGTTCATTACAGGTGTCAGTGTCATGAAACAGCCATAGAAGAAAGGGAAGCATAACATTGTAGTTGTATTGCATTCCCCATTTGGGTAATTTTGGCACTTCTTAAGGAGGAGGCAATGACATTCAATTAACCCAAATGCACATGGGTGTTGTGATGATAACATTAACAATTGTGAGGAATAGAAGGGTCCACAGAAAGAAGGTCCACCTCTGGAAACATGAGCCATCTGTGCTACACAGCTGGTGGTAGGTTTAACCTGTGAAGGGTGATCTTTGCATAGAGGATGGAGCTTCATTGTTCACATGCATTAAGCCTCACTTCTCTGTGAAGTCAGAATTTGGTAAGCACTGATCTTGACAGTGGTTTTAAAACTCCACCATCATTTCGGTATCATTTTCTCCTCTGGGCTAAGGCAACTGTTAATGAGGCCACGTAATGAATTGCTGAGGTTGAAAATGCCTCAGCGGAAATAGAGGAGAGGAAGGGTTTTTTATGATTAGGTACATGAACCAGCAAAACTGGCTAGTTTAGTCAGCATGTCTGATTTAAGAGATGCTTGTCAAACTGCACCCCAGTGCTGTGGCTGTCCTTATCATCAAGAACTGCCAAATCATCTCTTTCATCATTGGTTACTCCCATTCCCGAGTTCCATTTCTGAGCACAGGGCAATGAGTACACGAGGACCTGAAAAAACCTCCCAACAAATTTCTGTGCCAGCATTCCTGACTGTTGCCTGTGGAAAAAAAGCTCAAAATATGCCAGTGATATAAAGGTCAGGAACTGAGCATCCAGACTGTAGACAACCCTCCGTGAAAATACATAATGCAAAAGTAGTCAAACAACCTTTAAATTATTTAAATAAATATATGGTTTTAACTAATTTTATTTAAATGAATTAAACTATAAGTTTTTACTATTATGTCCAAATTATTTTCATAGTCTTATAATGACTGCTGCAGTATTCCATGATTACTTTCACGTATTGGGAAAATCTCTAGACTCTTCATTCTCTTTTTTTTTCTCTTGCAAGTTCCAATTCTTAATTTCATAAAAATTCTTAATATCATAGCAGCCTGTTAATTGATGTTTTGGTTTTTAGCAAGTTAGCCAAATAAAGTATCTGAACATGTTTCCAAGAGTACTTGGGAAAATTTTATTTGCTGTATTATGTATAAATAGTTTTGGCAGAACTCAGATTTTGTAATGATGGTTTCCATTGCAGAGGAATTGGGGACTAAATAGGGAGTCCATCATGTGTGACTTTGCAAAGTATTCTATCTCACTAAGATTACTCTGCAGAATGTGCACTGTCTGCTGAATCTCTAGTATTTTGTTGCAAAACAAGTCCAAACATATTGTCTCTAACAAGAAAAATGCATTACCAGTCAATATAGTATTTTAAAAATATAATTGTATACTTACCACTAATATAAATTAATATACAGCTAATGAAAGGCAAGAACAACCTGGGAGCATATTTGGATCACTCTACTACACCACTGCTATCCTGACCTGGAATACTGGGCAAATCACTGCCCAGTTTTTAAAAGCAACTAGTGGTTTTCTTTTGTTTGTTTTTAGTCAAGTATGTTTTTCAGTATAGTACCCTGAAAGCTCTTGAATAATTCTAATTAGAAGCCTTCAAAGAAAATAAACACAAACAAAAGGCCCAAACCCAATTTTCTTTGGGCTTGTATATTGAGCCTCTTCTTTGTTCTGACTGCTTCTCAAAGTAGTAGGTCAAATTTTCATAGAGCCATAGAATGGTTTGAGTTAGGAGGGACCTTTAAAGGTCACCTGGTCCAACGCCCACTCGGGATATTACTTAAGATGCCCCATGTCACGTTTTCTGCAGCACTGTGTATTCCAGCATCATTTTAAATTCTTTTGGACGGCAGTATTTACAAAGAGCTCTAGTGTAGATCACTGTGCACGCTGCAGTACAAGAACAGGCTTCCTAAGCACTCTACTCGATCTTCTCAGTGAGCTCTTCCAAACAAGACAATGTTATACCTACAAGTGTATAGACACTATCAAAGGTGGCCCATAACATGGAAGATTATAATCTGTTATTAGTAAGCACGTAATGATCATCCTCTCCCTTATGAATACTATTTTGAAAACCAGAAGTCTGAGCCGAACAGAAAAATATACTTCTTCTAAGCCAACATGCAGCACAGAAAGAGCTGCAGTGCACTTCTACACAAAGCAGGTAGCATTTCACATCTGTGATAAAAAACATATTTCCCACCCCAAGAAACTATTACCCTAATCTAAGAATTATGAAAGAAACAAAAAAATATTGACACTGTACAAAAGTGTGCCTTTGGAAAAGGTGAGATTGCTCTGGAGAATGTCTGCGGAAGAGACCAGGACAGACTTTTGCATAATCCTTGAAACTATTTCAGTATTAAAATTAACACAGCAGTCAATTCTGTGTCTGAAACAGTCACAAAATTGTGCCATCTTTTTTAGAAAAACTAGAATCTTCAAGAAAGATGGTAGTGGTATTCCCTTTCAAATGTAAGGGGGCAGAAACCCCCCTGGAGTAAATGAAACCTGCATGGATGAAATTGTTCCTGGATTTTCAGTAGCCACACTCTATAGAGTGTGTTGCTAGAGCAACAGGAGGGACGGATAGCAGTGGGGGGGGGGAATCCTGAAAGTGTATTATCCTTGGAAATAAATATGTATTATTAATGGCAGTACCAGTTTGTACATTTACATATGTCTTCACAGTATGCAATTTCAAGTTCTCTTCTGCAATACCTGAATGTTCTCTCTTTTTAATCTTTCTCTCCTGAGACTGTAATTCATTCCATGTTCCTTTCTGCCATGATTGTATATAAATAAATACAATCTGGCAAAAATACAAAACTGCAGTAAAGAAATAAACCTTGCCTCAAGAGTAATTTCTCTTTCCTACTGTGTCCCTTTTCACCTGCTGTTCCTTCACAGCCCTCACATAGCCTTTTGTTATTTTGATAAACCTGCTAATACCAAGGAGCCAGTCTAATTGCCACCCATCCCTGGAGATAAGTGGGAGAGATGGGTAAACAGATGTCAAAGTCTCAAAACAAAAGTGAGTACAAAGCTATGCAGAAAACCGGTGATTTATGAAGGAGGCATTAGCATTATCGAGCATTGTTTTGGGAAATGGGTATGCAGAGAATTAACAGAAAAGAAGAAAGGAGCGCAGTGGGGCCTGCCTGAGCAAGAACATTAGCATAACCCTTGGAGAAAGCCTAAAGGAAAAGGATTTACAGTGCAGAAGCTGAAAGCAGGGGCTTGTGGCTTTGAGCTGAGGAAATGAGTTCTTTTTGTTTGGACCTTCCACTAGTTAGGGTGGCAAAGTTGGTGCTTTCCCTGCGGATGAACAGCTGGGACACCTGACCCCACCACCACATCTGTTCTGAGACAACCTGCAAACCTCCTCCCAAACTCTGACTAAACAGCAAAGCCGAGAATGTCTGCTGGTTTGAAGATTGAGACCTTAACATCTAGCATGTTGGGAGAGAGAGTTGGGACCACTTCCCATGGGAGCTGGGGCTTGGACAGTGGGTGCCATTCAGGCCTGGCTCTTGCTGCTCACATCTTCACTCCCTGTCAGATTTTTCCTCCTGGGAGGCTTTAATGGAGATCCATGCCAGCCCACACCTCTGTGGGATTGCCCAGCACGTGCTCTATTGCTTACATGCAACTCTGACTTAAACCTCTTACCTCAGATATTTTGTGGATTGTCTTGCCTGCCTGTGGCTTCATATAAAAAAATAACTATTACACTGCAACATATCATTTACCTGAGTTTAAAGGTTGAAAACATGCAGGTGTCTTTTCTTTCACCCCTGATTAGAGGGATTCACTAGCGTGAAGTAACTTCGTATTAAACTTTCCCAGGCATAAGTTTATACCAGTAGATTCCAAAAGAAACAAAAATCCCTGTTAGCCTACTCTCACCTGTAAAGGAAACATATTCCCACTCCCTAATAAAAATTGCCTAGACTAACAACTTAACCTAAAAAGCTTGAAACAAGGCTTATTTTAAATGAGCTTGTTTAGCAATTTTGTTTGTCTGGAGATGGTTTTTACTCAATACTTCTGACAGCTATATATGTGCAGTTAATAAGTATATTTTTGTGTGTAATAGTTCAATGAATCACTGGCATTGAAAAAAAGGTTAAAATACACTGAGAGAGAAACAGCTGATCGACACCGTTCAGAGTGTGTAACACAGGTAAATGATTGTTACACCTCACAACTCCTGACAAGCTTTCTGAAAAGTCCTACCAAATTTTACCTTCACTCTCTGAGATTTGGATTTTAAAATAGTAAAAATTTAAACACTATAAAAATAATCAGTAAATACTCACCTGAATGATTCCACAGGTCAGGGCTTGCTGAAATGAATGAACAGGTGAGTCGACAAAATAATTACCCTTGTCTAGAAAGGCAGGGCTCTGGCCCAGCCAATTGGGATTCATCATTTGGAGAAAGCCTTAGCATAATTATAGGGTAGTTGATCAAAGGTCTCTCCTGACACAGTTGATTGCAGTTAAGTAGTACAACAACACATTACCCGTCAGAGGTCTTGCACCATGCTCTGTAGTCGACTGAACAAATTCTTTGAAAGAGTTCCTTTTTTCTAAAAAAATAAATACAGTTTGACTTAATTTTGCCTTTCGATGTAGCAGTGATTTGTCCAGTGGAGGTAAAAAAAAAATGGGGTGGAGAGAGCAAAACCATCTTCTGCTTTGCCAGAGTCTGAAGTACCCCCAGGTGATGCATTCACATGGAGTGTGAAACAAGGTCACAGGAAGAGATCCTGTGCAGGAGAACAGACACCAACATTGCCATGCTTGGAAATCACTGAGCTCAGCGCCGCCTTGGACCCTCTGACTGCTCTCACAGGGATTCGGGCAGAACCACTGGAGCTTTATAATTAAACAACTTAACAGTGTCTGTCATTAAATTCCCAGCTCTGATTATGCTCACACAGCACTTTAGGGTTGGTTGAGGGCTTTCCACACCAAAGGGATGGCAGGCAGGGCCACACGTTAGAGTCATTTTGAGCTGTGGACCCTCTGTTATGCTTTCAATATTGCAATTTAAAAACTGATTTTCATCTTCTCTGGCATAAAAAAAAAATTGTCTTTGGAATCAATTTCAGTTTCAAGACAGTCATTTCTATATTGAAAGGTTTTTGTCATTTTAGATATCATACATCATGTTTTCTTTGTGTAATATTTTTTACTAAGTTTTTGGTACTTTGTGACATGTCCTCCTTATATGTCTATAACGATAAATCCTCCAAATTAGAAAATAATCCAAATATTCAGCTTTTTTTTTAAAGGTCAACTGTAGAACAACAATTTTAAATAAGTATTTAGGAAAAAAAGTTTTTTAAATTTAGTTTATAAATCTATTCTAAAATTATGAAACAAGACACTCTAAAGCAGTTTGCTATGATGAAGAAAGAAAATAGAACTTTTCAAATTATACATTTTCACATTAGCATTCCTCAGCAACATGCTACTATGTATGTTGTTCTTGTTTTGCATAAGAACTTTAAATCAGTATTGTTTGGTAAATGTTTAGAAAAAAATGAAAATAAAGTCTTGGAATTTTCAGATTCAGCACTAAAATATGTTTTTGTCTGTGTTGAATTCTTCCACCTGCTATTTCTTCATGGAAAATAGGCAGCCAGCTTTATGTGTCAGAATAATAAGGAAAATAAGATAAACAGTAATTAAACTTTGTGGGTCAAAGTACTACTGAGAGGCTCATGGCAGCCAGTACTGTTTTAGCCCAAGCCATGGACTACAAGGCTTTCCCACTTCACAAGTAGCAGTTTTCTCTCCTGCAGGGTTTTCTCTCTCTGTAACATTGCATCTTTATGATGCAGGATTCACTCCACAGTCAAAATCCCATCCAGCATCTTCACCACTCATCTTCTGGTCTAGCATTCACTTCCCTAGTCAAATAGGAATTTCCTTGCACAGTAACCCATCTCTTGCTGGCTGCAGTATTAAATAATAAAGGGAAATAATTCTCAACATTTGAATGAAGCATTACTGTGCTTGGTGGAAGTGATGGTGCAGAATGCAGCCAAAGAGCCTGAGAAGTTACAAAAATGGGTCTGCAGAGGTATGGGAAACAAAAAGAAAAGAGGTGCAGAGATCAATGGTCAAACCATTCTTCACACCTCATTGCCCTACCAGTTGGTCTATGTCCAGCAAAATCGCCTCTCACTTCTATCATCAAACTGTTTCTTTCAAAACAAGACTTAAAGTTGCTGGTAGAGAAGGTTCCCGTCCCCACAACAAGCCTCACAGAGGGGTGCTCTGCAGATAATTCACTTCAGTACTCTTTGGCTTTTCTTTGGACATACTGCTCAGTGTAAGAACAGCCTCACTACCCACTGGATATGTCTCTGCTGAGGCTGCCAGCAACAGCCTTAATTTTAGTTTGGGGCTTTATGACATGGACATTTGTCCACTAGCAACTGGAGAAGAGCCACCAGTATCACACCCCTCAGCTGCCAGCCAGCATTAACAATTTCCAGTTGCTGCTGAATGAGCTGGATTCAACCCAATGACGTGATAAACATTTCTGTGCTCATTCAAGTCATGAGAGTATGGTGGTTGGGTGGTTCCTGATTTCACTTTGATATAACACAAAGTCGGTGTTTCTGCTGGCTGTGAGGCAGCAGGAGAAGATTAAATAATAGAAGAGCCACAGCTGGCAGCCAATAAGAGAGGAGATGTCTTCCCAGATAGAATGACGAGCTGGTAAAGATCTGCACAATACGCTATAAATAAAAAAGTAGGATGTGTAATGTGCAAAGGCAGAGCTGGTGGAAAGCTTCCAAGCACTGTAAGCAAAGACTGAACTCAGCTTATCCTATAATGAAGCATAGAGGAACTAATCCCATTATTAATGAGTGGCAAAAATCAACATTGTGATTTTGGCAAAACGGATTGCAAGGCTGAGGGTACATGGGGCGGAGTGATGGGAGGCAGGGGACTGAGCTGTGGTGTCTCCCTTCCCTTCTCTCCACACATCACCTGCTCTCCTGCCAGTTTGATTGCACAGAGATGAAATTCACCTCCTTGGTGCCTGCCACTTCATCTCTCAGCAGAGCAAGTCATTAAGGCACCTGTACCCTGTTCCTCAGCAGCTTTCCCCTGAGCCTCAGGCACGCATGTCAGATGCTACCCTGCACACACCATACCACCTTCTCCTCAGCCCACCCTTCACTGAGGTCCTGTTTCTCTGTTCCAGCACCTCCCCACCTCCAACCCTCATTACTCCGAAGTGCCCATCCTAATATCCACACACCCTGGGCAGAAGGACCTGCTCTGTATCATGCTCACCCACCATGACCGTGGGACAGAACCCATCCTCCCATTTACATCACCCTGGACACTCTTTTCCTTCAGCCCCTCACAACATGGGGCTGACCCCCCTAACTTGCTCCCAGGATTCTGGCCATTGGTGAGATTTGCCCTGCCATGCAGTCAGACCTGGGCAGTGTTGTGCCCCTGGCAGGAAAGCTATGGGAGCTCAGGCTGCGCTGGTAGTTCTGATTATCACCATGTGCATTTGGCATCCTCTGTGCACATCTAAGATTTGCTTTCCTCATTTAGGAATGACTTTGTCTCTTGCTTTTGTCTTAATTTACCACTTATTTCTCTTTAGACAAGATTTTCTGGGTATTTTCCACAGTTCTTTGCCAGCTCCAGCCTAAAGAATTCAAACTGCTTTTTGGAGAATTATGCCTAAACTCCACCTGACCAACAAGCACATACTATAGACATCCTCAAATCTCATTGCCTGAGCATCTGTGTCAGGGAGCTGATCGGAATATACATGACTTTTGCCACCAGGTTTCTTACTCTGGAAACCAAGGCATTGGGGAAGAAACAAATCAGAGCAAATCAGAGCCTTCCCCCAGGATGTGCATTAGGCATACAAGAAAATCAGGAAGCTTGGGAGCATACTATTGTTTAAACTGAGAGAGTATTTTCCTTCCTACGTGTGCATTAACTTTCCAGGTGGAAGCATGTCCTGAATGCAACAGAGTCCTCATCTTTATTATAACAGTTCAAGCCACTGATATCTCCCACTGTCCACTGAGGCATTTGATGCTCTGTGTGTGAGTCTGTATCATGCAATGGAAACCAAATAAATGTTTACCTTTATTTCCAAATAAAGCAGTTTACCTGCAGGGTACAATGAAATACAGAGATACCAGCCTGGATTTTTAAATGGTAAAGCTCGAAAAAATTGCAGTGTATTTGTTCAGCATAGGACATTTTTAGTTTGCCTGACCTATTTTTAGGACCTGAGATGGTCTCAGTGTGGGATAGTTCCGCACTGCACCTCCTAAGCCCAAAAGCTGCCATTGAACAACTGGCAGGTTTCAGTCCCACCCCTTGTTTGCAGAGCAGCTCTGCTCTCGCTGTCTCTGCAGACCTTTTAGTTTGGACACAGCATCCCATTCCTGCAGTTACAGTTTTTTCCTCTTCTGGCACATTTGCATATGTAAGGCTGCCTCTGACTTGTGCTTCTCTGTGCAGGCTAAGAAAATAGTAAGAGGAGCAGCATAACTTTCCCCTGGGAGGCCTCCTGCAATGTGACTTGCACTCAATGCTTTCCAGGGCTCAGATCTAAGTTTTTAAAGGCAACACAGAAGGCTCTTTTGCCTTTTCTTTTATTTTTTTCCACCTACTATTTTGAATAACTAGCTTGTTTTCATTTTAAGAATGACAGATCTAATTTATATTTAAATCTTTCTAATCCCTTGCCAAGCTGCCTTGACAATAGGCATTGAAAAAATTAGTAAATAAGAATCTTCCTATTTACCTGATTGCCATTTATGTCTCATTGTCTTTTATGTCATTCTATGCCAATGCACTTTCATGTTATATCTTCCAATGTGAAAGCTAAAATCAATCCGGGTGAAACCGATTTAGGTCAAGAAAGATATATTCCTGTTTATCACATGTACATTTTGAAAGCAGCAGCTTTAACAGAAGAGAAAAGAGACAGCCTTCCTCACCCAGCCCAATGGAAAAAAGATTTGGGAACCTACACTCCAGCTTAAACCAGCAGCAACAGCACAGAATTATCTCATCCCAAAGGGTCACCAATGAAAACCCAGACAGTGCAGGTAATTAACTGGTGCATCTCTGCAAATTTCTACCAATGAACCAACATTCCTTAATACAGTGGATGTTCAGAATCATGCCTTTAGCAAGAGTAAGCCCACTGGCCTATTCATGTGCACTGATGTTGTCATCTTGGAAAGGATCCTTTCCACATGGGCAGGTTCAAAGCACACTTGGGAAGAAGAGAGAGAGATGCACACATCCTCACCACAGGAGCAGAGAACGGGAACTTAACCAACTTTCCCATTATAAATACTGAAGAGTACAAGAGGCACTTACCAGCATTTCTTGGACTCCTTAATTCTTGTCATTTAGGATATCAGGACCATCGGATCTCAGCAAATCTGGGTTCTTGTTCTCAGATGACAGACTTTATTTTTTGCAGCAGAATGTGTCTTCCAGGCGAGGACATTTATTTTCTGTTAAGGAAATATAATCCACCTGGGTGCTATTCATGTGGTAGACATGCAAAATCCATGTTAATGTTCTCCACCCACCTTTTTTTTCTAAAATACTAATGTTTTTATTAGCAATCATTACAGACAATAATATAAGGTAGAGAATATAACAGATTATACTGACCACCAAAAACTATCTTTGGTTAAAAGTCTTGGCCTTCATCCCAAACACAGAAACATATCAGTGCCCCAAGCAAAGATATGTGCAAGGCTCATGGGGGAGGAGGGTTTGTTTCCTCATTATTCTTTCACAATGGGTTGTGCGAAAGGAGGCAGACAAGAACAAGGAAGGAGGAAGGAGAGTACCTGGAAATAAGCTCTGTTATCTCTGTCTGGGGTGACTGAAGGACTTACAGTCCCCTCCCATCTCTCAGCTGGAAGATCTCTACACGTGCAGGTAGCACAGGTGTAGGCAGCCAAAATCACCTTCAGCTGGCTTTTACTGGAGCACAGCAAGCAGGAGCAGGGAGATCAGTGCCTCTTCTACTGCTACTACCACCATTTCCACTCTGAGAAATGGAATTTGACTAGTCAGTGTGGACTAGATTAATTTCTTTAGGACTGCTATATTCCCTTCTGATAGTTATTTTTTGTTTGTTTTTTTTTTTTTTAACAGATTGGCATTTTCTGTTAGAAGACAGTTTGATCAAACTGTTCCCATCCAATAGTACTCTCCCATGTAGTTTTTCTTAGGGTTTTCATTCTCTTCACCTTTGCATGTATCAACTTGATTCAGACTTTGATTTCAAGGATTTTATTCCCAAACCTTCTTGGAGTTAAATCTGTTCTGTCTCATGAGCATTCAGAACTTGCCTGGTGAGTCTGCGTTACCCCTCCCCACCCTGCCTATAAAGCCAAGGAGAGCTAAAACACGTTATGTCTTTGCAATTGCTATTAGTACACTGGAAGGAAGTTTTGAGACGTAGGTACTAAAAGGTTATGACCAATATTTGCCCTGTATTACAAAAAATTCAAGGCTTCCAGAAGCCTTTTTTGTTTATTTTTTTTACCTGTTACAGGCTTACATATCACTTCTGAAGAAAACAGAAATAGATCCATACCTATTTCTAATTAGATCTATCTAGAAATTGTTTGTCCATCCCACACAAACTACTAGAAGATACTTCTTACTTGTTTGTACTGAGACATCAGACCCATATTTGCTTGTGATTTCCATATTAAGAACAATAATACAAGTCATTGTAAGTCCAGTCTGACAAAGCCTTCATGCACTTTATGCATTATTAAAATAAATAAGAATCTCTGTCTAAAGGAATGCTTGAAGCAACAGATCCTATTGTCTGTTACCTTTAAAAACTAAGAGCCCAATTTACTAAGCCTGCTGAGAAAAGTGCCAATTAAAGTAGGCCATAAATGTTCTGTGTGAAAATGACTACCTGAGTCTGAATTTTAAAAAAAAAAAAATCAAGACTTTTCAGAGGGACTGGGATAGGAGGCTGCTTACCTGCTAGCTCCCATACCAGTAAGTTTCCACATCTAACACAGCTGGAATGCAGCCTTAACGAAAATCTGCATTATAAACTGCCGTGGAACTGCTTCACCTGCTTGGGGGACTAATTTAAATGACTTCTGAAAGCTACAGAGGTAGTAGTTCATTTGGATTGCAAAACAGTGCAGAAAAGGTAAGTGTTTTCCCAGGATAGCAATCTACATGTTAAAGACATGAAAAGAACTACTTGGAGTCATAAAGGCTGGTGCCAAAATACATTCAGGAAGACCCATGGTAAGTGAAATGGGGATTCTAGGCAGCAGTGACAGCATTCATGGGTTATTTATCTTGCATAATCTTAAAATGTTGTTGTATGCTATAAAAATTGCGCTACGCTTCAAGACAGCAGTATCCAATATTTTTAGACCCTAAAGGAATAGCTTTAGGAAATGGCAATTTCCATGAGACTTTCATGTCTAGACTACATTTGATTTCCAATAGTTTAATTCTTTACAATATAGAAACAGAATTTCTGGAGGGTATTTTTTATACTCTTCAACTAGTCATTTGAGAACCATTACAGTTTCTTCTAAGCTTGACTTTACTTGGAAACTGTCTATATAAAGATGATACACCATCTTCTGGAATGCCTCTGTAAAACAGAATGAATTACTTATTTCCAGCTCCACTTTTTAAATCATACAGATTTTTGAACTTGGAAACAAAACCACCTGTAATCAGATCATTACGAAACAAACAGAACATGAGAGTGAGATAGAGATTAAAAAATTCAAAGGCTTTATGAAGTATTCTTTTAGGTGGTAGGTTTTTGCTATTTCTTGCTTCCGTGTTGTGCAAACATAGAGTAAATCATCTAGGACAGACATTTCTCTGAACATAAAGGAAATTGACACTTTACTGGGGGAAAGGGAAAGATCTTGCAACTGCTGAAATCATGCAAAGGTAGGAACCCCATTCTGAAAATAATATCAGCAAAGAAAAAAATGTTAAGAAGCATCTTTTTCTCTGCTGTTATATTACTTCTGAATCCACATGCTCCCAGATAAAAGAAAAATTTAATAATGGATTACACAATAGTTAGAATTTTCTATTTCACAAAATGGAAATTTTGCATAATATTTTATTAAGAAAAGCTTAGGAAAGTAATAATTAATTTTCAAATAAGTAAATCACTTATGATTACCCCAGGATACACAACTGTTTTCTAACCATATTTAGTAGATGATCTTTGATGGCATACAGGTCTGCCAGAGCTCTGACCAAGGATGCAAGGAAGGAAGGAAGGATGCTTCTTTAAAGGAGATTATTAGGAAAACATGGTATTAATTTTTATTGGTATGAAATAGAAAAAGATGAAAAGGGATGAAGGAACATTTATGTTCATCATGTCCACCAGGGTTTAGGCAAGGATTAAGAATGCAAGGAATAATCAGACAATCTCCAGAGGACCCTTTCAGATGGTCAAGACTTGAGGACATTAAAATCTTCCTTAACCTATAGTCTTTATCCCATACTTAAACAATACTGGTCATTTCCTCATCTCTTCTCTTAATGGATCTACATCTAAAGTATCTACAGTTAAATGTATTTTTTCCTTTATCATGGCATCACAATTACGTTGAAATTTCAGTTCCAATCTTTCCCATTAGTATCTAATCTACCTGTTTCATCACATAAAATTCGTATAGTGAATGTTCAGTGCTCTGGCATAAAATCTGTGGTACAGCTGGAAGTAATTGAGTTAATGGCAATGAAGACTGAGCTATTTTCCCACTCTTCAGGCAAATTGGAGCCTAATAACTTCAAATGATGCTCACATGACATTACAGTGAAGTTTTCATCCTGCTGCCTATTTCATCCTTCTGGGCAAGCTAAAAGATGACTATTAAGTTGCCAAATTGATACTTTCCTTTATCGTTTAGGATGGGATTTCTCTCATCCATCTAAAAGTTATGTCCCTGCTCTGAGGTACTTATTCCAGACACTCCATCATTGACAGAAAAAGACAGAAACCCCTAAAGCATGACTCATCCCATCTATGTACGACATCTATCTCGTAGATTTAACTTTGCCAGGAGATACCTTCTCCCTCTAATAATGACTCAGTAAATCATGGACAGAAAACTGGGTCCACAGACATAAATGGTTGAAGTTGTGTGATTTGGGTGCTACAGAGCCCTTTTCAGGTAATTTCAGGCATTTAGCTGAGATGCTTGTCTTAGGAATGCAGTTGTCGTAGACTATCTCTGCAGGAACCTCTCAAGCTCATCTCAAATCCTCAGCAGTGGCTGAGGGGGAAGGAATTACCCTGCAGAAGTGCCTGTCTCTCTAACTTGCCTGCAGATGGTACCTAAGAAGAGCAAGTCTCTAATTAGCACAGGAAAGGTAAGGTATGTAGATGAATTCAAGACCTAAATAGTCTTCACGCAGAAAATGAAAAGTAATTTCTCTCCCTAGGAGATGGAAGTGCTTTCTGCACTGTATTGCACTACTCAGGATGTGATAAAGGACAATGTGAATGCTGTTGCACAAAATTGCTCAATTTGAGAGTCAGGGCACAGTCTGAAGATGTGCTGGGGACCCACTGGGGCAGCAGCTCTCTGGTTTAGTGGCTCATCTATTTTTTCTCCAAGACACTGCATAACTCAACACTTGAGGTTTAGCCCAATTTTCAATAAACTTATATAAAGATAAATTCTAATAATCACCTACTTAAAAGGGGAAAAAAGTGCAAAAATTAAAATGAAAACATGTTGATAACTTTTTCAAAGGGCACATTGTGTTAGTTTAGGCAAAGCATTGCCTGTACCAAGTTAGCTCCAAAAGATGCCCACTATGTAAGCAATTCAGGTAATGGTAATGTATATATTAATTATTTAATTTTTTTAATATAGGAACAAAGTGCCAGATTAACTTCTTTTATTGAAAATCTTTAATTATATTGAAGTTAATGACATTGCATTCCCTGGATATATTTGTCACAATCTTTGAAGTGAGGTAAACTTTAATAGGTCACTTGACCTCTTCTTTGAAATTGTATGTATATCCTCAAATTCATATATTCTTTTCAAATGCTTCCCACATAATAAATTAATCTTACAACTTTTATTTTACTGTAATATTCGCAAGACTTTCCCTCTTTTCCTAGGCTGAATCCATTGTTTTCGTTCATAACGTTTGACACCAAACGAGACAGATCTTCCCTTTTCTGCTGTCTACAGCAATTTTTATTATAGCCTGTGAGTTTGTTCTTTTACCAGGAATCATTTTATAATCAGTCATTTTTTATATATATGTGTGTGCCTTTGTGTGTGTACATATATATATAATGCATATAGTGGTCTCTTTAATTCCTGTTCATGTTCTTTTGCCCCAAATTGCTTATAATGTTTAACATATTTTTGAGGTAAGGTTCTATTCAGATCAGTGTGCAATATTGCAAGTGCAGGGATGCTGCCTCATGATTTCCCACTGCTACACCAAATGCAATTGTTTGAGGTGTTTTTGCAGTTAGATGAACCTATCAGTTTGTTAGCCACTGATATTTGTTATGCTTTTTCAGCATTTCTTTTTCTAGATATAACTCTTTCACTGAACAAATGCTTTATATTATTTTTCTCCAGCTATCTCCCTTCCTTGAGGGAGAAAAATCTTCTCTTCTCTGATTGTTACCCCTAAGTTTACCCCATGCCCACTGGCCTGTGGAACTCCAGCAATTTGCTACAGCTAATTCCCTGAGAACTGCTGCTAACTCAGAAAATGTACTCTGTTCCCAGTGAATACAATTTCCTTATTCACTGCCTCTTCTTGTCTCTGAGGGAAAATCAAGCAGACACAACTCCTTTCTTGCTTTTACTTTTGAATAATTCTGAATTTGTTCGTGCAACATAAAACTAAAATACTGCAGAATGGACATATAGGTTGAAAAGAATCAAGACCCTCTTACAACACAATTTTTTTGATAACAGGGGGAAAGAAAGAGAACTTGGAGGAGCACTAAGGAGCAATTCAAAAATAGGACGGGGGGATAGAAAAGGCAACCAAATTCTAAAATATTATAGGTTGCTAATACAAAGGAACACATAAAAGAGAATAAGTATATATTGACTGAGGGGGGGAAAGTAAATCTATTTATTTATTGCATTCATTACCAGTTTTTAAAAATTGCTTATAAGATGCCTTGCCTTAGGATCTGACCCTGTGCCATCAGAATCAAAGCACTTTTGTTTTCATTTATTGTGCTAAGAGTAGTACCAGCCTCTAAAATTACCTAAAGATTTGGAATGTGAAGAAATTAGTGGAATAGGGGTGTTACATTTCCATGAGCTGAGGGAGAGGATAATTTTGTAAATAGGACACAGGAACTACTGCTCTACCATAATGGCTTTTTATGTTGATACTTGGAATGAAAATATTTCCAGGAGCCACAGGAAGGCAGTGTGTAACAACTTCATTGTAGTTTTGAAGGCTTCACATCTGATATCTGAGGAAAGGACATGCTATAAACATTGATTTTTCTACCTAAACTCAGCTTAGTTGAGTATTTTTCAATGGCACATTAGTTGCAGGCAGAAAATGTTGACTTTTGACCTTTTGCTTAATTCTGACCTTATCTTTTTGATTGCTATAAAGTAAATGACTGATAAAACGTAAACTTGCATGTAAATAATCACAAGGTTGTTTGGCATTTACAACACTTCCATCTTCAAGGTGGAGTCAGCCTTCTGTGAATGACCTGAAGGGATTGCAAAAAAAAGTGAATTTAGGTCAGTAAAAGACAAGATGTGTCAGGCAGCAAAGTGCCTAAAGCCACAAACACCCAAGCACCTCTCGCAGTCTGTGCTGGCCAGCTGGCCCTGGTGGGCACACAGGATGCTTCCTCAGGCTCCTTTAGCACAACGTGGAGGCTACCCAGGACCCATAAATACCAATTTCAGAGACCGCTAATGTAGGCAGACGGCAGAGAGCCCCTCACTGTCTCTTTTGGGTGCCATGTTTTAAAGGTGCTGGGGTCAGGTAGTCAGGGATAGAGTGTGAGCCAGCCTGGGATTCACTCCTTCCCTTCCCTCCAGACGGGCAGGTGGAGGGGCTAAACCCACACCTCTTCTCATGTTCACATACTAAATGGCTGGGGACGAGATCTCTGTTTTCCTGCTCTCCCTGGGTCCAAAGAGTAAGATATTTTGAATAGAATCATCCCAAACCTGCTTGAACTCCTCCTTTCTGGTTCCTTGAGGACAGTTACAAGAATAATAGCAACTATTAATCCGGGAGCATGGATTAATAATGCAGTGCATGTTTTACATTTGTGGAGGGGAGTGATGGGGCACTGGTGTATAAAATCCCCCAAATACCAGCACTGAGTGGCTGGCAGGTGTCCTGGTGCAAGGGATTGCTCTAGCTGTCCTCTCCTCACTCTCTGCTATCCCCATCTTTGGAAATCTGCTTGTACCAGCCTCTGAGCCTGGGTAAACTGAATTCCCTGCAGAGTTGACCCAATCTCTGATGGGTCTGTATGGAAAATAACGATTTAAACATTTCTGCTCAAAGAATTCACAATCCTATTAGATCCTATGTAAAATTTTTCCATTTGACCTACATTTTTCTTTTACATCACCGTATTTTCTAACACAGTAATTTTCCCCACACCTTTAGCCTGATATTCAGCCTTTTTGACAATAAAGTGATCATATGAACTTTCCACATATTTTATTATTTTTCAAAGGGAAGAATATATTTTCTTTCAAAAGCCTTTTTTCCAAGTTAGTTAACATTAATACAGATTTTTCATTAAGCAAATCATCTTACAAGCCCATTAGCTATTGCGGCTGTTGTTGGCATTCTTGACTAGCTTAGTTCTGCAGAACAGTGTTCAGCAGCCTCACACAAAGGGTTCACTACAAGAATGAAAACCTTATTATCTCACTCACCGCACAGGGATATATTTCAGTCAAGCAGAATTTCAGAGCAGCTTTGTTTGCCAATGGGTGAATGTCTGTCACTGAACTTGGCTTTTGATAGAGGAATACAGAGAATTCTTGCAGAAAGAAAGCAGAAAATTGAGGTGAAAGAATAGTTTTGCTGAAGCAATAGAAAATGCAATAGTAGTAGGGGAATGCAATATGCTGTTGAGTCTTGCAGTTTATATGGGGTAGAAAGGAACAGCTGGCTTGTGACCCTTAGAGAGGTTTTTGAAGGTATTTGCTCTTTGCAATGTGGAAAACTGACAGTATTCAAGCCCCAAAGGGAAGAACCTTCAATTCTGCCCAAAGCCAGTAAATTCAGTGTCTGGTTTTGTGACCTTTTTACGTGCTAGGCTTTCTGTTTTGCCTAAACTGCTGGTTAAAGTATAAAAATCTGATTTTATATACAGATGTATAAACATTAAAACCTATGTTTCCATCAATAACGGGAAATTCAGAGACCTGAATAATCAGAAGCTTTGCTCAGCTTGCAAAAAGCTGTCCAGCTGTAACTGAAACTCATCTAAGTTTCCTGAGCCAGGCAAATTTCCTAGGTGAGGTTTTCGAATGCAATTTCCAGTAACTTCTCTGTTCTTGATTTTGGTAAGACCATCAGGGTAGGATATATGTGGTATTTTTGTGCCATTTCCATTTCCAATTTAAAGAAATTATTGTAAAAAGCATGGACTGTGACAGGCTGAAAGAAAACTCTCTGCTTTTTCCCAAAGAGCTCAAACCTAGTTTTCTTTAGGCTTTAGGCAAGGGCTGCTGAAAGGTACAGGTGACTGTTACTGAACCTTCTTCTCTAGCCTCAGTTTTTACTTGATTTTGAGTGGTATTTCTTGTTCCTATTTTCAGTGCTATAATCCCTGAATTACCATTATCAGTATACATTAGACCAGAGGGAGTAAGGTTTGGGCCCACAGAACCACTTAAGTATTTAAAGATTTTCAAAGCCTGAATTCTATTTAAATCAGTTGGAGGTGGTTGGTAAATACATTCTTGAACACAGAACACAGTGTAATGTTAGAAAAAATATATCCCTATCACATGTTTATTTATGTTCTAAATAACTCAGGCTTTTAAATGTTAAACACCTTCTGCAGGGGTGCAGAAGCAAATGTTTTAAAGAGTATTTTGGCTTTAGCATTTAAAGTACAGGAGGTAAAGCTGCTGGAAAGCTGTTTTGCATTAAAAGGGGGCACTACTTTTAATTAAACATTTCTGATACAAATGAAATAGTTCCTTTTTTCTCTAACATAAAACCTCAGTGAAAAGGGGAGAGAAAGCTGCAGCAATATCAAAATGTTCTGGGAAGAAAAGTTTGTTAGTTGAAATTACTTTTCATTTTCATTTTCTATTTAGTTAGAATTTTAAAAGCTGAAGGCAAAATCATTTGTTGAAATGAAAGAGCTATAAAAGGATTTTTTCATTTCCTGACTAAAAAAAAGAAAGAGTCTTTAAAGTGATAGCCAGAGAAGCATCTGGATTGCATTATCTGTATCCCTTGGAAATAAGAGGACATAAGTGCTGGCAAATGCAGTTGAAAATAAAGATCTCTGACAATTGTTCCAAATACTTTCTTTTCTTTTTTTCCCAAGCCTTGCCTTTTGCCTGCAGGTTTCTTTCAAAAGCCCTGGCATTGCTCTGGCTCTGAAGGTCAAACGTGGCCCAGGGCACAGACAGCTCCCCTCCAGGAGGAGCAGGATCATCTCCTCCTCTGGGCTGCTCCTCTGCAGCTGCTGGGTGCCCTGGGCTGGGGTCAAGCCATGGCTGGAGCCCTTCCCTGCAGGACATTAATCCTGGGGCAAAGCAACTGAATTCCTAAGCCATTGCCTTCATTTCTGTCCTACCTGCTGCGCTTTTGGCTTTTTGCCACTCTTTAGGATAAGGAAGAGGTATGTTTTGGCAGGTGAAACTTCAATAAAAAGAAAGCCTTTGCATTCTCACCTCTAAAATCTTCCTTTGTTCATTTGTCTTATGGGCTGTTTCATGCTGCTCAGCACATGAACTAATGGTAAAAACAAATTTATCATAATGTATGACCCCTCAATGTGCAGATAAACAGGGATACAGCAGGCCCTGCCCAGGCTGGGCAGGTGTTCTCTTACATAAAAAATGAGTGGTGGAATAACAGTCCAAAATTTTTCTATTTAGTATATTGCTCATCTGCCTGAAAGTTAAATATAGTACCTTAATAGAAATAATTCCAAGTGACAGGTCTTCCTGTATTGCCATTACCATGTGCAAACACGATGAGCTGGCAACGATTTACAAGCCCTACCATTTTGTACTGATGGAGTTTGTCCACCTGCCAGCATTACCTTTCTTCACTAAGTGGGTGTCTCTAAGAGAAGGTGATTTTTGAAGTCTCACTACCTTTACTATTGTCATTAACCTAGTAGGAAGGAATCTTGAGTATGTGTCAATTCTCAGAGCTATTTTTGATATTGTAGCCCATGTTTATGCCTGTTAGGTAGATATTTTACTATTTACAGTGCCAGACTGGTGGGAATTAATGTACACACTGAAACTCAAATGCACAGTCTTCCTGTCAACACTAACACTGTTAAGAGCAGCAACCAATGCTGTATTATTTATAGCAGTCTGGCTGTGTACATGTAAATAAATTTGACAGATTGTGCAACATATTAATGAAATTATGCTCAGTATCCTCGAAGAACAGCTTTTAGTAGATACTATTCACAGAGTTCAGCTATTTTGTTTTCCAAAGGAAGCAAAGTGTATTTTGAGTTGCTTGCTATTTTTGTGCATAAAGTTCTTGATTTTTTTTTTCTGGCTCATTAGGATATTAGAAGCTTTGTACTAAAACTGAGGGGACTGTGCATTTAAGATGTTAAGTGATTTGGAGGGGTTTTCAAACTTGTCAGCAGAGAATCTATGTGGTGGAGTTATTCTTTTGTTACTCCTAGCTTGTTACTAAAGGAGGATCCCTCATGTCTGTCTTAATTTTCCTTGTATTTCTAGTTCTCTACTTTGCTGACCTGTCTCTACTCAATTGTGAGGTTAAATGAGGCAGCCAATGCTTTAAAAAATATGTAAATTCCAGTCGGGAAAAAAATTGCATTAGGACTAATTAGTGCTGGTATTTCCACATCAGATCCCAAGAAGACAATGAATTAAGAAACTTTTTGAAGGTGAGAAACAATTGCAGACCTTCATATGGCCACCAAATATGTTAAAGACAGAAGGCAGGGCAATTCTGTGAGGTCTTGACTCAGCACTTTGCCTACAGCCTGCAGAATTCTCACCTGACCGGGAGGGATCTGGTTTTAAATGTGTTACTTGTAGGCTTCAGAAAACTCTCTTGCCCTGCCTTTCTCAGAATAAACACCCAGATAGGGCACCCTGGCGATGGTTTAGGGAACTTGAGCCTTCTTCCTGCTGCACCAAGGTGTTAGGAGAGGTACCTATGTCACAGAGCTCAAAGTTTCTCATGGATGTGGCTCATCTCATGCCTGGAGGTCACATCTTCAATGTGCTCTTGGTGACTGACAAAAGAGCATCAAACACTTTTCTGCTGTGGCCCTGAGGGCACTGATGGCCTTTCCGTCTCTGCCCCCAGCCCATGTCCCAGGAGCCCAGCCTGATCCAGCCTGGGGCTACTGGTTCCTGCCCCAGGATGCTGCAGGGATGCTCAGCTCCAGCTGTGTGTCTGTGGGGGTGCCTTGGACCCACGCTGGCATCTGAACAAATCTACATGTCCCAGAGTACCACCCTTGTCCCCCCAACAACCAGGCTTCAGGGGGCCAGGGTGCAGCACAGGAGAGCAACATCCAGTAAAAATTCTGCTATATAATAGTCTGGCTGCCTCAGGGAAATCAAAGGTAGAGCAAAACTCAAGTCCTTCCTTCCTTCTCAGCATTTTATTCCAGTCAGAGTCCTGAGTTCAGACCAAACCTGAAACTACAGTACTAGGCTGTTGAATAAAATGAAATAGAGTTGGGGTTTATCAGAGTTGTCTGGCTCTCCCTCAGCTATCCAGAAGATGTGTTCTAACGACACTTAGCAAATCACTCTCTGATGGTCACTTAGTTAAGAATTCCAGAGAATGGCACCAAATCATAAATGTGAAATAGATCTGCAGGTAGCCAGATGGCAAGAGGGGTCAAGTGGTGATGAGACAATGCTAGGAAAACCTGCTGTGTTGAAGGAATGTTGCAGTCTAGAGTGCTAGGAAGTACCTCAGCAGAAGATTTTAAGGGTTTGGTAACATCTGCAGGGCAGGTGGAAGACTCTTGGTTCATTGTGGTTGCTACCATTCTGCATTTATTAGCAAGCTTAGCAAAACAAACCATCTTTGTGAGTGTTCCCGTGTATCAGGACACCGACATTTATTTCATAAACACAAATTTATGCAGACTAAAACCACAAAACCCCAGTGCAAGCAGTTTTAAAAGCACTTGGTGATGATTTACTTGTCTATATGCGGTACTGTGTTCTATCCCAGGTATCTCCATAGGGTTGGCAGGTATGGCACAGGGTGCATACGAGTCCCATATCCATCCAGGACAGTAGCTGAAGGCCGGGTGAGATAAATCTGAGCCCCACCCTTCACTTTAGGAATGACCCAGATCAAACAGCAGCCTTAAACCAAAATAAGTAAATTCATACAGAGGTTTTTTACCTGGTTCTGATGAGATCTGCTGCTTACAGGGCTTTGCAGGAGAGAGCTACCAGAACTGTCTGTTCT
This sequence comes from Origma solitaria, assembly GCA_013397895.1. NCBI lineage: Eukaryota > Metazoa > Chordata > Aves > Passeriformes > Acanthizidae > Origma > Origma solitaria. The sequence goes on from VZRL01002459.1 coordinate 852,811, forward strand.
CAGGCTACCTTACCTTTATACTGGCTGGCAGACATTCAGTTCTTCCAGTCCTCCCCTAAGTGGCACGGAGTGAAGTTTGTGGCACACCACTTATGCCCACATTCACTTGTTACAGCATGTACTTTTTGGCACAGCAAACAAAGCAACCCCAACCTCCTCCCAGCCTTTGAGATCAGGAGGGGTGAGGGCCCTTGGAATGCAGACGGAAGCATTCGGTGCTTTGTAAAAACTGATCAGAGATATAAAGAGAATGAAAACCAGCCATCGGAAAATCTACACGCTCCTGAAACGGCACAAATCAGAAATGTGATAGACAGGCAGATGCTTGAAGTGAGGGTGTTTGCACTTTTGACTGACTTCTCTTGACCGCGTGCACTGGCCTCCTTAGCCAAGCTGGACACTGACACTGCACAGCAGGGGCTGTGGGGTGCTCAGGCAGCCCCAGCACATTTATGAAATCTCTGGCCATGACACTGCTGCTGCAGGCCAGAAATTCGGAAGGGCAGAGCTGCCAAGGAACTGTACAAACCCTGCTCCCCGTGGGCAGGAGGAGATCAAACGCGTGCCCACCTCTGCCAGGGTACGCAGGCTGCGTTTCTGATTCCCACTCCCTGTGTGGCCTGGCTGGTCTCACGGAGGAGTTTGCTTTGTTGTCCCTGTTGCTGTGCTGCTTCGGCAGCTGCCCGGGCTCCTGTCCGGAGCACCATGGCACAGGAAGGGACGCGGAGCTTTCAGAGGCAGAGCCTTGGGAACCAGCGTGGAACACAGTTACCAAGGCAAACTGAGCCACAAAACATCTGCAGTTTTCTTGAGTCATCCTGGAAAAAGATTAGGACTGCACTGTGTAAGAATATATAGTCAATAAAGAAGTTTGGAATAAGAAAAGGCAATGGCACTCTTGCGTTTCAATCAGCAGACAAGTTCACCTGATTTTGGAAGTGTCCCATTCCCAGGAAACACAAAATAATATGGATAAGTCATATTTGTTCATGTCTACACCATCAAATTTCTACACCATTTCTACCCTGAGCAATGAGAAGATTAGAAAGGTTATCTTGTCATGTTTTTCAATGCAATGAGTTCGTCAGTGCTACGAAGTCTATTTGAGAAAATAGGTAATCACATTCCTCTAGGCAGATTTCAGTAAAGATGAGACTCTGTTCATAACACTTTTCTGTTTCCAATTAAAATTTTAATAAGCAAGTTTTCTTCAGCTAGCCTCTTGAGGAAAAAGCAAATTTTATTTGAAAGGAGAAAAAGTTTCTAAAAGGATAAATTTTACTTCTTTCCCCATTAACACTTGCCTTGAAGACTAATTGAAAGAATTTTATTGAGAGATTGAGTCCCTCATAAAACACAATCAAATTGTGGGTAAGTAACCTATCCCTAAAAAATGACAGAACATTAAAAAAAATAGAGATTTTAATGTAAAATTCAGGTACTGCATTCTATTCAATAACTAGGCAAACCATGTAAATTAAGGTAATCTGATACAACTAATTGAAAGCAAATTTTTATTTCATAGAATTGGTGACAACACAAATACCTTTTCATGCGCTGTAGTTCCATTATGTTGAATTACGTATATGCAATAATGTCTTAAGCAGGTAGACAAGATGGTTCTCACAGTGCTTATGTATCTGTAGCTCAGGTATTAATGCTGTTACTTAAATAGACATGAACCAGGCACCACACAGGAGGTTCCTATCTCTTCTCCCAGTGGTGCCGTGCTCCCAAAGGCGTGTGCCCAGGGAGGCTTTGTTCCCACCACTGCAGCACGGGCAGCCCAAGGGCAGTGCTGCTCCAGGAACAGCCTGTGACAGTAGGACAGGTCACCAGAGCTGGTCACTTCACAGAAAGTTTTGAGACAGTTTTTGGTTGAGCTCCTCCTCGCTTTCTAGATCGTGAACCTGAGGGCCATTTTTGAGGCTTGCATTCACAGGCTCAGGAGTCAGTAATTCAGGACTTTTCTATTTGGCAACTGGAGCTGGGAGCAGGCTGATGGAAGAGCTGGGAATGGTGCTGTGAACTAGCTAAATTTGGTGTGAATTTGAAGTGAATGGGACTGACTATTTTAAAACCCTTTTTACATTTCTATTCAAAAGTAAAGGGCCTTTGCTCGAGTTGCTTTAAGTCTTTTTAGGAGTATAGGAGGCAGGGTGAATCAAATCTACTTTTAGCAGCTAGAAAGCATTCAAGAAAGGATATGATGTAGTTTAGTGAACCAGTTAAGACAGATAAACTGCTCATAGCCTCACTTGGCAGACTGAAAACCCCTGCTGATTGCAATTCATGTTTTTAGTTCTTTTTATGCAAGTCTCTGATTTCTTTATTTTTAATGAATGAATGAAAGTGCACAGTAGAGATGGACCATATGTCACTTCTGGTACCATTCCTCCTCTTTAGCTGCTTTTGCTGAGAACAGATAGGATCAGGAGTGCAGCAGTGCCATAACTGCACTTACTTTACAAGAACTCCGCGAGTGTACAGGCACTGAAACTAAGCATGAGACAGACCCCGGGGCAACAAAGCAGATTTCTGAGGTGAAGAAAGGACCATTTGTTCTGTGGACCCTCCCTGTGCTCTCCTTGGGGGGTGTCTGCTTTTGCAGAGTGCACACTTGCGGCAGTTTGTGGTAAGGCGAGAGCCTGCTCATCCTTTGGCTTTGTGATAGTCTGCTCATCTGGGCTCTTGTCTGAGGGCTTTTGCCCTGTTCGTTTCTCAGCCATCTGCAAAACTGTCTCTTTGGACTACAGTTTGACTATCTGTAAAATGGTTGTTTATGGCTTTGTAAAGGATTTCAAGATTCATGGGCTGGCCATGCTATAAAAGAGCAGGTATTTATTGGAAACATTATGTGAGTGACGTAAAAGCCTCCAACTATTAAAAACATTAGGCATTAAGCTCTTTTTGACATTTGGCTTTATGAGTTTTCAGTCATTTCTTCACACCACATAGGTCAAACATATTACGCCTTGATCAGTGGTCCAGCACCTTTGGGAAGTGTTGGCATCTGGGGCAGAAGTTTTACAGCTGCTCTGCTGAGAATATCTACTGTGTCTGAGATACATTGGACCTGCAGCATGCTCAGAATAGATATACCATTTTTGGAAAAGGTCAGAGTGAATGCTCAGATGTCACAGATGAGAATCTGTAGCCATGAACATGAATAGAAATGCCAGACTAAATTTTCAGTCAGAAAAAATAGGCATGCTTGGAGAAATCTATCTACAAACCAATTCCACCCAAATGCGTTCCTTCATAAATTAGAATTATTATTTCTTCTGTACTCTATATTTTGCCAGACAGCACTGGAGGGAATCATCCAGGTAAAAGCGATAATAAGTGTGTAGTAGTTAGCAAAGCTGGTTGCCAATTCAGCAGGCAAGGAGCTTCCTGATGGCCACGAGCTAGTGGCCCAGCAAGTCACCTTCCTGTGATTCTGCAGAGCAGACAGGTCACAGCTCTCACAGCTCACATCTGGCACTCACCTTCCCCTTTCCTCCAAAGCTTGGCACTGTCAGGCACTCTGCCTGGACCTGGTCCATGTGCATGTCGTGGCCATGCCTCTCCCTGCCCTGGAGCCCCTGGCAGGGAGGGAGGAGGTGTGACAAACAGGGTGCAGACCTGGCCCCACAGAGACCCCCCTGCCCTCGCTGCTCTGCCTTCACTTCCCACCGCAGAGTACAGTCCTGCTGCTGCAAAGCTGCCAAGTGAGATTTTTCCTCTCCGACTCTGCTTGCCAAGGTTGCACAGGACCAGTCATGCTGATTGTTCATTATAAAGCCCTAATATATGTTTAATGACACCAATTTTTTTGCAACGCCAGTTGGTGTTTTAATAGCCTTAATAATAGCACATATTAGTAGCGTTATTACTTGCTTGTGTAACACTCTCTACCTTCACTGAGCTATGCCAGCACTAACTAATGAATGCATTCTAGGAAATTGATCCACCTGAAGCAGATTTCTCTGAGTAAAGCTTTAACTTAGGGAGATAGGATGTGAGCTTGCTGTGGGAGTGGATATGAGAGAGATTTAAAGCTCTTTTTGGATTTATAGAACCACTTCCAATTCCTGCTGATGCAGAAATCTGTTTAAAAATAGATAATTCCACCTGGGCCATTTGTGTGCCTGCTGCTCCCGACTCAGCCAAGAACGGCAGACCTGCTGCACAAGCCAAGCTGACGAGGGGTAGGAATCCAAGATGGGGGGATGCCAGTGTGACATCTTTCAAATAGTCTTTTCCATCCATCCTCCATGTGACTGCAAAATTAATAGTAAGAACAGATGAAATACACAATATTACTGGGTCACAAAATCAGGGGTGTGTGATGAAAGCAGCATAATCAGCAGCTTCAGATACGCAGACATTGAGAAAGAGAAAACCAGACCTAAGACTATTTTAGGTCTCCTGTTTGGCCTTGAATGTTCTGCTTTACTCAAAATACCATGCAGCCCTGGACTAAGGTATGAAGTTGGCAAGATAAAATGTTAGGAATATCGGCAGCAGAAGCAAGAAGGAAACTAAATGGTACAGCTTGCTGCTGAGATCAGCCCCAGCCCCTGGCTGTAAATGATGGCAGTAGCTATAAATGCTTTTGAAGCTGTTACCCAAAAGATGGTGGGCAGCTGCTCTGGCAGGAGTCTGCACTCAAGTGATTCTGCAGACCCACTTGGAGCAGATGTTGGCCAGACTTGGGCTAAGCACTTGTTCAGGTTGGGTATTTGACTTTTGCTATTTGTTATACACTCAGTCCACACACTGAGCATCAATACTTTGACATCCTACAGAGATCCTCTTTAACTGGCACTGCCCTTTTCCCTGTGCCTGTTTAGGAACCTGGTTAGCATCAGAGAGCTGGTGCTATTTTAGGCACACAGTTATGCCAAGTAGTCCTGTTTTGTCTCAGAGCAGCTCCCAGGATGGTATGTGTGGGATATCATTTTGACACAGTCCCTCCGGCTCTTCCTTTGGATCCATGTTGGTAGTCAATCCTTTGCCTTTTCCTACCCATCTGACAAGAGAAATTATCCCAGCACACAAGTCCCATATGGCTGTATTCCCCTTTTTTCCCCTTTTGACGTATTTCCTGGCTCCTTCCTCTACAGCCCTAAAAGCACAAGAGGCCATAGCAGCTACTTTGAGGAGAACCTGTAATTGCTGCCTGGGCAGCCACTAAAAAGATTGAGACAAGTTTCTTTGCAAAAATTCCACCAAAAAACCAAGGACTGAACTGACAATACAATGCCATTTTTCACATACCAACTGAAAAGTTTTCTAATTGATTAGCAATTAGCCAGTTCTTGAAGACTCAGGGTCAAACTCACAGCTGGTGTAAATCAGAGAAACACCACTGAAGTCTCTGATCCATTTTCCAAATGGTTAAAAATTCAGCAGGAGCTTTAAACTGCCAATGCTGTCCATCAAACAGCTGGCTAAAATTCAGAAAGACACCACATTTTCTGTAACGCTTTTTGACATTAAGTATTCCTCATGGACCTGATATAATCTATACAAGTGCTAAAGTGAACATTTTGGGGTTTTAGAAAGAAACAAAACCCCAAAAAACATGGATCTGATAAATATAAGTTTTAGGAATAAGAGTCAAAATGCAGAATCAAATTTTACATCTTTAGAGATGTGTGTTCATTATCGTAATGAATCAAAATTAAGTTTTAAGAGTTCTTCTGTCTCTTGGATGGAAGTTCGACTTTCCTGTCAAAGTGACTAGAAAGATTTTGCTAGCTCTTGGTGGGAGTGGACTGTATCCCTCGTGAAGCCCAATTCCCCAGCAGATGTGGATATCGCCTGTTTGCATAGCACAGTTGCTGCATTTTGTTTCCTTTCTCTTTTCAGTTCTGCTTCTCAAAACATTAAACTCATTGCTGTTCCAGGCAAATGTTCTAATGAAACTAAAGGCCCAGGAGCTGAACAGCCTTGGGAGAATTAGAGTGGCAAAGGAAGATGGGGAAAGCTCCAGAATTTGACTTTTCTTCTGTAACAGATAAAGACTTTGTCTTAGGAGATAAACAAACCTTGCCTGAACTTGGTTCATATCTTCTGGGAAGTCTAATATCAGGTCTGTCTCTAACATCTGTGTATGTTAGAAAACTTTTGTAAACTTGGTAATTCTGACCCCAATTCTTCTTATGTTTCCTTCAGCTGCCTGGCAAAACAGAACTGCTTTGGGGCTGCTGCTCTTCAGGGTATGCATCTTATTTCTGTACAGAAGTTAGGCCATACTGTTTTCTGCATCTGCTTTACATTGTTGGGCAAGCACATCACGGCTACTGAAGTCTATATTATGTCAAGACAATTATATTTGTGATATTGAGTGGTGATATTTCATTTTACAGGGCAGAAACTAATAATCATTTAGATAAAGGCAAGATCAGACTGTAAATTCTGTATTTTCTTTAATCCTATATTTATTTAAAATATAACCAAAACCATTTCTGACTTTAATAGAATCAGATATTTTTTTATATTTAGCATGCAATAAATCACAATGCAGAATATAAATGAATATAAGAAAATGTGTATTATTAACATAAAAGCACCACACTCAGGAAGTGGAGAAAATTATTTTATCATCTAGAGGAACACCCACTTCTACCCTCTCAGGAGTTACTAGTAAACCTTTTGTGCTTATGTTGCCTTAAGTGAATGATATTGAAGTCTGTGCTGTGTTCTAATAAAGAGTGATTTTCTTGGTCGCAGAGGCATGTATTCGTCTCTGTTTCAGAAACGCAGTTTTTAAACTAAGGACTTTATCCATAAATGCTCAGCTGCCCTCCTTCCTCCCACTCTCTGGGAGGAACTAGACATTGTCCCATTTGTTTAACATAGATGGCTCTGACAGATACAGTGAAAAGCTAGGAAAACCTTCACCTTCAGTACTGAGGCCACTTGAAAGACCTGTGCCTGAAGATTTGGAAAAAGGCTGGGCTTTACTTTGCAAATTCCATGTGCAGCAGGAAACTGCAGAGCTGCTCCAGCTCTAAAACAATCTTCTGGGAATCAATGCTCAAGCCTTCACCAACTACATCCAGTGAGGGTTAAAAAGAGACCCACATTTTCCACACTTCTAAATACCAAGAAAGTCCCTTTTAGTTGAGATTTCATTTTTCTGTAGGCAGTTTGCAGTTCTGTAGGGAGACTGTGAAAAGTGATCTGAGTAAGCAGCCTCATTGGCTAAATTACAAAATCCTGCATTAAATTTACAGCCCAGTAGAAAATTCAGATACTAATTTAGCAGATTAGGGTTCAAGATATATTAAGATTTAGATGTAATTCTGTGATTTTCAGAAAGTGGCATTCCTCAGTTCTTCCACCAGGGGAGCACAGGGTGGAAGTATGTTTTAAAAGATACAAGAGATTCTTAATCTGTTCCACTATTCTCAATACAGTGACACTGGTGATTAAATTATTCAATATAAGTATAAAATAATCTGCTATAGTTTAGGGTATGATCACTCAGGTACTTTTTAATCCCCTCTACATAAAAACAGGAATAATAGAAACAAACTCCTAACTATTAATCTGACTCATTAAGTGTGCTTAGGAGCCCTATTCCCATCAATTTCAATGCAGAACACAATTAAAAATGAATGTGAAATGCAATCTGTACAGTGCTTAAACTGCTGTATTTAATAGTGTTATTGCTGAGTTTAAGCATCATTTCAGAGAGTTAAGCACCTGAATTATGCCAAGGCGAATCTATTTTGCACTTGACTGTCAAACTGATTTGCAGCAAAGCCCCAGCCTGGGATTAAGATCAACATCCAGACATCTGGAACTGGTTGAGTGATAAAGAAAAATCCTGACTGAAATATCAAGCAGCAGAAATGGGCAAGAAGGTGCAGCATTACCCTTCAGCTGCCTCAAGGCTAATGGGAGAAAACTAATTTAATACTGAATAAGGCAGGATGATTGGGATCAGGGCTGCCTCAACTGGATCAGAATTGCTGATTTAATTTGAAACACTAACTGAACCTTGCTGTCACATGGATCTGTGCCTCCTAACTGGCTGAAAATACAGATGGGCTTTGCCTGATTGGATCTAGATGAAGAAACAAGGCCATGAATTTTACAGCCACTTCACGGTATAACAGCAACCAGGTGCCAGCTTCAAACATCTGTCCTTTTCCGAGATGAGAGGAAATAGAAGAGAAACAAGATGATATCTTTATCAACAAAAGCCAGTGGGAAATGCAGTACACAATGCCAGTGAATTACTAAAAATGAATGTTCCAAATAACCTGAAATTCAGAATTAGTATCAGATTTCCCATTTCAAAGTGACTCAGAAAAGCCTAGGAGGGTGATCAGCAGGTAATTATGGCAAAGCAGCTTTCCTTCTGTCCTGTTCTCATTCCCAGCTACAAAACCATTTCAATGACCTTGGTTGCCTCTGCTAAAAGGCTGGATGTGCTGAAAACTGTACATGGTTTCAATTACTAGTGAGATAATTGCAGATTTATATCTTTTGGTTGATTTTTTCATGAGGCAAAAGAACATTTAAGTTTATTCTCATACCTCACTCAAAAAAATACTGTTGAAAACCAGATCACATAGGAGATTTATTTGTTGTCTAAATGCTTAGTAGCTTATCAAAATCTTCAATAACTTGGATAACAAGCACTTTTAGATATTTCTGTGTTTAGATGTCTATACAAACTCCTTTAAAACATGTTTTTGCTTGCAATGCATGCCTTCTGACTTATTTTAGAATGTTCTAACATGGAAGAGACACCTATCAATATCTCAAGACCCTTGTGGTGTAACTCCCTGGGAGGTACCTCAGCTTGATGTTGTGCCTACTGAAACCAAGGGAGTTTACCACTGAGCTCATATGGCTTTGGGTCAGACTGTCCAAAGCACTGAGACAGTCCTGTGCTTATCACCTGCCCCCGATTTTTAGTTTCATGTACTATTTCCACATGATATTGCTAAGAAATGTTTAGTGTCATAAAACATGAAAGGAAGAATGAGAATTTGTACTATAAAAGGAGAAAGTGTGTTTATTATATTTAAAAGCATCCATTCTTGTGGACGTACAGAGATTACTTAATTTTATCACTACCACTCGGTAGATATAATAACGCAAATCAAACTTTAATTGACAGCACGAAAAAAGCCTACAGCTAGAAAAATTTTTTTTCCACTGTCAATTTTATTATGACACATTGCATTACTTTCCACATCCCACATTGCAACAGTTTTAACCACAGAGCTGCTGAGTACCCAGGTACAGATCTTCAGGCCTGCTTAGGTGTCTAACTCATACTGTAAAATAATTTAGACACTGAGAGGAATCCATGATCTGAAGTTAAAAGCATCTGGTTCTTCGCAGGATGCTCCATGATGGGTAGATCCCAGGAAAGAAATGTACAAATGTCAGCATATCAGTTGAAGACAGCAAAATGTAGCCAACAGGAAACACAAAGAGAAGAAAACAGAAGTCAAAATGTTGTAAAATTAGAAATGCTTCTCACAGGAGAACAGAAGAGAGAAGAGCTGATCTTAGAAGTGCAGCTGATACAAATGCATGCTACAGCTCACACAGCCTGAGTGTCCAACCTCGAAAGGAGAGGGATGCTGGAAGAGCACCTGGGTCAGCTTTCCCCATGAGAACAGACTCTGCATGTTTGTTTGGGAAACATCTCTTCACTGTGCCGTCCTGCACATCCTCTCACACTGCAGATCTCAGGTACCTGACCCCCACAAATCCATCAGGCCTGCCAAGACTGTTGGGATAGCAGCCAGCTAAACCCCACTGCACCTGAATTGGCCCTCAGGAGGTGCCGTCCCCCCTTAAAAGGTACACTGCTAATTTAGTTGTCCCACTTCAGTGCATATATTGGCTGGGAGAAATCTGGGCCTGCGTACCTTGATACCTGGACAGGCATTTATACAGGATGCACTGATGTATTACAGACAGCTGCAAATTTAACACATTTACAGAAGACTTCAAAATTTGATTCCATAAAATACTGTTTCACTATCCTACTGTCCAGTTACTAGGAGTAAGACTACCTTACTGTAAGATGTGACCTTAATGAAGACAGTAAGAGGAGTCAAAACTAAGATCTAATTCAATGTCGCTCAGAAAACACTGAGACATTTTGTTTCCTACTAACATGTACTTCAGTCCTACAGCATAAGCAAAATGTCAAATGAATCATTTTTACACCCTTCCCTTGAAAAATCCACCACAATCAGGACTCTGATTTTTAAAAAACTTCATTTTTCTGAGAAAGCCATTCCATTAAAAAAAAATTTTAAAAAGCAAAATATCTCTAGTTTTCTTCACTACAAAAATATGCTTCAGAAAAATTTTGGTAGATCTCCTTATTATTTTTTTTATTTTTTTTTTAAGAAGATAGCCTGAATTTAGTTTGTATTTTTTCTTTTAAAGAAGGATCATTGCAAAGTCAATTTATTTCTTATGGATTGGCTGTGGTTTAGTCAAAGTCTCTCCTAACTTAAATGAAATCTAAAATATTTCTTCCTACAATGGAATTCTGTTAAAAATATAATGAAAGTTCTTGTCACTTGCCTTTGAGAGCCCCAACATAATGTTTGTTCAATGCACAATTGCTTTTCTAACATAGTTATTATGGCAATAACTCAGTGAGGTTAGATATGAGGATAATAACATGTGTTTAAAGAAGAAAAAGCTGCTGAGAGGTGCAAATTCACAAAGGTCTGAGCCTGATGGGATCTTTAAGGTTCTGAGACAAAAAGGAATAATAGGAGCAGGTGGGAGTTGGATGTTATGTTGCAAATGTTTTCATGGATCGAACAGAAAAAAATGCAGGGAACTCAGCATAGGTCTCATTGATCCCTCTTTATCCTATAGCTATTTGTCTATTCTTTATCCAGCTACACATATTTTAATACAAAAACATATGTATAATGCTCCTGCTCCTAGCATTACTTATTAATTTTATTTTAAATAGTCATAGCTTTAAAAAACACAGAGACACTTTGTTTTGGACTAGAATATACACATTCTTCTCTCAGTTAATATACTAATATACTAATAGTTTTTCTACCTCAACTCCTGACTGTTTAATTCCTCTTTATCTTGTGGAGGGTTCAAAGCATGAGCACCTTTATCACACAGACCATGAAAGAGGAAAACATGAACTTGAATTCACTCAAATGGAAAAGAAACTAGGAATCTCCCTTGATCTTTCATTTTCTGGAAGGATGGTCTGTCCAGTATGACATCCACTCTGACATGGGTAGATTCTTCCTTTCTTTACAAAGGGAAAAAGTGATCTCATGCTGCTTTATTCAGAAGCTGAGCAGATCCCAGGCTTCTAGACTTCTAAGCAGCCTAATCTCAGAAAATGGGATTGAGGGCCAGACATGTTCCTGAGATCTGTGCATTTTTAACTCAGCCTTCAAGATGCTCCACTCTCTTTCTGCGCCTTAAACTTCAGGGCACCGCTGCAGGGTTTGGATTTTGTCTGGGACCATGACATGTTCAGCCCCGAGCTGCAGAGAATGTGAAACCTTACATTGGATCCACTCTACCTTCCCTCTTGACTGATCAAAGCCAGCCCTTTGTCTAAGCAGTAGCTAGAGAAGATCTCTGCAAATCTGGGGGAGACAGAGTCTGCAGAGCTCCCTGAATGGTCCTCAGCAACTTTAACTTCATCACAGTCAGTTCCTTCATAACCCTGACAACAGTGGCAGACAATGTCTTTACCATTATTTCCAGACCTTTATTTGATTTTTCTCCTCTCACAATAAATCCTTGTTTCTCTGAGTCATCTATCTGCAAGGTATTAGAATTTAAATATAGATACGTTGAGGTTCTGCAGGTTACTAGCACACATGATCTATTGTCCTGACAAAGATGTCTCCTTCACACCTCAGCTGCTGCTGTGGCACTGATAATGTAGGACGCAAATTCAGAATCAATGAATTTTTGCACTTCTCTGCGGTTGCTCTGTAAATAGTAGAAAAGAAGTTTTAGCTAATATGAGACTACCCACTTTATTATTCCCTCTTACATTCTAAAAATATGCAATATGTAAGAAGCCCGCATTAGTTAATTCATTTAGGATAACTTAAATTTTACTAATTTTAAGGATTAATAAGAGTTTTTATACAGAAAGTATTATCTTATTGAGGTGCAAATTATTTCAGCAGCTTGCACTCCCCAGGAAACACCAGCAGATCTTTAGAAGATCTTTAAAGAAGCCATGATATATGCTAGAAAAGCAGGTGATGTCAGCGTGGCTGTGTGGCAAGACTGTAGGTGTCGGGAGCTGATGGAGATGCTCCAGAAGCTTGCCTTCGCCACTTGACTGGGGTGGAAGGAAGTTCACCCTCCTATTCAGATTGATTCTGATGGAAACCACATCCAAATGTTCAAAAAATTGGCTGAAGTAATTGAATTTGCTGAGGACAATTGAACACTTATTTTCAGCCATTCGTTCTTATGCTGGCTGGGTTTTCTACACTGTCTGCCAGGAGAAAAACAGCCCAGAACACCCATTTCACACAGCTTTAAGGAAAAAGTCTTTTCTTATGACAAAGTTTGATATGTGGCTTTCTGAAAACTCCAGGACATGGCAGAGCCTTAAAAATCAATCTTCGATTTTAATGTGGCTAGGTCTGATATATTACAAAACCTCTCCATCTGATCTTAATAGCCTGCTTTATTTTTTTTGCCCACTCACAAGGAGAGTTCTCATAACCTGACAAATTGCTGAGCACCACCAGTAGACTTTGTCTGGTCTAATCAGGCTCTAGATAATTTCCTAGTGTTTTACCCAGCTGGAAGGGAATTTGACCAGGATGATAACCACTGAGGAGCTGTCTTCCAAAATGCCTGGTACTAGCCACTGGCACTGGTTGCCTCTGAGCCTCACAAGAGGCTTGTTTAGCCAGGAAGAGCTGACCATGCTGTCCTGACTGGAGGACAGCAAAGACTGGCTAAGCAGTCAGCTCTGCTGGTGCTGAGTACTCAGGACTGGTGCAGTCAGATTCTACTAACAGGATAAAATGAGGATCTTATACACTGCATTTAAGTCAGGCTCAGGTTTACCTCTAAAGAAAGTAAATTCATATCTCACAAAATAACAATGCCTGCAGCTCCCAGGGCACTCTATCCAATAGTGTTAAACAATCTTGCTACAGTGAAAAAAGTAAAGACATCACTGTCAGGTTAATTGAGCATTTCACAGCCTTTCTAAAGTAATCCAGCAGTATGTTATGTGGCTGTCTCTCAGACTAGGGTTTCATTCTGGTCTCTATGAACTGTATTTTATTCTTGCTAAAGGTTTGCTGTCTAGACTAAGAGTATTAAACAGAAGTTGCAAACTTAAGTACTGCCTGAAATGTTGGTAATAAGGAAGTGAATAAACCCAGGTTAAAAAAAGCATTGTAATTTACTTTGATGCAAAAACTCAATCATAGTTATTTGATAACTCATCAATTACTAGAAGCAACTTAAAACCTTTCATTAAAGTGGGATTTTTACATTATAATTCCCCAAAACATTGCCTCAGTTCTCTTTTTGTGCATAAGGGGAAGGAGAGAGCCATTTTGCTATGTCAATCAGCTGTTTTTCAGTCCCTCTCCAATTTGAAAGTTGTGATTCCAAAGGCATGTTTGTTCTTGCTGCTTTCCCTAGGAGCTCACTCAGATTCTTACGAAAACCTAGAAAAAATAACTGTAGACAGGCCCACACTATAGGAGGGAAATACCAGCATTGTGCAACCTTAAATGAAAGAGAAAATGCAACCCTTGGCAAATCTTAAGAATTTTGGTTCCAATATTGTTTCAAGTTTAGATTCTTTCTAGGTTTGTTCCAGAGAGATGTCTTTCACTGTCCTGCTCATATAGCAGGCTGTAAGGAGAAGGTATTTGGTGCTTGGATATTTATCCTCAGTTTGAACCATGGTTAAGGATCAACAAGAAGTGAATTACTATGCCACAAGCACAGAGTTGGAAAGGTCATTGATATGCAAGTGGCATCCTAGACAGCATCACTGATTTAGGGGATTTTGACAGCCACAGCATACCAAGAAATGCCTTGATGTGAAAAAAACTTCACAGGAATTAGTTGCCTGAAGGGGAAAAGAGGCAGGAACTGGACATAAAATGGCAAAGAGGATGCAGCAGTTATTGATATCAGTCTATTCTCTCCTTGCTAAGCTAAGGAAGAACAAGCTGGGTAAAACCACCAAGACAAGGGTCTCCACCTCCTTTAATGTCTTCACGACCAAGAGAACTGAAGCCTGTTGCTGGGAAGTGCTGTGGGTGAGGGATGGCAGTGATAAGGGAATAGTGAGACCTAATGGAAGAAGGAGATAATGCTCCTTCTCAGACAGGATGCCAACTTCAGATTCTGTACCTGGATTGAAAATTTGATCACAGCCTTTCAAAGCAAATACAGTTCACTCGCTAAACTCCAAAAGAGAGAAACTGGGGCCTTCTGGTAGTGCAGTCGCTGTCTACAAGTGAGAACAGAAGCAGGGTGGCGACAGACAAGTTATGCTGCTTTTTCACAGGAAGTCTACTGCCCTCATCCAGGTTCTGGGAGGATGTCCAGAATCACATAAAAAAGGCCCAGGGTAATGGACTTATCTCAAAAATACTTTAATGTGTGTGTTTGTATGTATTCAGCTGATGTGTGCAGTACTCCTCTCTTCTGGGGCACTACTGGCCTGGTCCAAGGTAGTTATTATGGCACTAAATTAAATGGTTTTGAGATGGAGGCATGCAAAAATACTGCTGGTTCCAATCTCCCATTCTTATGTACTCAGAACAAGTTGCTAACATCTCTGCCTCAATTTCCCTTCTATAAAAAAGGACAGGTATCTGGGGATTAGTGACTGCATACCTGAGCAGAAGAAAGTACATCAGGGAGAATTAATGTATTAACAGCCTCCTATGTACGACATCAAATTTCTGAAATCCTTTTAATCCTTTCAAATGCATGTTTGAGTACAGCACAGTTATGAATTAAAGAGAAAAAAGAAAGAGGTATTCAAGGCTGTATTTTTGCTTCAGAACATTGTGCTCTTTAAAGCATGTGGATAATTAATGTGAACCAGCAGAGCTGGCCCAAGTAGGAGGCTTTTCATCCTGATGCACCATCTGCAAGAATGGTTAAAGGATAAATGCAGCCTACATTGTTCCAGCAAAAAAATTCCAATAGAGAGGACTAATAAAGGCTCTTCTCTATAGCCTAGTCAGGTATACACAAATGCTGGCAAAGCATAATCTTGGGATGTCATGGAGGAAATCCCTATGGATTCATTCAACCTAAACTGAGAAAAGTACAAAATATTTTTGACTGTTTACAAGGGGATTCTAAATGTCAATGGAAAGATATAGGGTTGCAAAGCCATTCCAGAGCCAGGAAAATACATTGTTCCTCAAAGCTTCCCTCGTTGGACAGGAACCAGTATAGTTCTAATCACGGAAACTGTAATTATGACAGTCAGGGTATAAGTGGCATTCCCATGGGCCCTTTGGTTTGCTTTTCTTTCCTAATCCAATTGTTTCCTTCATGAAGGTTTTTGCACTTTCTTCAAAGGAAACTTCTGATGTTCAACACCATTTGCTGAAATATTCCATTCCATTTCAGTTATGAGTTTCCTGGACTTTCTTCTGTAGACATCTTTTGCCTACCTGGAGGTCCCCAGTGTTCCCAGTCTGTGACAGCTACCCCAGTGCAGACCTTAGCTGGGATGTAATAGTTAATGCCATGCCTTTTTTCCTGAATGAGTTTGAAAACTGAAGTTTTAAAATTGTGATGTGCCTGCCCTCTTGCTTTAGCTAGGGGACATCAAACCATACAGAACATTTTCATGTTCAGTACCTTGTACCTCAGGAAGCACAGATCTGTCAGGCATCCCAGGAGTCTTTTGCAGGTTTGCTCTCCCAAACTGGTGGGTGGGTGGTTTCAAAGCAAGGGGAGTCCAGATGAATGTTATGTGCGGCCATCCAGGGGCCGAAAGATGAACAGTGCATAACTGTGTTCCATTTTCATGAGGTATTTTCATGACTTAAGAGACAACACTGGGCAGATCTCCCAGTTTGTCTGTGTAACATAACAGAAGAGATATTAGTATTTATTCCATCTGTAAATATATGAATTGGTATCAGTCAGTTCTAAGTATCTTAGACTGAACTTAGAACCATGCTGACATTGAACAAACAAGGTGAGCACAATCTAACCCAAACAAAAGAGGGAAATTCCCAGCCAAAGTAAATTGATGTAAGTCTGGAGGTCAGCATACTACAGTTAGTTTTCTCATCAATTCACCAAAGGTGTTGTCATCACTTCAGTGGGTCCCAAGATGTCCTAGTGGCTGTGGTTGTTTCAATGGAAAGCCTGATGAAGGCACGGTTTCCTTATTATTCAAGCTTTCTCAATAACAACAAAAGTAACTCTAAAATCATGCCTTGGCTTTTATCACCACCTTCCCAGTTTCATGAGCATCCCTGACCTGTCTAGTGCAATGCCAGCCAGAGATGTTCCAAATAGTTCTAAACAAGCACATGTATTTCATTCTCATTGTGCAGTACCATAAAGGGATCCAAGTTGAAACCCTTGGTAGCAATAAAGCAGACACGTGAATGCTTGTTCTGAGCTATTTATTAGCCCGGCTACCCTATCACATGCAGCAAGTGCCTTCCAGACCGTGTCTGATATCTCTGCCCAGCACTGCAGCGTGCAATGTGGGATTTAAAGCTAAGGCCTGTGGCCAGTGCTATGAGGAACATCGTTAGTCACAAGATCCCTACTGCAAAACCTACATACTTACACGTGTGTGAGAGAGAGAGAGAGAGATGTATCATTTTCCAAGATCTGCCCTGCATTCCAAACCCTGGGAAAATCCCACACACCGATACAATCAACCATCATGGATTTGTATTTGCGTTCTCTTGTTGTTCTTCCTTCCCAGTCCTTGCCTACTGATTTATCTCTCCCGGGATCGTGACCTCCTGGAGCTGAGGATCATGGATGGCATTTGGGCAGCCAGACTGTTATGTGTATCCTGCTGGGAATATTGTAGCTATGCCATCCTTCCTTTCTCTCAAAACAGAAAAACAATAAGGAATATTTATATTTATATACCTAATGCACTTTTATGGACCTCCCCAGTCCCCCATTTTTCTGCTATTTTAGGGTAGGCCTAGCATTACCTAATTTCATTAAAATCATCAAGATCTGAAGTAACCACACTAGATACTTTTAATAAGTTATTGATGTTTTTAGGCTATGGCCTTCTGACAGTCTGAGGCACCAGATGTCTTTCAAACATCCAGGGTGTGCCTGTTCCTCCTGCTGAGCAGGCAGGCCATCCACAGGAGCAGTGCAGGACGGAGCAGACACTGCACAACTCATTTTGTCAGAGAATGTCATGGCAGGAGACTGACAATACAGAGCAAGCCCAGGTTTTCAAACTCAGTACCCACATGTCCACAAGTGCCATACCAGCAGTACTGAGCCTTTTAGAAAATGGTGTCAAAGAAAATTATGCTGATTTGCTGAGTATCTCTCGGAAGCAGAGAAATCAAACTCGGCAAACCTTACTGAGAAATCAAACTCGGCAAAGCCACTCAGAGCTTGTCAGCATTAAAGGGAGGCCAAACTGAATTTCCTCATCAAAAGGCTGCACAGCCAAAGCTGGAAGATGGTGAGCTTTCTCTTTTGAGGAGACAATCAACAAAAGGACCACCTTTAGAGAGTCAGGCTGCCCCACACTCCCAGAGAGATGGAGAAAAGGGACAGGGAGCTCTTCCTGCCAGCCCAGCAGCCCTGCTCCTTACACCAGCCCATGCCCAGGATCTTCATGTACTCCTCATTTTCTAGGAGGGTTCCAGGGAGGCTGCAGCACTGCTGACCAGCAGCTTTAGCAAAAAAACAAATGGGCAATGCAGACCTTGATGTGCTGGAGCACTGCTTTTGCAGTTCACAGAAAATCAGAGTTGTAACAAAATCCTGCCAGAGGGCAGCAAATCCCTACAATTGTTTGTTTTTCACATTGCAGCATGTGATTTTAACCGCAGCACGTTGAGCTTCCCCCATGGGACCTGCACTGCCATCCTGCCCCTCTGCTCCCACGCTTGTGCAGGCTGCTCCAGGGATGTAGTTGCACTGTTTTAGAAATCCTTCTCTTCTTTCTCATGGAGAATAGAGAGAAGTTGCACTTCTTGTACTTTCTTAATCTCTATGTTTTGTATTAGGTGCTGTATAGCTATGACCAATGACTTTGGGAGGTGGATTCTCTGCTGACCAATGGTTGCTAGATTATTAATGGATATATAAAGAAGTTTCTGTAAATAAAACTCTCGCCATCTTGGGGGTCTCTGCCTGCTTCCTTGCCAGCTTCCTCTGCCTGCTGCCGCGAATATTATGAAATTTTAAACCACACAGGGAGGTGTCACCCCTGTGCTGGGCACATCCTCGGCTGATCCACACCTGATTTCAGGGAGCACTTCCCACGCAAGGACCTCTGTCACTTGGCACAAGCTCGGTGTGCACCGGCAGGCACCCAAGCCCTGGGCCCCATCGTGGCATCACTCCCAAACCCATGGGGCTTCCCAGGGGCTGCTCTTCCTGGGATCTGCCTGCCAGTGGAAATGGGGAGCCTCAGCTCTCCCACACCGTGGGTCCACACATGTCCCCTCAGGCAGGACTGGGGTGTAATTAGGCTTTAATTCATGCTGAATATACTGATTCACTGCCACAAAGTCCTCTGAGCTGGCACACGGCAAAGACAGTGTGAGCAAGCTGAAGAAAGTAATAATAATAAAAATCATCAGCAGCAATAACATAACAACAATATTTTAGTTTATCAAGGACTGCAAGGGCAGACCACCCTGCCCCCTGAGACAAACCTTTCCTGGGACCTTAGCACAGAAAAATATTTGTAGTCGCTCTATTGTTAAGGAGGAAACAGGTGCTCTTTTGTATTCCGTGTGATGGCAAATCAAATTGATTCCTGACTTCTGGTTTTATTCCATTTGATGCACTTAACCAGCACACAAACACACATGCTCCATCTGAGAACAGTCTCTGAAGTCACTTGTTTGCAACATGCAGAAAGGATGTGCCCAAGCTCTGCTCGACATTTTTCCCTTTCCCCACACTTTTCAAATTTGCTTCCAGTTGTGCAGGATTGCTAAAAATTTATCCTCGCATTTTTGCTAGGTATTTCTTTCACTTGTATCTGTCATAGTTGACAAAGCCCAGAATACCCTTTTTGCTAACTAGATTCTCCTGTGGCAAGGGCAGCACAGAGGCAGCCCATCTTGGTGTCCAGAGGACAGTGAAAATGCAAAGTAGACAGCAATTCCCAACAGAGAGAAACTGGAAACTGTATGTCTTTACTAGGCAGCAAAAAACTCTACCTAAGACTAAGCAAAATCAGATTGAAAAAGGCAGTTCTGAAATGAAGAGACATAGAGAGAAATACTTCAACTAGAACAAAAGACACTGCTGAAAAAAAATAGCTGGCTAAATGATAAGAAAATGCCTAAACATTCATAAATTGATATAAACTCTGTATCTCTCTCCTCCAATTAATCTAGAACTCAGGAATGCACTTTCAAACTTTGTCATCTATCTTGTAACAGAAAACATGCTCCAGTAATGTTACGCTATTCATATCAAGGGATTAGAAAAATAACAAATTATGAGTGAATACAATGATATTTTCTCCTTTCTACAAAAATATGGCATTGACACAGCACAACCTAGATGGGCTTAAACCAGGCAGTCTCAACAGGCAAGACAGTTGCAAAATACTCTTATCAAAGACATGCATGTTTTTTGAAGGAGAATTTTCACACCCACAGAGATCCAATAAAATCCCTGGATTTTTACAAAATAATCCTTTTGTTGACTTTTTATCAGCAAAGCTAAAGCTGATACACTCAGAAGTCTGATGATGGAATGAATGTTTTTCCAGTTGAAGTCATGCTGTGAGCAGTGAATCTTGCCTTCTGTGCTAGACCAGATTTGGTGGCAATGTGCTTGTGGGCTGGTGACAGAGGACACAACCTCGAGAGCCACAGCACTTGCAGCAGCCTCAGGGAGGGGACTATGACAGCATGCAGTGCACCTTTCCTCACATGGATGGAGGCCTATTAAATGAAGGCAACATTTAGTGATTTGCCTCACTGAGATTCTTCAGACTATCTCTGTTATGTTAGTAAATGCAGGGGACTGAATATACAGCATAATGGTTAATAAAAATGGAGAAAAAATAATAATTATAAAAATAGATAATGTATAACAAAAATGGACCTCATCTAACAATTATCTGCCAGACCCAGTAATATTGACGGCTGATTATAGCCAAGATTCAAACTTTTTTAGTACAGTCCTTCCCTGCTCCTGATGAAAGTGCTAGAAAACATGAGCAGCATCAACTGCTGAGGGACATTTCAAAATCAGGGCAGGGCCTGCTCAAAATGCTACAAAATACAGTGTGAATCTGGTGCAACAGAGCTATTTCCCTAGCACTGTAAGGAATGAGTTGAATACTGAATCAAAAGTTAAAATACTGAATTACTGGAAGATATTTTTTGTAGTAAAATTTAACTTACTATGACTTCTGTGGGACTTGTGGACAAAGGAGATAACATTTTAGCAGACAAGCTACAACTGTGTGTTGGGATCATCGGGACAGTCATCTGCCCTCTATCACCTCCGCTCCTTTTGCCACCATAGTGAATTTTCTTACAATTCACATGAGAACACATGCATTCTGGTGGCCTACTAGATAGCTGGACTTCTGAATCTGAAAAATGTCCCCCACTTCATGCTGCATAATATCTCTCATCTGTAGACAATGATACCTGACAGTGGCCCAGCCTGGGAGATTAGGCTCATGCTTAGTCCTAGCAAAAAGCAGGTGTCTTGATGGATTGATTTAATGGCCCACTGAAACATCCATAAAAGCAGTCCTTATGCTTAGCTTGTGCTTTCCTCATGCTCTTGATGCCAGTGATTCGGTCATTTTCTGGCACACTCTGAAATAACCACAAAGCCTCTTTGGCCCATGTCCAGCCTTACAAGCTCCTCAATGGTCAATAACACAGTTTTTCACCTGTTTTAAGCCCAAAGGTTTTCCAGAACATGCCTTTTCCAAAGATGGTAGCCTTTACACTAGGAGCTATATTTTGCATGCTTACCCTATAGAATTGGCACAGTGCCCTGAGCCCTAAAACAGCCTGGGGGCATTGGGCTGTATTGCTACTGCTTTGTCTTCAGGGGGTATAGCATATTAAAAATTATATGGATTACACCATGTGCATAGCAAGAAGTTTCACATTCTTTGAGGGTTCATCAGCTTCAAGACATGAAGACTGTTCAGGAGTGGGCTCACACTGGCTGCCAGGATGCCCAGGTTTCCTGCCACAGGTTTCATTTACCTGCAGTTCAAAATACCCACACTGCAGAGTGGGAGATGGGGCATGTGCTTAGAGGACCACAATCCACAGACAGCCATCTGATTTCAGGCTGCATTAGAAAAAATGCTGGAGCCCATTTTAAACCATCAGAACTGCTTGGGCTCTCCCTCTGCCTCTCTTACTCCTCATAGCATTTTTAATTGTGCTGAATTGGTTCTTCTGAGAAGCAGCTTTTTTTTCTGCCCACTTTCCTGATGCAATTATATGGCAAATCCTAACTGAGAACTAAACCAGTTGTCCTTAATGTTCCGAGCATGCTCTTCTCATAGAAATAAAACAGGAGGTTAGCCCAGTGAATTACCAAGGAGCTGACTCTCTTCCCACCACCCTTCTTGGGGGTCCTGCAGAGTCACTGTGTATTTGAAGTAGGATAAGATAGGCCCCCAAACTGAGCAGAACAAGCACCCACACACTCAGTGGAGTGATTACAGCTTGCACCCAGCACCAGCAGATACGGGTGGCATTCCTCTCTTCCTACTCCTACAGAATAGCTGTAACACAACAACAGGAAAAAAGCATCGGATTTTTTCATCCCCACCAGCTGAGCATTAGATTAGAGCTAAATGTTAGTATTGCAGAAAATACAACAATTCAGTGTTGTCAGTCTAAGGGATTATTGCAATTATTTTAAGCCGGGGGTCGTGTAAACCTCGGTAAGCCTCATGTATGGATGGAGACTTTGAACAAACCTAATGAGCCTCTCTCGGTGGCCATGCCCCTGTAGTGCCTTTCCATCCAGCTCTCGTCAGCTGCCACAGGACTTGCTGCCTCACTGGAAGCAGCACAGAGGGGATATTTTGAGGAACTGCTATTGACAGTTCTTACAGCAGCTGGTGGGCGCTGGGAACTAATGGACTGATGCCAGTCTAAAAGGAAAATTCCAATACAAAGCAAACATGAATATTTCATGCCTGCTTTTCAGCTACTCCGAGTCACTGATGACAAACTATCCTACAGCAGATGACGTTATGCCCCTTTAAGAGTGGAGAAATCAAAATAAAATTAAAATAAGAGATTTCATTCTGTTGAAGTTAATGTAAAAAGTGAGGTAACTCTACCACTCAAATTAACATCTTCAGTGAAATCAGGTTGGTTTACTATTGGTTTTTAATCCAAGTATGCTCAGACCTGAGTATTGCTGCTGAGATATGAATACAATAATGGCATTTGCACATCATTACTCCTTCTAAATTGAGGGGTATTGGTACCTGAATTCCTATGGAGGCCCAGGGAGAGCTTGTCTCCTTACTCCCTACTTCTATATTTAGAAAAAGTGTCCAAATTTCACACAATTGTAAGGTAAGGAGCACCTTCAGCAGAGGGAAAAATTAAATGCTTTTAGTTCTACCATGGACACTCAGCATCGGAAGGAACAGTACAAGAAATGTTTATGATAATCTGATGTCTAGTTGACCGAGAAGGTTATTACTACCATAGAAACAAACATCATTTTTACAAAAACTGCCCACAAATATCAGACTTCTTTACTGTCTGAGGTGAAATAGAAGAACTGATGCTCTAGACTGCTTTGTTTTCGCAAATACTGGAGAACACCTTAAATAAAAGCAAGGAAAGTTCTTGCTGTAATGGAAAAAGAAGCTCTGGCTTTCTTTGAGAGAACAGGCTGCCACTTTGTTAAAATATCGCCCTAGTCAAAAAATAAATAAAATTTTTGAAGAGGCCGAATTTAATGTTGAAATAGAAGCAGCCACATAAGTGAACTTTAAAATACTGTTGTTTTAAATTACAGAAGTCTGCTTATTTTTAGCTTGTTAGATGCTGCTAGCTTCCTGTATAAAAGGGGTTACATAATAGACATAATCTGCATGGCAGCACAGGCCACACGTGCCAGGCTATAAGGTTATGCAACTGTTCCAAGTTTGCTCCTGCCAGGCAGAAAACAAAGCCTCACACCCCTCAGAACTGTTGAGCTGCTTCTGAGTCGAACTCACAGACATATATGCATTAGAGTATAAGCATGCATGCTCTCATTTACATGTGCACATAGATACATATGGATATTAACACACATACACATATCCCCTGTTCTTATTACAGATTTGTTGAATCAGAAAAATGCTACCGTGGAATTCCTCTGTTGACATTCAACAAGGGATAATCTGGTGTGGTTTAACTATTCAAAGCATCAAAGTTAACTCTCAAAGTCAGATCAAACTTAATTTGGGAAGCCACCAAAGGAGTTCTCCCTTTTCCCTGGTGGGTCCTCTAGCTGCTCCTTACTGCCTCGTGCTATGGTATGTGGAAGGCACATGGTGCCATAGCTGAGTAAGAACAACTCAGGGGCTTTAAATTCATTAAGCAATAGGCAACAGCATTGTTTTTCCTTAGGTTTTTAGAAGGAGTGAACTTTTATATCTGAGAAGCTGCACTGTTCCCAGTCAGTATCGTTGTTCAAAGTGAACAGAACTACCCTTTCCAACTTATTTTTAGAGTAACCTCTGTTTGCAAACACTCCCACCCTCTGAGTCTGACCCAGACTGACAGGAAATTACTTTTCCTGAAAGGTGGAAAAAAAGAGAAGTTGTGGCTGCCACAGTGTCTTGAGCATATCAAAGTTTCTTTGGCAAAAAACTTTCATATGTATCCTCATTGTGCCTGATGTGCAAATTTAATTCATTATCTACAGAAATGGTATCAGTGCAAAACTGATATAATTTTTTATTTCAGCAACTTTTTTTTATCTTAGCAAGGAGTTTTAAAAGAAGATTTGTACACAAAAATGTATTTATGTACAGCATTACAAATCCAAACTAGTCTGAGATTTCATTCTGTTGGGTTTGTTCATGAGAGCTCCTTTTTAAACAACCATATCATTCCCATTTTTACAAAGTCAGTGACCCCAGCTGAGAACACTGCATTTGGAAAAAGCTGATGAAACACAAAATGCCATATGATTATGTTCAGCCGGGAAGCCTTTCTTACCTTTTTTCCACCTTAAGACTCAGTGTCAAAAGGGTACTTCAGAAAACACATTAAATATCCATGATCCTGAGCTGGGCCACGCCATGGGAGTTTTACTTATCCTGACTTTGGCATCTGGTGAGGCACCAAGGTCTGGGCTGGTCACTGAAGGAGCCGTCAGTTTTGGGGGAGTCCAGCAGGTGGTCCAACATGGCACTATCCCCATCCTTGGACTGGTGTGCTGTCACCCATGGGGGCAGGGAGGAGGGCAGAGGCTGCCAGGCAGTGTCCTTGCCCTGCCACACAGACCCTGGGGACAGGCTGGGTGAGCCTCGGCTGATGCTGCCAACTGCATGCCAAGGCTGCTTGCTCATGATTTACTGTCTTGAGTGACAATACTCAGTTTATGGCTTTGTTACCACTTCCTTGTGGGTTTTGTCCACTTTCTTAGCCCTGGTCCAGCAGTATGGGCAGAACAATGTGAGTCAGATAGAGGGATTATTCTCACTTCTGGGGAAAAAAAGCATAGTGGGAAAGCACCTTTGTTTTAACAAGGGAACATTTGACTTGGGTGATTTCCCAATCCAGATCAGGGCAAGAGCCCCTGAGCAGCTGTGCCAGCCCAAGCAGGGGACAGCACACCATGACGGAGGGATGGGAGTGAGAGAAAAGGCTGGGAGGGGGGAGAAGATGCCAGTGGCACCTGAAGCTGGTCAGGTTGGAGCCCCAGTCCCACAGGTCTGCCAGTCAGACTGAAGGGGAACAAAATGAGTCCCAGGTTTTCCGTATATTTATGAGTTGCTCAGAACACACAATATTTTATTAAGTGCAACACCCAGCTGTGGTGATAGAAGAAAAGGAAAATACCAAAATATTTCCCCACATTTCAAAGTTTTTGAGTGCTAAACCAGAAAACCTGATAAAAGCTGAAAGCCTGTCAGTCTGTTGGTATTGCTTATCCTTAGCTAATTAGAGGACCCTACAGCTCAGCATTTGGGAAGAACTGGGGTCTGGACCCATGATCATCTTGAAGCATAAGCGGTTCAGATCAAATAAATCAAACTCTTATTTCTGTTGTCTCTGGAAATCAATATATATTTCCCAGGATCAAATATGGTTTAAGAACTGGTTCTAGCTAAGGACATCATCTTAAAGGTTCTCTGCTGCTTCAAACTCTCTTCTCCAAAAAAAAGTTGTACTACAGATACAAGCTGGATCATGTCCCTCCAAAGACTAGACCACACAACCTGTAGTAAGTGAATCAATTAGTTCATAGCTTAAGTTTAAAAGCAGTATTAATTTAAGCATAACTGAAGGTAAAAATTTCTTGTTACCAAGGTTTTGACTATATTTTGTGTTTCTCCATGTGGTGCATGCAAGGTGGTGCATGCAAGGTGGTCCTGCCCAGCATCAGTTTTCAGCCAACCTGGCATGATCCCAGCCTGGACTCTCCCTGGAAAAGGGCACTGATGCAGCACCACACAGTGACCCTCCCCTGGCAGGTGACCCATCTGTGGGGCTAAGGAATCCAATACATCCCAACTTTGGTACTGGCTGGTGTGGTTGAATGTCCCACATGTCCCACTCAAGACATGAGAGACCTGACATTCATCTGGGCAACTTCTGTCCTCAGTCAGCAGCAGAGCTACCTCCAACTCCACCTCTTCCAGGGACATTGTCTGATGGTAAATGTTGTTTTCTCTACAAAAGAAAGGACTCTAACTTGGCAAAATAGAAATTGTAAAATTGCATTTTCTTAGATGCTTGATACCTTCGATAATTTTTAAGAAGCCCAAACCAAATTCTGATTTTGCTCTTCTACCTAAAACAAGCTAGTGATGCAGATGCAGAACTGGTCTTGAAGCTCTTCACAGAAACAAGACCTAAATTCAAAAACCTTCATGTCTGGTTGATGTACTACCACAGACATTCATACACTCTTCTGTGTGAAATCAGAACCTAGGCTAAAGAAGAACTATTGAATGAATGTAGACCTGACATCAAGTGGCAGAGCCTTTTGCACTTGTACAGGTCTCTATCAGTGTTTCCTAATATAGAATATACACCACAGACTGAATCAGGAACATGGACACTTCACCCAAAGCATTTGTTTAGTTTGAATATATTTCCCACAAATTACCAGAACTTTAGCTGACGAAGACCCTATGTCAGTTTAATTGAATTTATGCTACCCAAATAAATTGTCTGTTTGAGCCTTAACATCATGTATTGTTATAAGCATATGGAAATAATGAAAACACATTACAAAGTGACACAGAACATTTTATGAACACATTTCACTGACACACTGCATAAGCATTACATCATTTTCCCTTCAGCTCCACAGGACAGCACTACACAAAACACAAATCCAATTTAAATACAGACTGACATTGGTGACAGGTATTTAGCAAAACTGGGCTAATAGTTTATATGCTCTCAAGATACTAAAGTATGTGTAAGTTCCCTTGAAATTTAGAAAACTCTGAACTGAATAAAGAAGCTAGAGGAGAATATATATATATATATTATAAAAAATATTTTATAAGGTAAACACCATAACTTCTATCTAAAGGCTTGGCTCTTAATAGCTGACAATTTTTCTAAACTTCAATTTTAATCCTTGCTCTCCCCCATCAAAATAAGGAAATTTTTTACCTTCACTTTTGCTGTCATCCATTGCTGTTATATATTACGAAGCAAAAGGTCAGTGGCAAAGCGCTCCTGGAGCTTCTCAGCACATGACATTACAGAGAGACTCACTATAGTCCCTAGGTCACTCAGTCTCTACTTTACTGAAGTGAATTCCATTTCAGTGTCTAGGTTTAAAGGCAGCCTTAATATCCACTGCAGGTCTATTGTGAGCTGGATCTTTGGCTCAAGTGAATCTGAGCATCACAGTTCACACCAGCTGTGAATCTAGTCCAGGCAAAGCAAAGATAGTTTTTGTTATGTGGGATTACCATGAAGAAATGTTTAGAGATAAAGAGATTACAAAGAATAAAGCGGACTATAATTCAGAGACATGTTAATATTTAAAGTAATTTAGCACAGTCTCAAGAAGGAGGTCTGGATAAAAGCCAGTTTCAGACCACCTCACACAGTTGAGTATCTTCTCCATATAGCCTTGTTGATTTTAATCAAACTGCTACAGGAACAGAGTACTGTATAATGGGAGCAATGTAGTCAGGACACAGGTGATAAATACAGACATCAGTAAGGGCAAAAAAAATCTTAGACCCACATGTGGGTTTCTTATTAATGTCTGTGTCCATGATCTGGAACAATACTCAGTTCAATGCATCATACAAAAACCTCAAAAGAAAATCATTTTAGTAAGTGAGAGTGGTGTAGGGGATTTCTTGGACTTGCCTTCAATTCAGTCAAGGCATCCATTGTTTGTTACGTTGAAAGGCTGTGTGGAAAACAGACAGGTCTTTGATGGAATACATTTGTTCACACATGAACGTGAATCAGTGAATAACTGCAAATGGACACGGCAGAGCCTGACAGGACAGCGTGTTATGGATGCTAAATTAACCAGTAATCAGGAGTTCATTAAGCTATGCCACCTTCAGAGAGGTCCCCATCTGAAGCCAAAGGCTGCAAGCCAAAGTATTTCAATGAATAGAGTTCTTCATTTTCTCCTGACCTGCTGAGGGAAACACACACTGACAGTAGGATCCGTCAGCCTGTTCTCATTTCCCACTCACTGACCAGCCAGCAGAAAGCAAAGACCTGCAGCAGCTCCAAAGGCAGCAGGGATGCCAAACAGCAAGGCAGCTGCCTTCCCAAGGAGTTGGGATGAAGCGCTTCCCTATTTCCTGCAAAGAAGCACTTCCCTATTTCCTGCCCAGGCAGAAGTGCTGCTGGGTGACAGCTGCCAGCGTTATTCTCCGAGCTCAGAAGCCCCTCACCTAAAAGGAATTGCAGAGATGTTCAGTCAAACAGTATCTTTGAAACTGGTGGCACAACACTGATACTGGATACACCAATGCCCCTAGAAGTAACATGAATCAAACTAGGCCTTGGAATACTGAAATATAAATTTTTTAAAGTGTGTGCTGATGTGCAGCTCTATACTCTCACATTGTTCACACAGAAGCAGTAGGATCAGTGGATGTGGCTCCAGGCACAGTGCAGCTGCTCACACAACATGCCACTTGATTTCAGCAGGAGCTGCAGAGACCAGTTCACAAATCCTGGTCCACAAGACTCTCCTCATCACCATGTCATATCACCCAGCCCTGAAACAGAGAGGTCTGTGTCTTTTTTTTTTTTTAACTTCTACAGGAATGAATCTTTGTACAAGTTCATTCAGCTTTTTTACTCAGGTAAAACTTCATCTGCCACAACAGAATCTTTTTCTGTTGAACACGAGTGAAACACTAGCTAGGAGTAAAGGAGCAGGTAAAAAAATGTTTTAAAATTTTTGATGTCTAAAAAAGTTCCAGGAGTGGGAGATGACTAAAACAGAATAAAATTATTTAATCAACAATGCCTTTTCCCTTTGCAATAAAAATTTCCTAAGAAACAGAACTCTTGGAGGCACCATTTTTTATTTCTCTGCATAGCCTTAGAAGACCTCAGTGTGCAGAACAAAGCAGAAGAAGCTGCATGGCTCCTAAGAGGAAGACAAAAAGGTTTTGTGTTCTTGATCTACTAAACACTACATGAACCCAGCGTTCCAATGGCCTTTGGTCTGGCAATTCACAAAATATTCCTGTCCAGCCCTGATAACACTGACAAATGAATCTCTGCTTCATGGCTTCAATACTCTCCAGGCTGGATTTACCAGTCACCTGGAACCTGGGGCCCCTCTCTGAATGATGCTTGTGGATTTTAAAATCAGTGGGTGACAAATGAAGGTAAGCAGAGGAGTCACTGTTTTTGCGGATACATCTTCCATTCTTCTTGCACAGGACTTTGCTACAGAGTTTGGCTGCTGAGGTCACATTAATGATGTAGTGTCCTAAAGGTCCATCAATGTACCGTTTCACAGTTAAGCAGCTTTCCTGTAAATAATAACAAACCATGACACATTTCTCAGTATCTACCACTATGTCCAAGTTTATTATCTCTAAAAAGATCCTAGTACTAAACTTGCTAAAATACTTGGCTAAAGTAATCCATTGAGATAAATCTTGTTGGCTTTACATACTGGAGTGATCTGTTGGGTTTAAATGAGCTTATTTCCATGGGTGAGATTAGAAAAGTATTGACTTCTATTGTGTTTTCTATTTGAGTACCTGGTAGGAACACAGAGTATGAGACTAGGGAGCAGTCCCAGGAAGCAGAGAGTTCATATGGTAATCTGAGACTGCTTCCTTGAGCAGAGATTTCTGGTAACTGCTGACTAGAAGTGCATGGGACTAATAGGTTTTAAAGCACATATTAAGCCACCACTCTGGCCCTGATCTCTCCAATACCTCCAGTTTACCAGGAGCCACATAATTTTCATAAACCAGCACAGAAATTGTTGTGATTGCAGTTAGAAAGTTCCAGTTCAGATTTCCTGCTTCGTCTGACCAAGTCAGTGGTACTTTGCCAGAGACTTCAGGAGCAGAAGAGCAGGCTGCATGGGAAGCAGAGGGGGCACCAAAGCCCAGCGCAGGTTTAGGAATGGGGACTAGCCTGCCATGCATCCTGGGGAATGCCAGTGCTGCCTCCCATCTCCTCCATCACTTCAAGAAGGCATATTGGTGAAAGCCTGAAGAACCTGGGAGGAGTAACTAGGGGTTTTCTTGTGACATTCTTTTCCATGTATCATTTCAACATCAACCACCAGAGAAAATACCTCGCCTCCAGACTCCATTCCTTCCCAGTCGACCTGTACAACTGCCATAGTTACAAAGTGGAACACTGTAAAACCAGCTGTGCTTATGTTTGTATGGCATTTTTTGGAAACATGTCTTTCTCCTCACTTGGACTCTATTCCATTGAGGTATACGTGACCAGCCCAAAGCAATCAGCATAACAAAAGTATGGAACTAATGAGACAAGGAAGTAGTCCTGAGTCATCATCCTCAGTTGTTAGCTGATGACTTTGATAAAGGCAGATAGGTGCTATTGAGGGTGTGGTGTCAGAGAAGAGGTATTGAGGTGATTCCTAAGAACTGATAAGCTGATAGGACCTACCTTTGAGCTGGCATATTGCATACTGCCCCAGAGAACAACTCCGGCTGCTCCCAAAGCCGCGCTTTCCCCAATGGTATTGACCAGATCCCTCTGAAAAAGAAGGCCAAATCCAGACATGAGAAAAACAGACGTACAAAAGTAAAAGTAAAAAAGCACTGGGATATGGGTATCACTTCTTTTTTTTTTTTTTTTCTCCTACGGGCTACCTTGATCCTGTGGCATATTCTTCACTATAAAATCACGGTTTAGTTTAGGAAGTTCCTCTGTGTCTCTCCAAAGGTTAGGATAGGTGGCATTCATCAGTGTGCCTACTAAATAATGAAATCCTTATAGTTTATTCACAAGGGTTCCTCCAACCAAACTGCTGGAGTAAGAATTGGGTGATTATTTGAGTGATTATCAAACCTACACAGGCAACGCTTTTTGGAGAGTGATGATAAGTATGCTCACACACCACTGGATCATCCTTACAGTGTCTAATTGCAGTTGATAGGCTTTAGGCAGGGGTCTAACTCGTGCTGCTTTAGCCATGCCAACAGAGTTACAGGGCTGCTGTTTCTACCAGCATGAATGTCATTAGTCCAGGAAACACATCTCGGAAAAACGAACCTCTCTCCCTGTTACAAGCGCCAAGAGGTACATCCTGGTTTTGGGACTGAACCAAGTGCCCCTCCTCACACAGCACAGCTTGGCACTGGTGGGAGCTCACTGGCATGGCTCTTCTGTGTGAGTGTAAGAAAAGCTTCACATGGAAGAAAACTTGCAATATTTTAAAAAATTATATATTTAAATATTCATATCTTGGCCTTATATCAGACATAGGCAACTGTTATTTTCCAAATGATTAACAAGTAAACAAAGCCTCTTCCCTTGTGATGCTCATTCTTGTTCAAGCTTTTGGGGACACTGTGCAACTTCCTAAGATCCTCAAGACTAAGATCCTCCAAATGGAGAGCTGATTTGCAGGGAGGAGGAGGAGGCTCTAGTGTCTTTCAGTGTTTCTTGGTATTTAGATCACCCAAGCCACTGGACATTAAAAAAAATAGGAGGTGAACCAAACCATTTCAG
The DNA here is from genome assembly GCA_013397895.1 of Origma solitaria. NCBI lineage: Eukaryota > Metazoa > Chordata > Aves > Passeriformes > Acanthizidae > Origma > Origma solitaria. The sequence goes on from VZRL01002459.1 coordinate 884,403, forward strand.
TTTTGGAGCTTGGGATGAAACCAGACAGTCAGTTCTAGATACATGTTGAGGAAAGAAAAGTAAGTACATCTGTAATCTTTCCTTCAAATTTTGAAGAGCCTTAGTTACAGTCAAGGGTTCTCTGTATTCAGCAATGGTAGTGCAAGCCTGGAACGGTTGCAGGGAGTGGTCTCTACACATGCACACCTGGTCATCAGAAAAAACTGTCTGAGGGGAACAACAGGATTGTTATCCATTATTAATCATTTGTCAGTTGTCATCCTGCTTTATTAATGACTTCAGCCATCTAGTCAGGAAGCACAGATGCTACTGTGCAACTTCCCTCTCCCACACACTCAGTAGTGAATTGCCAAGGCAGAAAATTTCTAAATACCCTACAGATGGCAAACTGCTTATATACATTTCTAGCAAATACAGAAACCTTTCATAATGATTTGGATCCCAATTCAGAATTTATTGAATTTCCAAGATAAAAAGCAGGAGTAATTTCTCAGGCACCTTATGTACAACTCACCTGATTTCCAGATGCAGTCAGGGTGAAAGGTACAGCACGCACAGCTACAGCATCTGCCTGAGACCTGGGCCTTTCATCTTTCTGAAGGTTCGATAGACCTGTGTCTCTCCCTCAGTGACTCTGACTCACAACCATTTTTTCTATCTGACTCCACCGGGCTATTTCACACAAGCCCTGTGTACAGAAGGGCGTGCACACAAGCCTTGTGTGTCAGTAGTGTTTCTGTAGGAATAGAATGCACAGCTCCTGCACAGCTTGAGGGAGCAAGGCTGTGGTTTTGCTGACCCAGTCCCTGACAGATGAACTATCCCAACAGCCTACTATCCCAATTTTTCTACGGCCATTTAGCCTGGATGTCATTATTCTACACTGGTACCTTTTCTTGTCACCTTCATGCACATTGTTTCTGGGCCTCAGAGGTTTCATGCCTTGTTTGTAACTTTGTGAGCATCACTTAAGGGCATGGCTTGGGTCAAATAACAAGCTCCAATCCAGTCTAAAATCTGAACATATAAAACCACATTTAAAGTATCCTGGTGGCTCCAGGGCTATAAAAGAAAACAACATTATTTTCTGGATAATTTCTATATATGTTTTTAAATGCAACCCTGCAAGTTTCTGTCAGACTCTAAGCTGCTCTCACAGATGTTGTGTACAGTCTGGTTCCATGTTAACGCCTGTCCCATGCTGAGTACCTGGCTCGTGCTGTCCTTATTAGAAAATATGTAGTGGAGCACAATCCAGATATGTTTCTCCGACTACATAAAGATCTTTCCTGGCTGCAAAGTTGTAAAGCAATCTTTAAAGTATCCAAATGCAGCTGAAAACAGGCTGGTGAGTTAAAGGGTGTAACCTGAGAGGAGCATCACTCCAAATTACAACCATACTGCTCAGAAAATAGCTTAAGGTAAAACAGTAACTATATACCAGCACAGATTTTGAAATCACACATAACTGGTAACAGCTAGTTTTCATAGTTTTCAGTAACATTCATGGTATTTTTATATTGATCAAGGGACTACTTAATTTTATAAAAATGTATTATTACAGACTGCATTTGAGGAATTTTTATGTGTTTCCTAGCCTGAGTTCTTCCATTAAGGTGTTCTGGGTCACATCCTGCCTGTACCAACCCCAGTGACCCCTTGCCTTCAGAACCAGACTGCCTATCTGCCCACGATTTCTGAGTCAGCTGGGACCTGTGATTTCCACAGAGAACACAGCTCCAGAGGGTTCCTGGTTGCTGAAAATGAGCCAGACCAAATTCGTGATTACTTCTATGTGCAATTTGCTTCTCAGGGGCAGCCTAAAAGTACCATTTGCTTCCTGAGGTCAGCCTGAAACGTTTCTCAGGCTGTCAGGGACCTGCCGCATCTCCCCAGCTCCAGCTCCAGGCTGAAGCCCCCCACAGCCTGTGGTTCACTGCACTGAACTTTGCCTTTTCCCTTGGCTCTTCTCTCCCATTTTCTGTTTTCGTTTGAGTCAAGGACTTGTCTCTGGCAGCAGTACAAGCAACCTCTCATGCAGCTCTCCATAAAATAGAGGGAGAGAGCACCTCCGGATGCCCTTTGTCAGCAAGGAGCTATTTCCACAAGTTTCCTGCCTCAGATTTTCTCCTTTCTCATGGAATTGATAGAAACCAAAGAAAAACTTTTGGCACTTGAGAAAACTGCAAGAGAAACGAATAAGAATCTGTGCATCTCTATTATGAGCATAAACAAAGTCTGGGCAACAATCATCATTATATATCCAGAAAGTCCGAGACTTGCACATATATAATTTACCATCAGTGTTGTGGCCACTATATATTTATTGCACTTGATCATTGGTTGATGGAACACTGCATGACTCAGAAACTTGGTTTCTTTGATAAAAGGACTCCACAGCTTAGCACTAAATGTTGTACATGAAGATGTTGCACTTCTGAAAAGGGAGATAGGGGCCAATGCTCATCATGCAGGAGTTAGGAACTCCAGGCCAGATTACTTTACTTAACTAGTGTATTTCTATACTGAATGAATTCACATTTGCATAAAGAAAAAAAACAAAAAACAAAAAACCCGGAGGCTCCTTTCTCATGAAAGTTTATCTTTCCATTGCACTAATTAGTTTTAAACTTCACAAAATTTGTCAAGTTCATTTCACAAGCCATCCTGAAGAATTAAAATATCAGAATGAATTACTTCTTAAGGAAATTATTTCTTTGTACTTTCTTTCTAAATTACCCTCATTAAAAATATACAATGTTATCTCACAGAGGTAGACCAAACCACTGCAATATTAACTCTTGAAAGGCATAGAGTATTGTACTGTGACTGCAGTACTTCCTCTCAGGGGGTTGCCTTAAATATGAAAAACAAATGCGTAAATGCTTTCATACAGGAAAAGCTTTTAAAACGTATTTTTTCTAAGAGGCTATTTCTAATTTCTAAATTTCTAAAGATGTCTGTCGGCTTACCTCTGTTAAAACATGAAAAGTATAGGCATAAAATGGTCTGGAGTAAACAAACACAGGCAAAATGTAGTCTTTCCTAGCAATTGAGGCAACACGTATTGCCTCTTTAACCCGATAGTGAACAAATTTTAGTGCATTTGGGCTTGACTTCAGTATATAGTCCAGGTATATGGAAGGGTAGAGAGCAGTGCTTTCCTTCCACAGCCAGAGCAGGAGGTCGTTGCGGAAAGACTCAATGGGTGGGCATTTCCCTGTGTATGTTTGGGGGTGTTCTTTGTAATCATAATTGTAGCAGTCTGGGTAAAGATAGTAACCCCACAAACCATTTGGTCTCATGTGCTCAGCCAGAAGGATGGTGTTATTCATAAAACTCCTGCCAGCGTTTTCAAATTCGTCTTTAGCCACTTTCCTAATTTTGTCCTCTGACCATCGAGGATGCCGTCTCCTAACAATCTCAAGAGATTTATTTCTATAAATGCTTTTATTTCCCCAGTTCCTATCCCACTGGGGCCTCCAGTTTTCCCAGTCAATGACTGCAAGTCCCTGAAATTTCTTCATGGGTATGCAATAGTCAATGTCAGACTTTGCTTTACTAAGGTGTTTGATAAGACTTTCGTTCTGGGGCACCCCTCCATTAACGGGATCTCCGTTATCCGAGTAGTAGGGATAGTATCCCAAATGAGTGTGATAGAAGATTGTCACATTGGACCCACTCAAAGTCTCATTGATGTTGGATGCAATGTCAAAAACACCGAGGTCCAGGTCCACCTTGTAGCGCAGCCTGCACTGCTCGGTTGGCGCGTTCCAAACAACCATGAAAGGCTTGTGCAGAACCAGAGGGGCCCGTGCCGGCTTGGGCAGGTGAGCATCAACCAGAGCCAGCAGTGCCATCACTGCCAACTCTCTGACCCGGACATCCATGGTATGGTTTGCTTCTGGGAAATCGCTATGATGTGCCCTTGAAAACAAAACCAAGAGATGACGTTAGAAAGACAGCATGGAAGAAGATTTGATGATAAGGGTCCTTTTGGTTTGATTTGCTTTTGGTAACATTAAACCCAGTGCAAAGAGAGAAAAGTGCATAAGTGATCTTGTAAAAGTTAACACTAATTTCAAATGTTTCAAAAAACTATTTGATAGACTTTGCTGTCTGGAAACTTCACTTCCTTTTCACCCAGACCCCTCCCACAGCTGATTCAGACCTTTCCTTAAAATTTATTTGCTCCCTCATATCTACAAAACTGGATAATAAAGTAATAACCTAAAACAATAGTATTACAGAAGAATATGCTGCTCATTTGAAATTTCAGCTTCCAAACAAGCTCTTCGTGTTTTGGTGTGGGGAGTGAAGGGTAGGACTGCAAGAAGCCACAATGGAGGATTCCCCAGGAGCAAGCCCTCATTACCAAGCTAGAGAGTTATTTCCTATTGTTTCCTCTCCCACTCTCTGAATGCTTGTTTTGTAGGCCTAAATATAGATTCAGCACCCAAGTTCTAAAATTTTGTTCATAATCCTTTAGATTCTATTACGGATAACATCCTTGAGTGAAATGGGCCATTGCCACCATGCCGGTACTACTTGAAAACCTGCCTGCTGCAACGGATGCCAGGTTATTTTCGCTCCACTGATCTGCTGGAACAAAGTCTTATGTTTGCAACTGGTATATTTCTCTCCATTTTCCTGCAGTTTTGCAAAATCATTTAAGTAATACCATGGGCTGAGAAAAACAAACAAGCAAACAAAAAACAAACAAGCCACAAGAAGTACCATTCGCCTCCTGTTTTATACAAACTGAGGAATACACCACAGTACTCTGCATTCCTTCTTTGCTGCAGAAAACTATCCTGCTGCACAGGTGAGTGATTTTTCATGATTTAGACTGGATTGCTTTGCAGTAGATGTGACCAAATCCATAATATAAAGAGAGATTTTCTCAAAAAGTGATAGCTCAGATGAAATGGGAACAGCAAAAAGAAAAAATAAAAGACCTTTACTGAATTTCTGTGTAAGAAAAGATCTGTGAAAAGATCCCAGCTGCCTATTCTCACAATCCAAATGCTGGATCATTCTGCCTTGTGTTATTATGTACATATAATTAGATCATTTTGTCAGATATTAATCACTAATACAGTGCATTTCTCGTCCAGATCTGAGACCCCTAGACTTTAGAACATTGCAGATAATAAATCATAACAGAGTTAGTTCAGAGGATAATATTGCAGGGTAATTTTAAGTTATATATTTTTAGTTCTTGAGCAATTCTTGTTACTGTGTCTGACAAGACTTTAAAAACAGAGTGGCTGAGGTTGGAAGGGACCTCTGGAGGTCATCTGGCCCACCCCAGAGCCAGTCACTCAGGACCATGTACAAAATACCTCAAGTGACAAAATGAAAATGTTTATCTCAGAAAATGTTGAGTGATTCTCAAGAGTCTTTTGACTGGATTGACCAAATCTTTGAAATTGTGGAAAAGGCTGGACACGTTGCTCAACTATAGACATATGGATTACTGCGCAAAAAAAAAGACAGAAATCTGTCTAATCCTACTCAAGCTGTTTGTTTAGAAGTTAGGGTCTGGTCAAAGACAGTCATTCAGGATCCTCTAGTGCATACTTGATACCTCCAAAAGTGGCTGTAAATTCCTTATTTAAAACTATATGGAATTAGTCTCCCAGCTACCATCACTAATCTAAGTAAGATGGTAAGTGCATAGATAACATTTAGATATAGACAGCATTTTAGATAACCTACCTTTTAGATGGCTAAAGCATCTCATTGCAATTAAAGCACTGCATTTCATTGCAAAGCATCTCACTTTTCCTACTACTTTCTATTCCACACAGGAGACATTACCATATACACAATTCCTTACAGGGGAGATAATTAGAAGAAAAAATTGTCCTTTGAAAATGTTCCAATCTAGTTGCATTAATCTGCAATTAGTTCTGATGTTGTTTGCAGATGGGAATTTAATTACAGATACTTTTTCTTTAAAAAGTCTTCTGAAGGCAAGTGAAACAAGTTTTCAAAGCAACAAATAAGCCTATAGTTCTGAATGAGGAAAAAATAAATTATCTGTTGTTTCACAAATGCATGAAGGAACCTCTAAACAAGAACAAAATGTCTTTTATTACAATTTCCATTGCTGTGTCTTTGGACTTTGTCCTTTTTTACTCTCATGCATGGGCACTAATTGGACTGCTTTAATCCTTGTTTTTTAATGAGCACAGACACTAACGATTCCTCCTTGAAGCTCATTATCAACTTTGATTCAAGTTCTCTCTTTTTTTTTTCTTTTTTATATTCAATGACAGATTATCATGGTCAGTTTAACTTCTCAGAGATGCAGATAGCTTTCTGTGGCACTAGAGTGTTTTCAGAGCAGAATATGCTCTCAGAGTTTCTGCTCTATATGATAAAAACAAAAATGAGTTCTTCACAAGGAAATGAAATGGGGCCTGATCACAAATCTCTTGAAGTTGATGAGGTTTTTTAAATTGTACTCAGGAAATGTTTGTTCATGTTTTCACTGCACAAAATAACATAGTTTTCGATTTGCCTCAGTTTCTGTTACACAGCTTAGGATGAAGCAGCATTTCAATATATCCTTTAGTAAGTGTGAATTTTGCAATTTCTTGAATAGGAAAATCATTTCTGCACATTCATTTAATGTTTTTTGTAAAAAGAAACAAGAAAACATTTCCTTTTCCCAAGCAACTGCTGTTAACTTAGTCCATCCTGTATTCAGCTGTGTTTATTAGTCAGAATTCCACTATATTTTGATTTCTGAATAGTTGAAAACAACTGAACGAGACATCTTAATTGCACACTTTGATTCCAAAATAGATCACTTAAAATTCATAAAAATATAGACTCTCATGCTAAAGAAACCTCTTTGCACAGCACGTGTTCCAATACAGACCAATGGTGTTCTCTAGATGGACAGTTCTTCTCTGATGCTTTTTATTGATTTTCCCAGTGTTTTTTGCACTGCAACACATGACGTCACAGCTGCTGCTTATTATGATTTTCATGTCAGTCATATAACCTGACAACACAACTTCATAACAGCCAGGAAATTCATCCTCTCATTTTATACTCATCCATGTGCTGACTGCAAGTATAGTCCATACAATTAGCTATAACACAATTGGTTTAACCTGTGAGGTATGAGCTGTACTGTACATCTGTCATTGAACTCAATAAATACTTCAGCATTCAGAAACAACTTTAAAAAATAAAATTGTTGTTCCTATGGTTACAGCCACTTATGATTCCGTCATTAAGCAATATCTGACAAACATAATTTAAAATCCAGCATAGGAAAGAGTGACGTTAAATCACAGAGGAAAGGTGATTTTCCAACAGAAGAGAGTCATGCTTTTTGATCTAAACCAGATTTACAACATTTTTACAAGTTTGTTTTCAGACTCTCATATGTGTTATTGACTCCTGTCTTGCAACTGCTGAGTGTAGCTCTGCACTTGGTTTCAGGGCAAATATATTCATTTCAACTAGTATTTCTTATATATGTAGGAAATAATTTTCCTTGGAAAAGAAATCTGATTTCACTTAATAAGGGAAGTAATGAAACTGAATTGTCTGAATTACACTAAGGAACATATAAAATTGGGAGCTAGAAAAAGTGTCCCTTTTTAAATGTAGGCTGACCACATTTGGTGTAAATGTCATTATTATGGCTAAGAAATACAGCCATTTCAACTTTATTTGAACTTTTCTTTTGCCACAATCACATTTCAAAGTAGCTTGTGAATAATTTGAAAAATCTTGCACATGGATACATTATTCTCTATGAAGTATGATTTATATGCATATAATATGTATTTACAATGTGTTTATCTACACATGTATGTATATTTCTCTGTCTTTTTAGGGAATAAAGGAAAGACCAAATCTGTCCAGCCTGCCACTGTCTTGGTCCCTCTCTGTTATTATTTTTCCCGTTTCAAAGTTATTCAAAAAGTCTTGCTTTTCCTGGTTTTGTTGCATAATGGCTTGCATTAGTAAGCTGGTAAAATGGACAGAGAATACCTTTGTCCGTCTTACCAGTAGTATTCTATCCTGAAACCTTCTGTGGTCCAAAAATGTAAAACTGCATTGGAGAGAGATTAAGCATCCACTGTATCCTCACAACCACCAATTTCAGTCTCTTGACTCACATATCTTTGTAATTCTCCAGTTATATTTCTCAGATTAGATCCCAAGTTAAAAGTGAGCAGAAGAACAATAACACCCTGAGGAGCAGGACTTGGGGATGTTGGTTGACGAGAAGCTCAGCATGACCCAGCAGCTTGTGCTTGCAGCCCAGAAAGCCACGCACACCCTGGGCTGCCTGAAGAGAACAACGGCAAGCAGTCCAGGGGAGCTGATTCTGCCTCTCTGCTCTGGCCTCTTGAGACCCCACCTGGAACTGCATCCAACACCAGGACCCCCAATGTAAGAAGGACATGGACTTGTTGCAGTGTGTCCAGAACAGGGTTGTGAAGATGCTCAGATGCTCAGAGCACCTCTCCTGTAAGACAGGCTGAGAGAGTTGGGGTTCTCAGCCTGGAGAACAGAAGGCTCTGGGGAGAACTGAGAGCAGCCTCCTGGTGCCTGATGGGGGCCTACGAGAGAGATGGAGAGGGACTTTTACAGGAGTGGCTTCAAACTGAAAGAGGGTACGTTTACATTAGAGACAAGGAACAAATTCCTCACTATGAGGGTGGTGAGGCACTGGACCAGAGATGTTGTGGGTGCCCCATCCCTGGAAATGCTCAAGGCCAAGTTGGATGTGGCTTTGAGCAACCTGATCTGGTGGGTGACATCCCTGCCCATGAAAAGGGGGTTGGAACTGGATGATATTTGAGGTATTTTCCAACCCAAATCATTCTATAATGTTGCGATTCTATCATTCTATGGTTCTGTGTTTGTAATCTTCCTTAAAGATCAAAGTTCAGAAATGAACATATGATTGACATATTACAATTAACTTCCAATAGGTGAGCATAGATACCAGGCTGCAAAGCATGGAGCAGCATACCTTTATTTTTGTGGAAAATATATGAAAATAAATTCAAAGACCAAGGAGAGGGGGATCCAGGCATATGTCATCACTGCTGACGTTTTTGTGAACTGTGGATTATTCATGTCAAAGCAAAGGGAAAATGCCAGAGGACATTCTTTGGTGCATATCACAAATTTACAGTAAGTCATATTTAGGGCAGAGATCTGCTTAGGCATTTCCTGGTTTTTATTGTTTCTGTAATGTGCAGCTTGTGTCATGCCTTAAACTGAGAGAAAAGTCTGCAAGGAAGCATGAGAATGAAAGGGAAAAGAATTGGTATTGAGAAGATATTGTTCCCATGAAGCCTGCAATTCTTCTATTAAAAATAATCATTGTAGTACTTCATATGTCCTGGTCTGTCCTCATCTACCTGTAATGCCTTTGTCTCTAGTTGTTAGAGCCCAGATTTTTACATGGCCACACACTTTGTTTCTTATGCCAAGTCGTTGCATTAGTACCAACAAGATTGAGGGCTACTCAGGACAATGACAGAGGGAAAATAAAGATACAGGTCATGATTCCCAGTATTATTCCAGTTAAAAGATTGTGCTGTCATTTTAAATCACTGCAGATTATTGATGACACTTTGAACACCAGGGAAAGATAAAGTAAAATGGTTTAAATCTGTCTGTGTTGTAGAGGGAGATTAAATATATATGTGCCACAAACAATTTTTCAATTGCTGAAGGATTGAGTCATAGAAGTGTGTTGTGAGTGGAAGAAACCACATAACATCTGGAGTGTTATACCATTTTATATATCAAATACATGATTTAGCTTGCATCTAATACATGAAGCACTGATCTAATTTTTTTATATAAAAGCCTCATGCATTGTTTTTTTTAATTCCAGTCCATCTGCCTCTATTGCATTATAAACTGAAAAAAAATATTCCAGGGAAAAATATTCCAATATTTAAAATTGCATAATTTATGTCAAAAGTATGAATTTTATATACAATTTAATATTTATTTCTTCCCCACATGCAAAGAATAAAGGGGAAAAATAAATTGGTGGGTTATACCTTTTAAAGGAGCCATATTGATTGTCAGAGCTGTTAAAGCCTTAATTCCCTGAATAATTAAGACTAACGTCCTCAGCACTGTTCTGTACACTCTTCTGGCTCTGACCTTCAATGGATGAAAATTAAAGAGCCAACCACCAGCCTTCTGTAAAAAAGTGCTCACTTTTTTATAGATTTTCCTTCTAATTTTATTATTAAATACTCTTAACTGAAGACCATGAACATTAATTGTCACTAATAGAATACATCCTACCTTCTGGTATGGAATTTTAATAGCTTATAAGAATGTATGAATGGGTAATACTGTACAATAAATAATACATGAGTTTACATTTTTGCAAATCATTTAAAATAGTTTAGCTTCTTTCACACCATCTGCTAAATTCACACATTCATTTTCCGAAAGGCTTATTGTTATTAGAGGCACTTATAAGAGAGATAATTAAGTCAAATTGATAACAGAGAGAATGCCTACAATCAGGCCTTGGCTTATTCCTGAGAAAATGCTCTAAGCTAAATTAACTTTAGCTCACATGAAGATAAATTTTGCTTTCAGATAGTGTAATTCAAGAAAATTCAATTGAAATTAATTGAGGGGTGTAAATCTGGAAATATTCCAGTTGAATTCATGGCATTATTAAGCCATTATAATATTGTGAGAGGAAGAATGTATCCTTTAGTTATCTAAAAAACCCTAATATGTTGGCAAACTCTTAAAACATTTGTGTATTTCCACGGTAAATCTCTGCTTGCAGTAAATAATTCCTATTATTTGGATAGTACAAAAGGGAATATTACACTTTGGCAGCAGAAATTCAGGACAATTTGGAAAATACACATAAAGCATTTGAGGTGAAATTAACTTTACACTTTATTTGCATGCCAATACACAGCTTAGTCTGTCTTCTACATTGCTTCAAATAAATGAATTTAAAATACCTCTAGCTCTACAAAAACCCAGCACAATACATTTACACAAATCATTAATGAATAAAACTCATTTTCAAACAACAAACTGCATCTTCGTTTGGGCTACTTTTGAGATGACTTTAAAATGCACTGTTTGTAGATGTGACTGCCATTTTGAAACAATTCTCCTAAATGTTTTGCTTCTCATGAAAGTATTTTTTATTATTCATATGGGATTAAATACACAAGCAGCATGTGATTAGCTGTCCTCTGGGTGAGCAGTGTCGCAAGCAGAGCCCAGTGCATTTAAGTACTAAACTGATTAATTCTGAAATATCCTTAAAGTCAAAATATTACTCTTTTTCTTTTAGATATTAATTTTATTCACAAACAACATTTCAACACAGTTTTCTAACTTAAAATTGCTGTTAAACTTTGGAGCATTTAGCACCAAATAGCTATTTAACAGATAAAAATACAAACCACGAAATAAAATATAGTCCAGAATTCACATGATACAGAAAATAACACAGAAGTCCTTCCTAACTGGTAGACTACAAGCAGAAGTGAAAACTTTTCTTTACTGATTTTTAATTGAGTAAATAACATGGCACTTACCTCTATAAAATCAATGAATAGCAGAAAACTTTGTTGAAACAATTTACAACAGCTGATGTGTTTGTCCCAGGAACGTGCTCCTCCTAATGAGTGGGCTTTTAACTAATGAGAAACTGAGGGCATTTGAAGATGAGGGCAGAATTTTACCTAAACACTCATGATGTAATTGCAAAATAAGTAAATAAATTAATTTTAAAAGTTGATGTATTACTTGCAAGCATCTGGGCTCTTTCTGTAATAATTTTGTATTGCCAGCTTTTATGACCTGATGAGGGATCAACCAGACTGGTGTTTGAGAGGAATTAAGTTGTGTTTTGAGAGTTACACACTCTGGACTCAGCAGCGACAGGCATTAGCAGAAGGGACATCTAGGTCACTGCGGCACAGGGAGAAGCAGGGATGCTGGCAAAACCAAGCAAACAAAATAGTTCAGGAAGAGTTATTTTAAAAACTGGCTGGATTTGAGTCCAGAGGTTGGTGGTGAATGGACTCAAACCTCGTTGGCAGCAGGTCACTAGTGGTGTTCCCCAGGGCTCAGTATTGGGGCCAGTCCTGTTTAACATCTTTATCAATAACATGGATAGGGTGATTGAGGGCACCCTCAGTTTGCAGATAACACCAAGCTGAGCATAAGTGTTAATCTCCTGGAGAGTAGGAAGGCTCTGTAGAGGGATCTGGACAGGTTGGATCAGTTGCCAAGGCCAACTGTATGAGGTTCAACAAGGTGAAGTGCCAAGTCGTGCACTTGGGTCACAACAAACACATGCAGAGCTACAGGCAGAGTGGCTGGAAAGCTGCCCAGGGGAAGAGAGCCTGTGGTGCTGGTCAACAGCAGCTGAACATGAGCTGCCCAGGTGGCCAAGAAGGCCAATGGCATCCTGGCCTGGATCAGCAATAGTGTGGCCAGCAGGACCAGGGCAGGGATTGTCCCATTGTACTCAGCACTGGTGAGGCCACACCTCAAATCCTGTTTCCCTCACTGCAAGACAGACATTGAGGTGCTAGAGCAAGTCCAGAGAAGGACAGCAAAACTGGTGAAGGATCTGGAGAGCAAGTCTGAGGAGGAATGGCTGAGGGAACTGAGGTTGCTGAGCCTGGAGAAAAGGAAACTAAGGAGGGACCTTATTGCTCTCTACAGCTACCTGAAAAATTTCTTTGTGGAAAGGGTTGTCAAGAACTAGAGCAGGCTGCCTGGGGAAGTGGTTGAGTCACCGTCCCTAGAGATATTTATAAGATAGGTAGATGTGGCATTTAGGGACATGGTTTAGTGCTGGACTTGTCAGTGCTGAGTTAGCTGTTGAACTCAATAACCTTAACAGTCTTTTCCAAAACTATTCCATTATTCTGTCATTTGTTCATAATCCTTCCTAAAATTAAATATGAAGTACTCAGCCTTTGCTATTCCTTGAACATTACACCTGCAAGCAGACCCCACTGTTTTCTGACCCCAGAGTCTGCATGCCATGGGATGGTGTGAGTGACCAAAGAAGGGCAGAAGGGACCAGTGATACAACAGCTCCATAAAGAGGCTTTTAAAGTGGTTTAGCATGACAACAGCTTCAAGAGCTTCATGCCATCTCAGTGACCAGACAAACCCCCATCAGATGTACACGGATGGCTAGGAGTCCCTACGTACAGAGCTATGATGGTCCAGGGCATTTGTATATCCTAACAATGTGGACCAAGAGGTCAAAAATGTCCATATCCCCACGTGGGAATTGTGAAGTGTAAAAGAAGGAAACCCTGGGTTTCCTCATCTTGTCAAGCATGACTGCTGCCATTTAAGTATTAAATACGAAACAAATACAGGAAACAAGTACAGAGAATTATTGGAACAACTACAGACATTTTTGTTGCTGCTGTTGCCACATTTGTCTCCGAATCTGCAGAGCTGTTTGAATTAAATAGGAAACAAGTAGCTCCCTGAGCCTTGGAAATAATACAGGCAAGTTTCCTATTGGCCTGTGTCTCATCCTTGACTGAGCTCCAAACTAAGATTTCCCAAGGCTGAGGCATGTACAGAAGATCTCCCCTGCACTGGTTCTCCAGCTTGCAGCATGACTCCCTTTTATCTTTCCTTATACTTGGCAGATCGTTTCCATCAATGAGTAGACCTGAGATGGTGTCTGAGACCTGAGCCACTCTCAAGTGTCTGGCTGATATTTGCTGTCAGGGAGGGTCATGCAATTGCACAGACAAACAGACAGGTTTTGTTCATATCTATGTGGTCAGTGAGGGCTTGAACATCACTGCTGCAATGGGAAAGGCTGAAATAACTTCTGATTACTGACTATAACCCAACATCATCAGAAGTTCTGCTAGAGGGTGCATTTAGCAGCTCTCCCAGCCATGCCATAGGGCAGAGTGAGGTGCCCCCCAGCCCCTGTGCTGTGCCACAGCCCTTGCTCAGGGTTCCATCCCAGAACATAGCCTGCAGGATCTCCCAGCCAGCGCTGCTCTTCCTGAGCACCTGCCAGACCTCAGCAACAGCTCATTCAAAACAGAGGCTGATCTATTTGCCTAAAATAGATTATAGGACAAAGGGTAAAATTGAATAGACAGCTTTTCATATTTGGCCTTACATCCATCTCTTTTTTTAAGCCAAATTATCTCAGCCTGTAGGTTCGGGAGTGGAGGCCAATCTGACACGTGGTTGAAATGCCTCTTTCTCCATGTGTTTCTAGATGAAATTTTTCTTTGGAGGGTGGCTGCTAATGTAGGCACCACCCACCTCCTCCTTAATAAACATTTACCTTTTTTGCAAGGGTTAGCATCCCCTTGGATCCTCAGCTCTGGGCAGCTCAGCCTTGCCAGATCTGCAGTAATAGACCCTCTCTTTTCTAGGTCTTATTTCACTTCACTTAAAGATTTCTTTTTTTCTTATCTGCACTCAGAATATGAAGCAAACGGAGGCATAATTTGTGAGGAATTTTTTTCCCATCAATCTCTGTTCTATCCATTCAAAAATACTATGCAAAGAATAACTTCCCAATTTAATGTTAATAAAAATATCAGTACATAAGACTAAAATATGCACATGCTCTTCATATGTATTTGAGTATATACATATGTATATATGTACATACATACATATGTAGGTAAAATCTTTGCTGTAGTCAAAAATGGAGCTGAACACACAGTGGAAGGGTGGAAGAAACAACTCGGATAAACCAGCAGAAAATACTGCATTTCCCTGACTAAAGTGGTAAAGAAAAAAACTTTGAAATATTTTGGTTTTTTGTTTTACTTAATATTGCAGTTTTGCTTGATATTTGGGAAATGGAGATCACAGGAGAGGTGCAACAATTGCCATGAGTCAGCAGCTATTGATTCCCACCATCTGACAAAGGATGCCTGTGTGTGTATATATAATTCTGACGCAGAGGAGAGTGACACCAGGATTTGCAGTCTGGCTCCTGCCAACCTCCTCCTGTGCCATACAAAACTTCTGCTAAAAATAAAAGCCCAGAGCAGCCTGGCTTTGTCACCCTGGATTTGGGGGTGAGCATCTACATCAGAAGCCTTCCCAGGTCCTGCTCCTTCTTGGCAGCCAGACCTCACCCCCCCCATGCAGAAAATGTTCTGGGGGACAGAAGGAATGATGGGATGCATCAGAAGGGGGGAACTATAAGCAGACACATTTGGGTGAATAATTCAGAGAGACATTTATGCTTTGGTCTCATTTGAATTAAAAATGAAACCAAGGCCGTTGTAGTGGAAGGAATTTGAGGGAGAGTGGTATATTTTATGTAAAGCAGCATATGTTTAGAGGTGGAGAGAAAGCTCAGCTGTTTTCAGCTTCCTATTATATATCTAAAAATAATATTTTTATTTACAGTTTTATTCCTGATAAATATAATTCAGCTTCCAATGCATCAAGAGAGAAATGCCTCAGGAAATCCCAATAGATATGTGGGTTGCCACTTGAATAAAATGTAGTATATTCTCAAACTGCTTTGATTTGGGTATTTTTTTCAAACTATTGACAAAATAATTAGAATGCATATTTCCTAATTAATTACCAAGTAGTTATTAACATCAGTGTTTAAAGATTTTAAGAAAAATACTAAGTCCTGATATATATAAAAACTCAGGTTCTGTGCCATGTCACAAATGCATTTGGAACAATAAATGCTCCTAAAAAACTCACATTATTTAACAACTGGGGTAGCATAACAACGGTATCTAGAATATGCATTTAATAACAAAATTACTTTTAAGGGTTTTAGAAAAAGATAAATTCAACACTGCCTACAGAATAACCTCTTTTGCTTCATAGCTAGGAGAAAAAGGGTGAGAAGGCGAGTGGGAACAATCTAGTATTAGTCTGAGTATTAATAGCCAGTTTTTAAATAAATGTTGTCAGGTTGATTAGACCTGTGGACTGTGGGTTTCGTTTCAAGTTCATACATGTATCTAGAATTGAATTTTGCTCCTAAGAGTCCCCCTTAATTTAAAGTTCATTTGAAGAGGTCTGATCAGATTTCCAAGTCACGTCATTGCCTAAAAATGCAAACAGACACTTACTGATGATGTTAAAAGCAGTTGAACTGATTTGGCCTCATAGGACTAAGGGTCAATATCTGTAAAATTATGCAAACGTTTAATTCTTATTTATTGGTGATTTCAGTGCAGTGAGACATTTATTTATCATTGGGTAAAAGACTGATAGCACTGAACCAGATTTGCTACTTTTGAAAGTATTAGATAGTTTAAGCCCTTATGTGCTTTTATAAATGTATCCCTTCCAGGGTTAAATGACTGGGTCCCTCTCTTGCCTTTCTGAACATGTTTAATCATAAATACCAAGAATTTGATTTTATGGCTAGATAAACTACAGCTAAAACACACCCTAAATATATCCAGCTAACCATGAGACAGAATAAGCTGCCTCCCCCACTTTTCTGTTTAAACAGGGACAAGTTTGGGATGATGGTAACAATTGTTAGCTGCCTTTTTGTCCACACTTATCACCAACACCTTTTTGGGGAACATTACCCTGCTGTGACAGGCTTTTGGTGACGCCTGGCTGAAGCTAAGCATGCTCAGGTCACCTGTGCCAGAAAAGTCCTTGGTCCCTGCTGCCAGCACTCAGCCTCCAACCCAGAGTCATATCCACCTCCCTCAACCTGCAGGGCCAAATCCAACATACCTCACTTGTTTTGTTTGGAGGAAATTGCCAACACAACCCCCAGAGGCCAAAGCACACGTGCATACAAATATATCTATACAAACTCTTTCAAGTAAGAGCGTCTCTGAAAAACATTAAGTACAACCTATGTGTGAGTGGCATTTCTGCCATGCAGGAAAGGACAGTGGTCATGCACAGCTTCAGGGTGAAAAAAGGGTCAGACCTGTGTATATTAGGATAGTTAGAAATCGGTCAACACCAGTGTGAAGTTTGGGCTAGCAATTTGACTTCATCAGGGGAAAGATCTGGGATTTAACAGTGTTACAAGGAAGTTTTGTAATTTGGTTAGAGGTTCTGTCCAAGGAACATCTGATGCTTCCTCTTAGTCTAACACGAAACACAAGAAATTCAAGATAACCCCCTTCACTTTCCTTATGCTTTCTAAGGAACCTAAAAATCTGTTTAAGACTGAACCTTTTTCATCAATGCCTCTGCATTTCCACAAATGTTTTAATCCCATGGGTAAATGTAAAGTCCCTCCCCTTCAGTAACACTCTCTGGATGTATCCAGTGGTTTGGTCAATCTTAGTTTTCAGGTATTCTTGCAAGAAGCTCCTGAGAACACAGTTGGCATGCTGGGCCTTTGCACTCAGGTAGCTGGGATCTTAGTCTGGCCATGGGCATTTACAATGCAAACACAGAAGATGTGTTTAAACCTCAAAGCCTGCAAACTTTTATAAGCTTATCACACTCAAAACATAGTTTTGGAGAAATAAATGCTTTATTACCAACTCTCACAAAATCAGATCTGTGGTCTCCCAGCTCTTTGGACATCTATCAAACAGAGAAAAATTGGGTCTGAAGATACAAGTTAGCAGGTCTGAGATGCTGATGTCTGAAGAGACACTTTACTCATAGAGCATTTCCTCTTTTTTTTTTTTTTTTTTTTTTTGCGTTATGGCCATTATTTTTGTTTAGAAAAAGATTTACTTTTTTTATGAACACAGATTAATTTTCCTTGTCACACCAAAAGGAGCTGGTAACCCAATCACACAGGAAGAGAGTAAGTAACACACCTTGTCCCCAGTGGAACAGAGGAATGAAGCTATATTTAAAGTGCAAGGAGGAAGAAATGGAATTCATTGTTCAGCTTCATGCAGAGAGGTGGCTGACTCATAGGCCTGTGCGACTGACGGTACTTTCAGGCAACAGCAGAAGATAAATGAATAAGGAGAAAAAAAAGTCAATTTATATTGACTAAAGAGGAAGCTAAAGAACAGCCATGACTTCCCACATACATGGCATGGCAACTTTCTTCTGTATCTATTGTGTAGCCAGAAAGCAGAAGCTGAGGCCTGCAGCTAAGTCACATCTCAATT
Source organism: Origma solitaria (assembly GCA_013397895.1). Classification (NCBI taxonomy): domain Eukaryota; kingdom Metazoa; phylum Chordata; class Aves; order Passeriformes; family Acanthizidae; genus Origma; species Origma solitaria. Next base: position 902,501 of record VZRL01002459.1, read on the forward strand.
GTCATGTATTTTCTCACCTGATAAGGAAACAAGCAGGATCATTAAAAAACCTCAGGAGATCAAGTTATTGCTTCATATTGAAATAGAAGATTTTTAACTGCAACAGTGCGTACTTTTGAATGCTAATAGAAAATAAGACAGTGGTTGAGAAAAAACATTTTTGTGAAAAGTAAGTCTGTTTTTGTTTGTGTGTGCATGCATACAGAAGTGACAGTCAGAAATGCACTGCTCACAACATGGACCTCACACTTTGGACTCATTTTCTAAAGTCTGTGCTGTTAACCAAAATTGGATAAGTAGGGAGGGTAACAGTAAGCTACTGATAAAAACAAGAATTTTGGTTTTTTGAAATTATTTAGTCCTTTTCTTTGTTGAACATTCACGTTCACGAAATCTTGTCAAAAACTTGTTTGTCAGCTAGTAGAAATATGATAAATATAGATATTTGCAGAAGTGTTCACTTTGGTCATGCCCCCTGGCCTTTCAAAAGCTCTCTCTGTAGGAGAACTGAAAGAGGAAGGATTTTAAAAAGTGCTGAAGATGAAACAGGGATGGAGGAACAGAGAACCAGCACCCAGACCCCAGTGGCACTGCACACCTTTGTTACACCACCCTACAACAGAGTGCAGGCAGGTGATGTTCCAAGCCCTTTCTAATAACCATCCTTCTAATGTATGAACTTCCTTTCCAGCTTCTTTTCCTTCTTTACATTATTTTTTTCTCAATGCTTTCTGCTTTCTGTCTGATTGAGAGAATTGGTATCTTCACCAGCAGCTCACCTTAACCCTGCTACATTTAGCTTAGTGTAGCAAGACAAAAACTTGTCCCAGACAAATTCAGGTTTAAAAAAAAAAAAAGAAAAAAAAAGAAAAAAAAGAAAAAAAGTTTTCCATTAATTGTAGGGATGAAAATAAGAGCTAAAATGCAAATGTTTTTCCTGGCTTGAAGATCACTGTTTGGCTCATGTGCTCCTAAAGCCATCTAGGTACAGAAGCTATATTTTCCTGCCTTTGCTATGCCTTCCTCCTTCCCCTTCCTAACAGAGGGCTTTATTTTGATTTACAAGGAAGTATGCTTCAATTTTAACTGTGAAATACAAAAGAAAGTGTCTCAAATCAATACTTTTTTTCCATAGAAGAAGCATTAATTATGGTGTTAAAGAATACCAAAGGACAGGCTATTTCCTCTAAAATATGGTGTAACATAAAAATATGTTATTATAAAATCAAACTATTTAGAAATATGGTGTACTGAGGTTTTTAATAAGATTCAACTGGAATTAAACTCAATTAAACATTTCTTTAAAAATCTTAATTTTGAAACTTCTCCTGTTTTCTTTCTCTCTTCCCTCTACTTACCTTCCCTTTGTTGCCACTTTAGCAAAAACAAATTGCAATTTTACTTTTACAGACCTAGTCAGATCGAAGGACCTCACCACATAAGCTCAAATCCAGATTTGAAGCAAGTAGTACAGTCATTTTCCATAAAATGTTCTGTCTCCTCTTTAAAACAATTTTTGTTTTTCAAGCATAGGTGGCCTATGCATGTGGGGAGCTCCCAGGAGGAACAGGAGGAACAACCTGCGTGCCGTGGGCTGGGACACATCCCTAGGCTTGCAGCTTGCCTGAACAAATGAGGTGCAGAGTCATCAGACGGCTGTGAGTCACACGGGATCCCACACCCGGCAATTCCAGCGAAGGCATCTCTCCTGACATGCACTGGGATGTGACCTGCCCCAGATGGTGAATAACTTGTTCCCTCCAGAGCCTGGGGTCAGCACACGGATGACACTGTGTCACCCAGACCAGGGTGCGAGTGGGGAACTACCTTGAGACAGCGACTTCCTTGCTGGGTCACAGGTGGATTCATGCTGCGTCACCAGGCTGCTCTTGTTAGGGTTTCTGCATTTCAGAACAGGTTGTTGGGCAATAAAACGCTTGAAGGCATTTCAGTTATTCACACTGCTCTTCCTACCCGTGCGAAGGGAAGCAGTTTTGGGTTATACTCTTTAAAAAGCCTCACAAGACTGCCTGAGAGATGTAGGAGGCTATGTGTTTTGACTTTCAGCAGGAATCACTCATGCAATTCATTTGAATGAAAGTTTGATTTTTCTGTCTTAAATACAGACTAGTATTTCCATGATAAAACACAACGTTACACCTCTATTCTTAGTGAAGTAAAACATAGTCTCATCATGTGTTCTACTAGTAATGATGCGCATGGTCAAGCGTGTCCAACATTTTTGCATCATTGCACACTATTTTTGGGCTACTTGGTCCCCAAATAAAAGCAGGGAGACACTTCATGCTGTTTTGCTCCCCTGCACTTTTTTGGGGTGACCACAGAAGAAGCAGCTACCAAATGAGTGTGAGGGGAAGCAGACAAGACAAATAAGCAGAGTAGCAGGTAGAGGACTCATGGAGAAGGTCAGGGCAAAGGCCAGGGCCTCTGGAGGGGCTGGTGGGGATGAGCAAGGCAGAGCCAAGCTTGGGGACAGACAGCTGCCAAGGGACTGCCACTTCTGTCATTTCCCACTCTTTCAGCATCTGACTTCAAGATAATTTTATAGATGAAGTGCTGCGCAAACCATAGATTTTTTTCATTCTCTTTCAGGTTTTCACCCATATAAGATGAAAAGAATAATAAACCACAGTTGCTATCCCAAAAGGTGTTCTGAAATGACTAAAAAAAGAATATTGTAAATGGGTCAGATGGGTTCTTAGCCAGACACTGGCAGCCCCACTCTTCTTAAATTTCAGTTGTATCTGTGCAGATCACCAATCTTCAGTACACTTCCTCATATATAAAGCTTTGAAATTTGCCAAATAATTGTTTTTATGGTACACAGAAAGAAACAGAAACCTACACGGAGCACCATGACTTGTTGGAGAGCTGGCAGTGACCATATGCACTAAAAGGCTGTTTCTGTCACACAAATTAGCAAATATGTCCCTGAATTCAAGCAGGATGTATCCTAATCTTGTGCAGAGGGCCAGCACAAGGACCATATGTCATTTAAATGCCATTTAAATGCTATTTTAAAGGGACTAGTAGGACTTCTGTATTCCATCATTCTTTCCATGGGGATCAATTTGGTAAATGTAATTTTTATACTGTTTTCAAAGGAAAATTGTACTTTAAGTTGAGGAAGTGGCACCATCTTCTGGGTGAAAATGAAAGTGTATTTTCTTTAGTAAATTTAGTTGTTTTTCACTCTTATTTCATTCCTCCCCCCCTTTTTTTTAGGTTCTCATAATTTTACAGAGCAGCCCTTTGAGTCTAAAAACCAATCATTGTTTCAGAAGACTTTAGCACAGACCTGAGATCTATTATGCAAAAAATGCACAATATTATGATTATCTACCATGCTACACAGATTTCTGATACATTGGCTAATGTCATAGAAAGATTCTGGAAAAATTCTTTTGAGGTCAGCTCCCTAAAATTTAGGAAAAAAAAGAGAAAAGGCTAGCTAAAATATGTTTATCAAGAAAATAATGGCTACTTTTGCAGTGGCAATGTCTTACTCCAAGAAGTGAGTCAAAATTCTTCAAATCCACGTAAAGATATGTTTACAGATTTAAGCCTATAAGCCTAGATTAAATTATCCAAACTAGATTTAAGCATGATGTGTGGGTTTGCCCTTACTCACGTGTTTTCAGGACCATTAGTACAGTTCCTGCAAGTTTAAAGATAATAATAAAGCTACATAGCAATTTACTTAAAAACTGATACCTGTGCCTTACTCTTAGAACTGTCAAATTGCAGACTTTTTATTTAGTACCTAAATTTCTTCTTTTAAAGGACTAGTCACAATTGTCAGCAATCTACTGTGAAGACAGGAAAGAAAAGGATATTGTGCAAGCTGAGTATTTCTGGATTATTTAATACGCAAACAGTTGTACAGCTAAGAGTAAATGTCTAGTGCTCGAGCTCATTCAAAGGCATGCGCATAACTACTCTGTCACCTCAGTGGGATTCACCTCTCCTTAGATATCACCAGCGCAAATGTCTATACCTGAACAGGTCACCAAAGCTTGTTTTGAAGTCTCTGGGGGGTAAGAGTTGCTTTAAGATGCAGTTCAACTCGTCCTGTACCAGATACCTGAATTAGATCAGCTGACTCATTTCTCTTCTTTGGTTATAAAGGGAAAATGATGTGATTAGCATAGGGGCAGATAACTCCTGCAGTGATCCGCACACAGCCAAATGAATCCCACCCCTTGTGCCTCATAGAAGCACATTATCAAGATTTTTTTGAGCCCTGTGGATGACATTTAATTCAGAACTCCAAATTACTTTAAACAGAGAATCTTAAATACATATTTCAAGAACAAGCTCTAAAAATAAAAAACAAATTGAGAGCCATTAAAACAGCTTCATGTAGGGCTATACATGCTGTGTCAGGAGGTTGGCATGATCCTCTGCGGTGAACCTAAAAGGGGAACTATATATTATAGCACCAGTTTCTTTACATTTAGAGGCACTTTCAGTTCATTTTGCCTTTGCTAAGTGTATGTAGAAAGTGGCATTAACAAAAGTTAATGTGTGAAGTAACAATAACTTCTCTTTAATCACCAAAATACAATGGCACTATTTAAAAATGAAGCAGCAAATGAATATAAAGAGGTATACATATATATACACATAGATTTATGTATAAAGTTGTAAAGGCAAATCATAAGACAATTATTCCGCAAAAACTTATTCAGCAAGACCATAATTACCTAGAAAGTAGGCAAGACAGATTAAAAGTGTTTATTGCAAACCAGCCCAGTTATTCAACTGATGAGAAAAGGTACCAGAACTTTGTACAATAAACATAATTTGGGAATATAAACTGTCTAATTACATGTCTGGTGTTTAAGGAAAGGACAATTCCTGGCCCAATGCAAAGCCCTCGTAAAATTAAGGAGTTTGTTGAGGCTCCCTGACTCCGTGTTTGTATGGAAGCGATTGCACAGACCAAAATCATTATGGAAATACTGCCTTAGGCAAGGCAAGATTCTGGTGGACCCTTTGGCCAATTATTGAACTGAAACTCTTTTGATGTTAGAACCAGTCTGGCTCATCTAAATGCCAGCCACTCCACCTACCTTTTCATCTCCTGCTGTGCCTCTTCTGTTGAAAATATCACCAGGATTAGAAACCGTTCCTGCACTATCCTGGGCCTGACAGCAAGTGTGATGCCTTTCCCCAAATCTCTGCTCCTGCCCTTGGCATCACATCCTCACAGAGTTAAGACAAGGGCATAATTTCAGCTGAAAATCCTCTGAACGTTAAACTTTGCCTCATCAATGTGAACAGAATTCCAAGTGAGCCTGAGAGAGCCCAGAACCAGGTTTGTAATTGCAGAAAGCATGGTCACCATCAGTAGGTATATTGATTGCCGTGATAATTGCCATGCTCTCTGCACTTCCTTGATGTACATGTACTAGAATGAGCAACACTTAATTACAGTTTCTCTCTTGTGGTATATTTGTTGGGGTAAAGTGAGGGATAATTAGAAACACTGGAAATAAACATATTATTATGAAAGGGGAGACATCAGAAGATTTATACAGATTTATTTTCAGCAAGATATATCAATAAAGATTTTTTTTAACATTCTGATAAAAATATGGCACCAAAAAGCAGAAAAATTTGACATGTCTACATTTAATAATCATACATTTTAAAAATCTTAATATTTATTATAAAGTACCTTCACTGTCTGTAATTAAACTCCAGAGAGGTATAAGTCTTTTTCCTAACAAACTAAAAAGAGATTGCATAGAATAATTTAGAATTTTAAGTCAGCAGTGACTGAAATGAGAATACAAAAAAATACTGAGCTATGCCTGTTTTGGGGTCTGGAAATAATCCCACACCTTTTCTTAGTAAAAATCTCATCTACCTCACTACAGATAAGATTACACACTGGAGAACCAGTCATGTTTGCAGTGCCTTTGACTTCTCATACATCTGTTGAACTCATCATGCACCCACTACAGATCTCTTTGATTCATTTCGAATGTTTACCATAGGAGAACATTTACATTTATAGGCCAACTGCTTACAAAACTCTCAAATACATCAGGACTTTGGGAGGTTTTTCAGATGTCTTTGGGTTTAAATTATCTTCCATGACCAGCAGTGACTTCAAAGTCCATGTGAAGAAGCAGAGCTATTCAAAGTTTTCCAATAAACTGTGTCTTGGAAATCCAGCCTGACCTGAGCCCCTGGCTGTAAAGCCTCATCCAGACAGTAAAGCCACATTAAAAGTTCAGTTACAGCCTTTGCTGGTGAAAAGTTCCAGTATAAAATGCATTGGTAAGGCCGAAGACAAATGACGCTCTACAAGATTGTTGAAGGTAAATGGTTCTTCTCTCAAGAGAGTTTTCCTTTACCCAAGTGGTCAAGAGGCATCCTTGTTGGAACAGAAGGGCAGAACAAAAAACCCAGTGACTACATATGGACAAATAATACATACACATATGCATAAAATACATACAAACATATACATGCATGAATGCTCCCATCTCTGCAGTACATGGCCATTTTAATGAAAGCAACTGTAAATAACTGTGCTGCCCTCTGGATTGAGGGCTGTCATGAGACGTGGAGTGATACAGACCTGTAAAGTTCCTGTTTTGCTGGACGGAGAGGGGTTACGTCTAGTGGGAAAGTACTGCTAATCTTAGAGAGCATATTATGGCTAATTAACTTTATGGACTACATTGGTTAATGGGTGGTTTTGTTTCCAAATACTTTAAATCTCTGATTGCTGGCTCAGAAGAATGTGCTGAAACACAACCCACTTGTGTAGATTGTTTACTGGGTTTTGTTCATTTGCTTGTTCAAACTTTTGGCATAACTTTAGCTATTGAGTTTCACCAAGAGAAAAACATGCATAGCAAACACAAACTTTGATGTTTTTTTAGTAGCTGCTTTTGAGGGAGAAGAAGAAGTTAGAGCAGCTGACTACTAGCAGTAAACAATAATTTGCTTTAAATTAACAAGCAAGAAATAACACATAGAAGTGGATTACTTCTAAAAATTACTTCTACAAGGTGGCTATTACAAATGTTAATAGTAACACTCTTGAACAGCGGCAGGACCTCACTGCATTTCTCTTTTGGCACTCCTGTCTTCTGAGAAGCACAGTGCTGAACTGTATGGGGTTTGTGTCCACACATGTAGCTTGCAAAAACCTTGTAATGCCCTTCCCCAGGAAGCTGCTACCAGTGCCAGATCTTAAGTGATCTAGAGGTCATGCTTGCAGAAGGGTGAAAACAAGAAATTACTTGCACAGCACCATGTGCCTGACCTGATGTCAGGAGGGAATATATTGGGAGTGGAGGTTTTTAAGCTCATGTAGCTGTGTAGGCTTTGAGAACAGCTCTGAGAATTGCCACCACCAAGAAGTGTCTGTGTCCAAAAACTTCCCCATGAACCCAGCCCTGCAACCAGGGGCAGCTTCACAAAAGTGTGATCACGCACTGGCATTTATGAGTGCTTGGATTCAGTCAGAACCGGGGTGCTACACACTCCCAAAATACCTGCTGGTGATGCCTTCTCTGTTGTTCCAGAAAGCTGTCCAACATCTTCATCTTCTTTTCAGCATTCTTCCTGCGCATCATTACAACATCATCTGTGATGTCTCTAGTCTTCTCCTTCATGTGTATGCTCAGCATCCCAAGTGGGCTGACTGGCATTACATTCGCCAATTATTTTAAATAAGGGAAATAGTAATTTACTCACGCTTTTTCTTTTTTCTTTTTTTTTGTGACAAGAGTGATGTTTGAAATTTTTAAAAATTTTTCACACATTTACATTTTTCTCTTATAGGTTACCCAGAGGTTATAAGGGTAAAACTCAAAATGAAGCCAAACTAGTAGTTATGGGTGACAGCGAAAATGTTGATAAAACCACAAAATGAGTTTAGAGGACATTATTTTTCTAAATTTTATGCATTCAAAATACAGGCCAGGAAGTATTTTGATAGTTATTTTCATTTTACTAACATACTTGTTTCAAGAGCTGTTTGCAAGAGCAATATCCAGCTCTAAAGTGATACTGAAAGAAACCAAACATTTTTTTATTTATGTGGCCATTGCTTTATTTCTGTGAGTAAACACCATATAGATAATTGCTGCTGGCTTATGAGTTCTGTACCATTAGATACCCTGTCCTCCTGGTGGGATACTAGAGGTGTTCCAGCCAGGCAGCTCCCAACCTTACAGCTTTTCATAGCTACATAAAATCTCTACAAGCCATTCTCTGAGATACTGCAGCTTAGTGCCCCCGCACCCAGTGAAAGAAATGTATCCTTCAGCATTTATAGAAGTGTATTGTTTAATAGGATTGCATTTAAATTTCTATAAAGGTTGTCAATCCAATGCTTATGACTCACAATGGAAAATTCCTCCCAGAGAGACTTTATTTAATCACTGACTTCTAGATACAGAGAATGAGCAGTATACTGCAAAGAGAGGTTATAAACCTTTCTTTTAAATTAACCAGCAATTAGTTCTGGCTTCAGAAGTTTTATTACTTTTTATTAAATGCTGTAGAGATTTTCTGTTATTGGAAAATGCTAAATAGAATGAAAAAGCTTTTTGACAAGACCCATTACACACATTTTATCATGTATTTTCTATTCAAAGCAATTTCACTGCTGTAGACTAAACAGAGATTTAAATTAATATTTGACAGATTTGTTTAGAAGCTACTGTTCTTCAACAGACCCCAAATCATTATTGGTTTTAGACAACTTCAGACAGAAGGATTTTGAATTCCTTCCATAGCAGCGATTTGTTTTATTATTACTTTTTATATGGTAAGATATATAAAAGACAAAGATGAACAGAAAAATTAATTCTGAATTATTGAGTCCTGTCCTTTGGTGTTAAAAGCAACATTGCATAGAATTACTTAATCTGGAGCTCCAGCTTTAAAGCAGTGTAATCTCTTTGTCCCCACTTAATTATGCCAGAGACACTTTACAGACTGTCCTCATAATTAGGAATCTGTAAATTTCTGTAGAAATGTATCTGTTATTAGTTTCTAAACATTATTCTGGAACTAACATCACCCTTTACTTAAAAAAAAAAAAAATCCTCCCTGTTGCTCATAAAGTCCCTTATCACCTGAAAAATGACAATGCAGTCACTGTTGATTGTTAATAAATTACACGTATGTACAGAAATTATAACAAGTCAACAGAAATTATACCTGTTCATTGATTAGGAAGAATACTGTACTTAAACTGTTACACCTTTTCTTAGGTCTTCTGTCATTTTGTTTTGCCATGATGCTTCATCTCCACTTTCCTATTCTCCTAGACATGCTATCTGTCTTCTGAACCTGTTCCAATCTAAATTCATCTTCTAGAAAATGGGCAGAGAGGATCATACACATTATTCCTGATAAGATGCTTCAGGGCCTTGCACAATGGCACTAATGCCTCCCTGGCTTTAGTGGGAATCTCTCACCAGAAGCCCCAGGGACCTGCATTCACCTTTCCAAGGCTACATTGGCCAGGTCAACTCCCAACCACTCCCAAATTTCTCTTTCAGTCATTCTCAACCCGCACACTTAAGCACAGCTGTTTTTACTACTCAATTTCATCTCATTTCTACAACTCATCCTCAAAGCCATTGTGCTCTTTCTGTCTAATATTCTGATCCTCCTTATATTTGAACACAATAAATAATAGAAAAGGACAGCTCATACTGCAAAATTAAGCAGAATGCAGGTTATGGGTTGCATCATATTTGAAATAAACCACACATAGTTACAGACTTTGGCAAATATCCAGTATATTCAAGAAAAATATTAAGAATTGAGTGAGTTATTATTTAATTTTTTTAAACTAACTATTAATTGATTTTTGTTTTCTCTCTTGGAAGTTTAGAGTTCATGCATTTAGTTTAGTCCGTTTGCTTTATACCATTCCTTAGGCAAACACTGAGTTATTTCAGCGTGAAGGAAGTCTCTGTATTACACAGGCCTGGGTAATACTCTCTTTTCCGCCTTGACCTTGCACATGGAGAAAGCCAGAACAAGGAGAAGTACAGATTCAGTGCAGCAGCTGAACACACCTAAACCTGCTTTGGAGATTGGAACTGTGATTCAGTTGTACTTGAACAGAGATTTTGGGTTACAGAGCACCATAAAACTTACAAGACCATTCATATTCCCACAGAGTTATGCTACATTTATAACAATGAGCAACCTAGAAAAGCAAGTTAATTTATTTTCTGTTACATGCTGGCAATCCAGATGACATTCACAAGCAGGAGAATGCCACAACTAAAGGCTGCCTCTTCTGCCACTAATGTTTCTCATGTTTTTTTCTTGAGTTGATCATTGTAACTAGCAGAAATAAAACCACCTATCAAAAATAATTGTCATAATGTGTCTTCATGGGAATGATCTTATATTGCCTGTATATGAAATATCATATCTCAGCCTACTGCAATATCTAGGCAGAGTTAAAATAGCATAAAAATCTTACAAAACCTTATTCCATTTGAATTGAACAAATCACTTTCTACCACAGTAGGCTTAGCTTTTAGGAAGTTTAGTGAAAAATTAAACCCCCCACCTTAAGCAAACACTGCAGGCTATGCTTATGGAAAATTATCCTCACGTTAATCAGCTGTACATGCTGACAAACTTGTTCTTTTCTGGTTGCCTAGCTGTCTACCAACCTCCTCTGGCTTCCTGCCATGACCTCTGTGAAAGAGCTGCTTTAGCAGTAGCAAGTATGTTTTCAGAAAGCCTTATTAGCTGTGCTGTAGGGTCCTAGTTATTGAACAGCAACTTGTCATACTGTAATTATTGTGAGAGTATTTTAAATAAAAAATGCTTGGTTTCATCTTTTAAATAGACACGAGAAAATTCAAGGTCGAGAAAGCTAAGTGGACAAAACAGGTCAGCGTTACATGTTATGCTGTTGCAGCAAACACTGCAAAACCAAATTTACATTTCAAAATGGTAGGTCTGAAGCTGTCATATATACATATACATAATTTAAATGCATGTAATAAGCTTGAAGAACTATGACATCTAAAAAAAAAAAGTTACACATCATCCAAAATTCATCTGTCAAAAATAAGTGTAGAAACTAAACTAAATTTCATTACTTCAGGCTGTAGCATACAGAATCAGTATTTGTTAAAGGCTGGTTAGTTTTAGGAGGTGGACTGCTGTGGGTGGTCTCCAAGTTTAGCATTTCCTCCCTCCAGATCAGCCACTGGATTCTCATACATGTTTAAAAGGCAGTTGGGCACCAAAACTGTACAGGCTTCAGGCAATGCTATGCTACACATATACGAGTACTTTAGTTATAAAAAGAAAAAATCAAGTAGGTTAGTTCTTATTGGACAACTTCTCCTTCAAGTAGAGTTGGTGAGCATGAGCAACGTAGACATCCACATAAAGCACTGACGTAATTTGTATGTGTCATCCTGATATACCATAGGAAGAGTCCTTAATTGAAAGTAGTAATGGGGTAGCCAGGAATGTACCAATTAAAATAACTTGGCTGTCTGTGCTAAGTTACAGATATTCCTAAGGTCTTAAGGAAGTGTAACTGTCTTTACTTACTAGACTGCAATCAAAAACAAAGAAGTACTTTTAGACTTAATTCTCTCAGAGGTGAAACAACTGGACAGACTGCAGATTTTCTTATTGATAGATCACATGAACTAAGCAACAATCAATTGACTGCACATAGTAGTTTTGAAAACAGATAGAATTGGTAGTTTACATCCATCTTCTCAAGTCAGTTTGAAGCATGTTCAATTTTACTTTGTTTATATATGTTAAAACCCCTACAGCATATATTTGTTAAACTTTTAGATTTTTAGTATATTCTCTTTTTCCCATAAAAACAATAAAATTCATTGCACCAGTTGCTCCAGTTGGCCTGGAGCTTATATAAGTAACCTCCCCAAACACAAAAATCAGGCTGATCAAGATATGCATGTTCTCAATCTTGCTTTATGAGGTGGAGCCATACACCTGCAAGAAAACTGATGCATAAAGACTGCTCTCTGTTTTCCCCCTCCCCCCCCAAATATTTGCATCAACTGGCAAAACCCACACAGAAACAAGACAATTAAAGAAGTACCAGAGACAGTCTGATGCAACAGAGAAGCCCCAGGTCTGGACCCAAATCTGCCTTTTGACAGGATCGCAGTCTTCGGCCTCCTGGAGAGCAGGACTGGCAGGACACAGCCAGCCCTGACACACCACAGAGCTGCAGTAGGGATCTGCTGGTGGGAGCCCCAGCACAACCTCAACAGAGAACAAAGGTGTAGTTCATGCCTACTCCTTAGGGTTCTTATGGGCCAGATAGTGAATTAAAGTAAAAAAAGAAAATGAAAAAAAAATAAAAACTATATAAAACTTATTAAGTCATCCATCTGGATCCAAAAAGCAGTTGTTGCTGAGTTGCATTATGTATTTTCCAGTTGCTCATTGACCTATTGGGAGTAAACTACTGACCTCAAGGCAGATTCTAGAGGGCAAGTACATACTTTGTTCTTAGCACTCAGAGTAAAAAGGGTGGATTCTGAATGCACTTGCCTGTGCTTCTCTCCTCTCAGTAAAGACGAGGCTTCCTGGTCAGAACCATGCTGATCAGGGTGGGAGGTCAGTCATGCTGCAAATTAGAACTGACGTTTCAAAGCCAGAGCAAGATTTTTGTTGTTAAGGAAATGTGCTCTAACAACGGATTTGCAGATCACAGTAAGGAAAAAACATGTTTTGCTTTTTTTAACTGGTGAAGTTCTTGAGCTTGGTGGTGGCTGACTAACAGCTGCAGGGGGATTTTATTACACTGAATTAAAGAAATGTCAGGAAACTTAGAGGAAGTTATAAATACTCCTTTTAATACCTGCAAATAAATCAAGAGTAACTTATTTACTCCACTCATGGCTATTGCTGAGTGTAAAATTCCAGAAGTCATACCTTTCCTCAGGTATAAACCAAGCAAAGAGAATAAAAAGAGTGTTCTAACAAACCCTGCGCCATGCAATTTTGAAGATGAGCTCTGATGCAAGGCTAGATGCTACCTGGGCTGGGGAAAGAAAAATGTTTTCCTCTACTTTGCAGAGCATCTGTAGAACTGTTGCACAGTTGCTGCAGGCAATGATCAATAAGTGAGATGAGAGAGAGGATGCCTCAAATTCCAGTATGTTTTTGGTCCATCTTCCTCAGTCTTGAAAAGGAGAATGATAGAGTCTGATGCTTCGGGCCACAAAGGAATTGCTGAGGAGCTCTTGAAAAGAGCTAGATATCCTCGTAACTTGAAAGTTCAATTCTATATCCAAAGTAAAATCAATGTTATTCTTTGTTGGGTAAACTGGAAGGACACAAATTACTTTTCTTCAAGTAAACAGTCTGATGTCAAAAATGAGGGCTAAAAAAGATACAACAAATAAAAAGATATATACAATGGGCACTACAGGAAGAGAAAAGTTCTAGCTGGCACCTAAGATGGAACTCGTGCAAGGAATGAAAGAACTTATTGTCCCACAGCATTGGTTCTCAGGCTGCAGTCTGCTCACTCTTGCGGCAAGGACACTCTGCTGCATGGCCTGCCCACGAAGGGAGAGGCTTCTTCCTACTGACACACTTTCACACCCACATGGAATCAGCAGAGGCTTTACTGACCAGTTAAAACAAAATGTAATTGTCATCTTTTGCAACCTTTGTTGCTCATTCGTGTCCTGCTGTTATCAAAACAGAAGAATACAGCATACAAACAACATACATTAAAAAAACCACCATAGATTTGATTCTTTCTTCCAGACTATTCCTTACCTGAAACAGATAACGCAATCTCTGAGAAAGGAAATGCAGTGACTGAACGTGAAATGAACCCTAACTTAATAGATTATTCAGCTACGTCCAGAGCGGAGTACCTCTCAGGCTTGCAATTACTAAACTTTTAAAGGCAGAGAGCAGCAGTGAGTGAGGCTATTATCAGTAAAATAACTAATACGTTACTTGACATAAATTCAGTAATGGTGTAAACCCAATCCTCTTCAACGGGGTCTCTATAGAGAAAAATGTGATTTACTTAAAAAAGAGAACTTGTGTCTTCACAGATGCAAACCCACTTCCAACCACAAAGACAGTTCCTCATTTTCAGTTACCACAAGTGGTTTTGCAGTGAGCGGACTGGTGTTTTCTACAGGCCCAACCAAAAAGGGCATTGAGGGAAAGGCGGCTTTCTTCCCTTTTGTTCACTCCCAGGCTGCCCTGTTGACATACCCCTCCTGTGTGGTCACAGTAATCATATGGTCTCACTCCTGCTCTCCACCAGCCATGCTCTTGTGGTTGCTACAGCGAGGATTGCACTTGTCCCAGACTGTTCCGCTTTTCACTGCGAATAACATGAGATGGAAGATATGGTAGGAATTTTTTTTCCTATGGAAAGGCATATTTTCTGTTACCCTTGCTTGTTCTTTGGTATAATTAATTGTCTCTTCATTTTACGGAAAAAAAAAAACTAAACTGTGACCTAAAATCAGGACTGTGACAAGATCAAGATTTTGGAAATGCAGTGATGCTACTAAAAAAAAGATAAATCCTTGGATAACTTTTTTTTTTCATTTATATAGTTCAGTCATTAATAAAATCTTCAGGACATGATTCATGGCACTAGAAAAACGAATTTTAGGTAGAAAGCTTTCCTCATATTCTTACTCCATTTTCAATTGCAGAATATTACTTCTGAAATCGTGTGAATATTTAAACTGTGAAACTCAAAGTATGAACTATTACTGTGGAGATTTACATTTAAAGACAAAATTCAAATTTCTCTCAAAGCTAAGTCTGACAAAGATTATCAAATCTATTTATTAAGTAAGTATTTATAATACAGATCTTTAAAATCATGACACTTGCTTATATTGATACACATTATGCAATTTCCAATGTATTTCAATACCTTGGTGCTATGAGCTGCCATCCTAAAATGGAAAAATGTGAAAGAAGAGCAGCTTCCCATGAAGCTCATAGACATCAGCAATGGGTAACACAGTTTGAACCCCAAGGAGTGCAGTGAGGAATTCAGAGGACAGCCTCCAAAAACCAGCAATTTCCCCAAGTCTGCAAGAGCACTCCTATTTCTTTAAAATACAGACAGGTAACTCTACCTGGTGGCTTTTCTTGAGAGAACTTTGCTTCAAAGTGGATGTTTTATGTAGAAATAGTAGGTTTTTGCTGAAATTACTGCAAACATAAATATCAAAGGCAAAAATCCATTTTTCAGTGGATCCCTTGGACATATCGCCAGATATTGGTATTTCCCCTTCCCTTCAGGACTCACTGCTTAGCTGTGATGTAAAAACAGAAACAGCTTTTGCATAATTAATGAAACACAGGGACTGAAAATAGACCTCTTTTCTTCTCTTTCCTGCCTACCCTTAATAAAGAAGCAAACAAAATCCTAACAATAGAGCCTGAAGGTTAAAAGGCCCTTAAGAATAGCTACCAGCCAGCTGGTCTGAAAAGAACAGTATGAAGCAAAATGTATCACCTGTAACACTCAGAAGTCTCTTTGAATCGCAGGATCTACACAGGAACAAACATAAAAAGATTTTTAGGGAGAAAAAAAAATCAAGGAACACAAGTGATTAGAAGGTGAGGACAGTACCAGCATATATCCATTGAAGGTGTATTATATTTTTGGCTGTTTACACTACCAGCAAGGGAAGCATGCAAATTTCCTCAGAATGGCTTTGGCTATACAATAATTGTTTGGTTTATGAATTAAATCCACCCCCCCCCCAAAAAAAAAAACCAAAACCAAAACCAAAAAAACCCCAAACCCCCAATAAAACTCATCAAAAAATTACACAAAATACTGTCTTGCAAAGTGCTTCCAAGTGTTTTATCTTTTTACATACGTTTGCAATGAAAAAAATGCTGCCAATATTCTACAGCTAAAATATTCCCCATTCCAGTAAAATACACACATAGTTACACAGAAAATGTGTACTTTACAGAAAGTGTGTAAAACTGAAGAACTTAGGATTGCTGAGAAGGACTTCAGAAACACTGGTTCCTACTGGTTTTCCTTTACAATAAGACTCAAGTCACTTTTGAGAGACATGAAGATTGAGGAGTCCTGTACATGTATGCATTTCAAACAATTTTTGTGGTGTAAAAGAAAATCAGAATTTTCTTCCATATTCTCCCTTCCTTACACTTTTGGACACAGTTACAGGCTCTTAAATACAGGCAAAAGGGCCTGTAAGTAGAGCAGAAGGGGCTGCCATCTGTCCCCTGCCTGATCTTTTGGAAGATATGAAGTCAGTACAGCATTGTATAAAGACTTGTCTTCTGTATAAAGACAGTTTTTATTCCTGTCTTCCCTAGTTCGTTTCCTCTTCTACTTCTTCAGTTCTTCTCTACAATGCACAGTAAATTACAAAGGGGGGATTGCTTTAGCACCTTCCATATGGACAATTAATTTATCAAGAGGATGAGATGCCAACACCTAAAACCACAGAAAGCTAGCAAGGTGCTCACTTTGACATCTGATTTTCACCTTTGCACGTGAGAAAAGTGAATATTTCCTCTGCCCAGCTGAAAGCTCGGTATAAGCAGCAGTGCTTTGCTTTGGGTCTTTGGGTTTTGAAAGGTCTTCAACCTTCATCGAGCTAGTTGCTGTCACACGGAGAGAAGCAGGGAGAAATCTGGCTGACAAAGGCTGATGATTGTATGTGCGATTTCTCCTCAGCCGCTGGCCCCTGGAGAGCCTGAAATACCTACCACTATTTTGAAGTGTTTCACCTCAGGCTGTGGCAGGCAGCGTCAGGCGGGGGGTGGGTGACAGCCCCGCCCGGCCTCCCCGCTGGCTGCGCACAGAGACAGCTCGGCTGAGCAAGCTGCGCGGCCAACAAGCTTCCCTTCTGCCACAAAACGAGAAAAGACTTCTGAGTTACAAATTACATCGGTTTCCACTGACGACTGAAGGGCTTCCAGCACACGCTGGTTCCCGCACCCCGCGGGCGGCCCGGTCGCCCCGCGCTCAGGCGATGTTGTCGGGGCCCCTTCGCGCTCCGGGCGATTCCCCCACGGACCCGGGCTCCCCACGACCTCGTTCCGCAGCACCGGGTGCCGCTGCCACTCACGGCGCCCCGGCGGTTCCCACGGCTCCGGGGCAGCGGCCCCGTCCCTACGGCGGCGACCGCTCCTCCTTTTCGTCGTCTTCTAGTCTTTCTTCTTCGTGCTGCGATCATTCTCCTCCTCCCACAACGCCGGCCGCCCCCGCCCAGCACCGCCCGGCCCGGCAGGTACCGAGGGGGCGGGCGCGGCAGGCGACGCCCTCCCTTCCCCCCGCACGGCGCATGGTCGCGGCGGCCGCGCGCTCGCCGGGCT
>VZRL01002459.1:920480-957905 GCA_013397895.1 Origma solitaria
GCCCGCCGCGCAGGGCGGAGGGCGATGAACGGTGGCGGCAGCGGCCCCTCGGCCGGACCGGTCCGGCGGGGCTGCCGGCCATGAGCGCCGGGCCCGGCCTCGCTCCCTCCGAAGCCGGGCGGTTCCGAGACCGCTTCGGGCGCCGGTGTGGGCGCCGTCCTTGTAACCAAGGCTGTCCATCGGCATATGGAGCTCCCGGGGGCCGGCGGGGCTCTCTGCCCTGCAGCCGACCCGTGCGCTGCGGGGGGACCCGGCCGCAAAGGAGCGGCCGCGGGGCTCGGGGGACACAAGTTGCACTGCTCGACGAGGCTGGGACAGACCCCAGGTGCACCAGCGGTGCAACAAAGCAGTGTTGAGGAAGTTGTAGGAAGGCTCGTATCAGTGCTAGGCCTGTCTTGGGTTTAGTCTGTACTTTTCTTAGCCTAAACAACACGTTCGTGTACTCAAATACGACTCACATAGTGCATCTTTTTTCTATATCAATAATAAAGTTTTCACAATACCTTCTTGCATGTTAATGTAAAACTACTAAAACTACTTATCTGTATTAAAGAACTATTTGAAGGCTTCAAAAGATAGCCACTTTCATTAGAAAAGATGCTGCTTTTAAAAAAAGTTGTATTTTTCAAAACAGTGCTGCTTTTTGGAAATAATTGTAATTTATGTCTTTTGACTGCGTTCTGGTTCTTTTTGTCCTGTACCTAAAATATTGTTAGGCACTTGCTGTAAAGCTATGCAGGGTGTTTAATGAACTTAAAACTGTGACTTAAAGCAGGATATCCGTGTAGTCATACTGATTCCACATAACTATCTGGACTTTGAAATGGTATTGTTGATCACACTGACTGCTGCAAGGAAAACATAGGATGCAGTAACTGAACAGGAAGTAGAGAGTTTACATTGGGGTGGGTTAGGTAGATTCTGTCACAGTAACTAAGTTAACTGTGTCAGAAGGTATGACCCTAAAGTATATGTTTTGAAAAGTATGGATTTGTAGAAATGTTTGAATTAATTTCATGCACACATTTCATATCTTCAGCTTCTTTGCTAAGAAAGAAAAAAGCACCGACTTTCCTCTAAGTATAAAATATGGAGAAATATGGGGGAAGTGATTTCCAGTTTGCATTTCTATATCTTGGGGGTTTTTTGCAAGTAAATGCACTTATAGTTTTTGTTATACTTAATTGTAAATCTCACCTGGTTAAGTTCCCAACTTTTCTGCATATATAGTATGCTGAAAGCAGACTGGAGGTAAATATCTTCACAGGATCTGGGTGTCATGGGATTTATGGTTTGCTTGAAATTACACATTCTTCTGATTCACACTGAATATTGGATGACTTTCTAGTTGAGGTTCTAATAATTGTGGTCTGTTCTTTCCCCATTTCCCCAGTCCTTTATGCTCTCTAAGTTAATCATAGGCTTATTTTAGTACAGTTGAGGTTCTCTGCCCAATCTTGAGGACTTGGGCAATGAAGGTCTAGAGATATTTACCCAGGCTTTTTTGGCTTACTGTGTGGCATGAGCCAGAAATTCAGAAACAAATGAACAGACTGAATATTGCTGTCCCTTGGAGGCACTGTCTTAACCAGAGAATCGAGATGGTAAAAGCTTTGGCTGTCTACCTTAAAACCACAGTATCTGTTGGAGTCCAGTAGGACTCTTGGAACTCTTGACCTTCTAGCTTGACTCAGCATGCTATGCTGATAAATACATTTTTGCTGTAATGTACATGATATTTGATCTCTTAATATCCATGTTTGAATTACTCATTTGTGAAGCTTCAGACTGTTTATGCTGATTTTTATGAAAGGAAATTTTTGAGTTCTGTAGGATGCTAAATGCTTGCTCTTGCAATCAGCTGAAGTGTCTGGGCTGCCTGGCTGCTATAGGTGGCGTTTATGTCGCTCTGGGGCATGGAGAGGTTACTGCATGTGTTGTGCATCAGCCACATTGACATAATTTTAGGTTTTGTTTGACTAGACCTTGTGTTTAGATCACTATTGCAGTGAGCACCAGAGGAACAACTGAGACATTAAACTATGATTCTCGATACTCTTAGTAGTAATAATTTGTAGAGCTCTTATGGAAGGCATAGTGCTGCTATCAGCCCTGAAGGACTTACTTTAAGAAAGCATGTGGTGCTCTGGATCTGATTTATGTCAGTCTTTCCTTTGACTCTGTTGTTGACTGATAACAAGGCAGCTATTTTGAAATAACCTTGAGGATTCAACTACCTGATTTTTTGTTCTATGGAAAAGCAAAGGAATGTATCAAATAGTATAACTTCAACTCAACTGAGTACTCACAATCCATGAACTCAGAAATGGACATAGTTCCAATGGCGTCTTAAGTAATGATAGAAAAATTTCCTGGGAGGGGGAAAATGGTGAAGCGCCATCACTCAGTGTGTTGCTAAGGTTGATACCATTTTGCTGACTACTATTGGTACTTGAAGAATCTCATTATTAAGCAAGTGTACATGTAGAGGGTAATTGATTTTTTTTCTTTTTACTTTTTTTTCCCTTCTCCACTTGCTGAGCTGTAAAATGTTTATCTGAATCTATAAGCAATTAAAATACCTTTGCCCATGACAGATCTGGCTTTCAAAACCACTGGCTAATAGTCAAAGCTGCAGCTATAGTTAAATTGGCTGAAATATGAATCCAGATGTGGAACTACTTACAGTAGGTATCCAGCATAAGGTAGCCCTTTAGGACTTTACTTGTTTAGGCATGTAACTAATTTTCATTGTAGTTTGTGACCTTTGTTATCTAGGTCAGGTGTAAAATTTGCTATCTGTAAGAAGTTTTCAATAACTTTTTTTGTCATGATGTAGAAAAAAAATTGTGTGTACGCTTACACTAAGGGGAGCTATGAGATTCATTTTGTGCATATTAATGGGTTTTTTGTGGCTATGCTCAACTTAGAAGTTTTTGCTGATGTCAGGTTAGTTACAAATCATTACTTTAAATAACAACAAGTTTTGTAAGAAAAAACAAATGCTAGATGTCCCTTTTATTATTTGTAATAAAGAAGTAACTTTTATAATTTGTGTGATTAATATTGGTCAGAGATGTCAATAATGAAAAACTAATTTATTCTGTAGAAATAATTTTTTGAGAGGCCTTAGGAAAGAAAGAAAACATGAGAAGTATGTACTTATTAGCATTAGAAGTAGGTAAGATGGAGTATGGATATTTTATACTGCTTAGAAGTGGGACTCAGCACTTGGATAAGGTGTAATGAATTAGGCTACGAATATGTTATTTGTAAGATCTTGCCATGGTTGATATGGTAAACAGGAACTGGTGAAGAATGCAGAAAGAGAAGTGACACAGCAGTAGGCTAACTAAGAAAACTGTTTTGGCTGCTTTTAGAAGTGCACGTGACCAGAATAAGTTTGTATATCAGAGCCAAAGGACAAATTGCAGCAATAGTTGAGATAAAACAAAATAAAAACTTGAATGGCAGTTATAGCTCTTAATTGATAAGAATTAAATGTTTTGTCACGAAAGGACTCGTCAGATTACTTGTGTGTATGAAAACAGCATAACTAAGATGTGAAGGTGGACTACACGTCTGAGTAATGGGCAACTTCATGTGTCTGAAAAGTGCTGGGACTCCTTAGTTCGAGTTGATGCTGCAGTCTGTGCATCCAAAAAACATCGACATTGCTTAAGGAGGACTTTCCCCTATACAAGTAGGGAGAACTAGTCATTAGTTCAGTGGTGATTCTCTCATCTTTGCATTTGTTTTTAAATGAGATGTGAAAGCAGAAGATAAAGTGTAAAGGGTAGAGTCTTGTGAAACAGGAGAGTATTGAGAGTTACGCTTGGGTTTCTTCTGAGATTTGTCCTGTTCTACAAAAGACATGTAGCATCTTTAGACTCCTCTCTAGTATCCACTAGAGCGAGTGCCCTGAACAACTTGTCAGTGATAATCTTCCATTCTAGAGGGAATGACATTGGGCTTTGACAGTTCCTTTGAACCAAACCTGTGCCTACAAAACTGATTTTCATAGTAATGGAGCATATCAGACTCTGCAGAGCAAGTGGCTCAAGAATCATTCTTATTATAGTGTATTTCTCACGCTCATTTTCATCACAGCTTGCTATTAACGTCTTTACAGCATAGTTCACTTCCTTAGCTTATTTACCCATGGATGAGAAATGTTTTGAGACCACTTGGAGACAGTCGGCAAGGCACTGCATCTTGTAGCTGGATGGGTGTATTTGAGACAAAGCATCAATTCACAAAGTGTGGGGTATGGTTAAGGAGTAAAAGACAGAAATTTAGGTGTTAAAATCACATCATTGCCAATAGGCCTCACTGTTAGTTATCTAAATCTCCTATTCAACATACATTACATTAGAAACTCAGCCAATAGAAGTTTTTGTCTTTGCTTCAGTGACTGTACTGGTTACATCTCTCCTGGCCATGCTTGTACCTCATGTGCTGGACAAATTGTGTCTTGATAGGTGGGTGAGTCCTGCTACAAGTTTCAGTCGCTGTGTATCTCTGTTGTGAAGCATTATGTATTGCTGAATGAAGGGTGGTCTAGTAAGATAGAACTGGAACCAATACCTCACTCTGCTAAGGCTTCAGTGTTATTACATTCTCTTCTGAGCATCTTTGGAGGTATATTTTATCTGTTTTGGAGGCAGTCAGGTGCCAAAAGTCTCTCAGCATCTCTGTGGTTAATCAGATAGTCAAGTATGCCAATCATGCTCCTGATAAGTGCTCTGGAATCCTATGGTGTAACATACGCAACAGGATGAAAACAATTTGTAGTCACGAGCTGTTGTGTTGCAATTTACTGGTTTTTCATAGCTAAGAATCATTGAGGAATTTAGAAGAGGACAAAGTGTTTATGTAGGATTCAGATGAACAGTCATATTTTGACTGCAAGATTTTCACCAAGATGTCCAGATAGCCCTTGCTTAGGAGAGCACCCAAGGAAGAGGTAGTTTCTTATTTGAAAATAAAGACTGAGTTTGCTATTTCATGCAAATATGTAAATGTAAAGACTACATTGTTCTTCCTTTAATGGAAAATTGATGTGTTTTCTCGTCGTTGTCTGCTTGTATATATTGTTTGGATTTTTTTATCACTAGGATGTTTTTCTCTCTGGTTATTTCTTCTGGGATTCTGAAAGATTTAGTACAAGCCGAATTCGTTGCAAGTGAAGAGTGTAAGATTCACTTCACACTATGGAATTTCGGGCTAAAACATGATAGTAGGAAATGCTCTAATTTTAGATCTTGAATTTCTGTTTTTGAAGGAGTTCTGGTACTTCTGCCTGAAAAAAACTTACCTGTTTTTCCTTTAGAACTTCTTACAGCCCCTACTGCTCTACTTTTAGTAGAGTCAGCATTAAGAACTCATGTAGTGCTGTCACTGATAGTGGCTGCAGGTGCCAGGAGTGGCAGCAATTGCCCGCTGACAGCTTCTAGCTTAGTGCTGGAATGGGTGGAGTGAAGCATTGAAGGTATTTGTATGTGATGAGTGAGTGCCACCTAGGAGCTTTTTGCTAGTTCATTAACCAAAGTAAGAAAAGGCCCGGTCCTGTCATTAACCTTTTATAGGCAGAACTGTCTGCAGAGTAGATGGGGCTCATGGAGCTTTTAAATGCTCAGTTTGCTGAGAAAAATTGCTGTTGACTTAAAGCTGTGTGGTAAGATTTATGGTGTCCTCTCCTCCAGTGAGCATGTTTCATAGGCTCGTCTCTTGAGGAATCTTTGTATTACAGAAAGAAAACCTAGCATAGCACAGGAGACTTATGGTTTCATTACCTAATACATAGATAATAAAATACAGGAAGTAATGAAAATGTGTCATAGGCACTAGAACAGAGTTGCTTATTGGTAGGGCTAGGGTACAGTTTCCTCAAGAAAGGCTGACATTGTGTTACTGGCACACAGAGGGATATTTTTTTATTGGCTAGTTTGTTTTCCTTGTAACAGTAAATCATGCAAAGTGGATGGGTATCTTCATGGGTGGTTTTAAACAGCCCACTCTACTGGGACATGACTCAGATGCTGTAGAAGATAGCTTAGTTTCTCAAGGTATTTGCTGGGTACACTGCCACGCTAACTTTTGTGGCTTCCAGACATGTTGTCTATGCTTGGATAATCAATAAAATGGGAACAGTAGGTGTGCAGTTACCTTCAGGGGCAATTGCAATTTAATTTGAAGGTCCTGAAATGTGCTGTGATCATCACGTGACAGGAGCAGTGTTCTACAAGGTCCAAATGGAAAAAGAAAAGATACAGTTCCAACAATCATAGGGACACTTTCTTAGAAAGCTGCTCACTTGCTTAATTCTTAAAATTTAGTAGTGTTTTCTCAGATACCCATGAGTTAAAGGTAGACAGTTTTGCTTACACCTCTTTGTGTAGTGAATGACACTTTAGGCATCTCAAATTAGAATGTCTGTGTTAAGAATATGCAATTCTGGAATAAGTTCATTAAATGAATTACTCAATTCCTGTAGACATAATGTTCTGTGGAGATGATCATTGCTGGCAAGGAAACTGTTGCTGCAGAGCTCCTCGACACACTGACAGATTTGCAGATTGCTTCTCACTTTAGGCACTTGCTTTCATACATGCATCCCCACCTTGGTGAGGCTGTTTTCCCTCTGCTGTTTATTTAGCTGTCCTTAAAATCCTCACTCTTAAGGCAGCATTTTCTTTTTAGGTTTTCTGAGTGTTAATACATTTTTCAGTTTTCCAGTATGCCTAGCTTAAAGCTGAAAGATCACACTAAGGTTCTAAGTGTTTCCATTTCTGTAGGACAGTTTCACACACCATTTGCCCCTTCAAAACTCTGTGTAATTCAGAATTCCCCTGCATTCATGTGCTTTCCCTTCAATGCAAATGTGTTATTTTGTGTTTATCTCCCCTTGTTCATTAGCCACTATGCAGTATCAGGGTAGTGTACTTAGTGAGCCCAGATATGCTCCCATATAAGCATGTTTTGCATGTGAAGGTGCTGTGGCTACAATTTGAGAAACACCGACCTAGCAAAAGAAAATGTGACTTTTGCCTTTTTTAACAGCTTAGAAAACTGCATTTAATTATTTGAACTCTTAATTATGCAAAGATAACTCTTGCATCTGAGATTGCAAATCCTTTCAAAAATGCATTTGCTTCAAGTATTGTTGATGATGGCTTTCCCAAAAGTTAGCCAGCACTTCCTGAGGTTAAGTAACAAGCCCTAGCACTTGTCTTGCTGTCTAGGCTGAAGAACAAGAATATTTGAAAATAGGAATTTGGCAGAAAATTTTAAATGTTTTCTCCCCTCAAGGTGACAGCCAAGAGATTAATTTACATGTGTGTGATTTGTAGATAAGAAATTAGTACTAATTTGTTGTTAATATTTTTCTGTGTTAGGGTTAAAGAAAAGTGAGAGATTTTTTGCAATCACCTTAGTACATTTTATGACAGAAGCAGTAATTTACTGACTTTTAAAAAATTTAGTTTCTATGTAGAAACTGTAAAGTAGGCAATTATATTTTAGGAGTTAATTTAACCACTATTTCTTTTGTAAGCCCCATCCTGCTGCTGTACCTTGAAGGGCTGCACAGTGATCCCTGCCCTCCAAATCTCGTTTCTCTGCTTTCATCATGTTCTCCAGGTACTCTCTTAACACACATGCTCTTCTGGTTTTTTTAGCAAGTTTTCTGTCCTGTCCCCGTAACAGGGTTCCCTCCTTTTACTTCATCTTTCCCCTTTGTACCTCAAGTGCTTACAGAATTGTCCTTTCTCCCTTCAGCTCCTGTGTCCATAATCTGCACGATGACCTCCAGGTAGGCTTGACTCTCTTCCTCACTGTTCTCCCCTTTACTCCCTTATTTCCCCTACTTTTGAATTCCACAACTGCTTTGTTATTGAGGATGAACTTGGTACCTCTTCAAACATCCTCCCCATAGTAGTAGTCCTCCCCACACCCAGAGCTGGATATGCCAGACATGGCATGTATTGTAACTCAGCAGAGCACTGCACAAGGAGAGACATGAGGAGTCAGTGTCTATGCCAGCCAGCTGTTTACTGCTGCAGACATGGAGTGCACTTGAGCCTGAGGCCTGGCCGTTACACATTTTTCACCTATTTTATCTTCACTGCCCAAAGTCATTGTTAATGTTGTTATAGGGAAGAGAATTTTCAGTGGATATGAGACGGGTACACAAAAACGGGAGTATGGTACTCCTCAGGCTTGCCTGCTCCACCCTTCACTGCTGCTTCTCCAGGGAGGACCAGACTCTCCAGTTTGTAAGCTGCTATATTAAGAAACTGCATACTAGAAGATACAGCTTTAGCAACTCTACAGGCTCAGATTTGAAACCACAGAATTGCTTAGTCCTGCTTCGGCTGAACTGTAAGTTATTTCCTGCTCCTTTAACCATGTGACAGCTCTCTCTGAGCACAGCTAAGATGTGGTCATTCTTTCTAAGCAGACATTTTTTCCCTTTACTCCCCCTCAGTAAGCCAAAGCAAACAGAAACATCACTTGGCTTATGACACTAAATATACACAAAGGCATCCAAATAGGCTCCTCTCTGTAAAACTGTGCTTGATTTTTGTGGTTAACTGAAAAGAGGAAGAAAACTATGAACATCCTGTAGTGGTGTATGTGCTGTGCAATACCACAGGCAAAAGCTTCCCCTTGCATTTGCAGAAAAGGAAGCAGTAGTTTCTAACAAATGCAGGCTATTTTTTTCATTATTTTCTTTGGGTTTTGCTGAAGAGAATCTCAGGTATGAAATTACTTTTATAACTGGACATGCATCTATATTTTTAACAACCTGACAATTAACAGTTTAAAAAAAAAACCAGAGTTTGGGCCTAATTTTGTGTGATGTTATGTCAACCGGTATTTTTTAGCCATACAATAGGTTTTGTAATTTTGACCTTTCTTGAACAATGTTGGGCTCTTTTGTTACACTGTGCTCAGTTTGTGTAGCTGAGACTTTAAAACCTTGTATAGCTTTAAATTTTGAGTGGGATTGCAACTGAAAGTGTGGGTTGCACTTGCTGTCTAGAACTCAGTAGTGATTCAACAAATGATTTCTTTATTTAAAAACATAGTTTTGTTTTTAAGAGATTTGTCCATATCGTATTCAGGCACCAGTATTTCTATACTTGAGAGACTGATAATACAACTGTTGTCTCTGCTTAGAACATGCCCTTCCTTGCTTTAGTACAAGCATCTAGATGCAACATAGTTGTCTTACAGTTTTGTTTGGTAGGATGCATGGATGTGGATTTGGTGCTAAATGTTTTGCTGATATGTAGATCTCACTCCATGTCATGGTTTTAACTTCGTCTTTTTGTGTCATTTAGGAGGTCTTGCTTTGAATGCTTCAGTTTTTCATTGAGATTTTTCCTGAACAGCGTCTTTGATTTCCTCTGGTCTTTTTTGCCTGTAAATGACAAATCCCATTTGTTTCTTTGCTGTTTTTTCATGTTGTTGAAGTATGAAATTTGTTTGTTGAAAAAGTGAGTGTTCATGCTGCTGCTCCAGCCTTCACACTGTGTATGTAACCAAGGAGTCCATCTCTCACACTGGCCATCCCTGTCTGGGGCATACCTCTGTGTCCCTGATAACATTTAAGCTTGGTGGCAGAAGGATTTTCTCACCTCTGGTTTGTCAGCCAGCTGTGCTAACATACTGATGGCTAACAGACCTAAGCAGGGCAATAGCATGAACTCACGCACTGTTCCGTGACCATCCATGGTGTTCAATTTGTTTGCACACTTCCTGGCACAGTTTTGAGTGCTAACCTAGTAGTTGCTCAAATTAATGAGTGTTGGTTTGAGATTAGAATGGTGTAAACACATCTCCTGATACGTGGTATGGGGTAGGGCCATCATCACCTGATTTTTGTTGTGTTGGGAAGAGAGTTTGTTTCTCTGTGCCTGTGTACATTCTGCACCACTTTCCATCGTATTCAGAAAGTGGCCCTGGTCTTAGTAACCAATATGTGCACAACCAGTGAAAGCTGGCAGGAGACAAAAGCAGCTCTGGTGCTGGGGATGGGGAGATGTGAGCTGTCTGCTCTAGCATTGTCAGTAGCACACACATCACAGGATAAGTGTCAGCTCTGCTGCTACGCACATAACTGTCTGCTTTGACATTAAGTTCAAGTCAAACCTGGTTTTCCTGCCAGCAGCAAAATTCAATATTGTCTTTCTGCTCCTAGAAATTGCTTTTGGAAACCTGAGAAAATGCAGGTGCCTAGAAGTTTCCAGCAGATGAAAGTGTGCCTGTGCGTGTAACAGCCTGATGCAGTGGACAAATTATCAAGTCTATTTGATACCGATACTGTGAACACAAGCTCATAAGGTTTCTGATCTCTGATTTCAGGAGGAAAAGATTTTGCCTTCTGGGAAGGAGATGTAGCTAACTTGTAGTTGTGCTTCTGCAGAGTGCATGAGGTGCAGCAGGGATGACCTTAAATGTTGCTGCATTTCTTTCACTTCTCGTTTGCAGAACAATGACCTGCCAAGAAAATGTATTCCTGTCTGAAGGTTTCTTTTCTGATGAGTAGTTTGTAAGTAATTTAAGAAAAGTTCTGTGCATCTTCAGAGCCTCCAGGGATGTGCGAGTTCTCTTGGAATTTCACTTGAAGCTGCAGTTTGGAGTGTTTTAGCAGTTTTCCATCAGCTCAGATGAAATAATTTGTTTCCTGATTGAGCTCCAGAGACTATTCTAGGGTGTGAAGTAGTGTAATTAGTGATCGTTTAATCATCATGTATTCTGTCTGTTCCGGTATCTCACCTTAACCACCTCTCACTGGTTCTTGTCTGGGGTACAAGCTCAGGAAACTTTTCAGTTCTGTCTTCTATGTCCACACAATCTGTTAGATAGTGTTTGCATGGCCTCAGTACCCTGAAGTTTTTATTTTATCATTTTTTCCTCTCGAGTGTCTGGTTTTCCCCTCTCTCCCTTCAAGCCGTATTTGTTTCCTGGTGTCACTTTTGTAAGTCAGCACTGGCAGGAGCTGGTCCCTTGGTGAGGCTTGGTGCTGTACAAGCAGTTCTCTCCTACAACAGGTAGCATTTGGTTCAGAGCATAGAAGGGAGATAACAATCTATCATGGGTTTAGAAGCTGAGTGCTTTTAGTCTTTTGTTTCAGCATGGTGACTTGCATGTCAATTCTGGCTGTGATAATTGTTTTAGCAATGAAATGATGCGGTACCAATATCCATATGACTGGAAATAACTTCTCCAAGGTCACTGTGTACAAAAAATACCACTATGATGCAAGTCTGAATTAGCAAAGGGTGTTACGTAGTTGGGTTATTCCAAATAAACAAATCAGTCATAAATATGGATGTCCGCCATGCATCATCAAGGCTGTTTTTGAATTCAGATGCTCTGGACACTTCGTTAAGTACAGCATGGTGCCTGGTTTGTCAGAGTAATCTTGTCCTGGAGTGAGCTGACTGACATGTGTTCTTGGACTCTGAAATTCTTCAGAGGACATTCTTTGTGTTTGTTGCAGAAGTGAAGCTTTTATGTAGGGATTGGCAGATTTAGAGATTTTAGTTCCACATAAGCTAATGAAAAACTCTCAGGCTATGTATCATATTGCACATAACATGGTGGATGGCAGTGGCCGTCTTCTGAAGGATGCACTTTTGAATAACAGATATTCAGTGGGACACTTCCTTTGGTGAAGCTGGCTAGCCTTCAATTTTTTCTGTAAATCTGCTCTGTGTCCCCAGGAGGGGATACTAGATTATCAGGAAATCAAGGGTTTTTTTATTCTTCTCTCCCCCTGTCAGACTTTCTCAAGGTCCAGCTGTGTTACTGGCATTCTCCATCACCATCTTCCTGTAGGAAGTGTTTGTACCACAGTGTTTAAGCTTCTGGCAATTTATCTCATAGATCTTTTGAAGACCCGGTTATACAGACTTAAATCTGATGTTCATAAAATCAACCATACCGGACTTCTAGAAATGTATTGCTATTATGTAGGTCCCACACCTGTGATAATTTATTCCAGGAGAATATTTCAGGAGATAATTTATACCAGGAAGAGGTACCCTATTTTTATATTCATTTAAAGTCTTTCAAGTAGGCTGTAATTTTTCTTGAACTCTGTCTTAGACAAAACAAGCTGGTTACCTCTCTAAATTGTATACTCAGCTGAGTGGTGTTATCTTTCATACACTCAACATCAAGAGCCTTCTTTTTCTCTACTAACAGATTGAGGCTGTCCAGGTGCTCAGAGAGATTGCTGTAGTTAGTTGATCACAAAGGAAGGGAATATCCATACTAAAACTGGAAATCCAAAGTCTGCTTTGACAAGGGGTGCCTTCTTTCAGTCACTGGGATTTAAGGTGCCCTTACAGAGGAATATCTTGTTTTCAAAAGTGTTACAAATCTGAAAAAATAATCATTATGTCACTAATAACTGTTATCAGTTCAGTGGTTATAACTAGCATTAATGTACATTTTTATTATGTTAGTATAGTGTAACAGTATACCTGCTGATTTTATGTGGTCATAAAAGCACTGTCATTTGTTGCATAAGTGAAGGTTTTCAGAATAGCGACAAACACTTGAGGAAGGCAGTTGCCAGTTCTCCCAAGCAGCAGGAACCAGTAACGTTGAGCATGTTGACCTCTGTCAGCTCCAGAACAGACCTGGAGACTTGCAGAAAAGTAGTTCAGAAACTGAAGCATATAATGCTTCAAATCTGATGCTTGATTAGGATAATAATACTGGCTAGTTGGACTGTAGTGCAGTACAGATTGATGCTTGTCAGTGTTTCAGCTTCACTGTGGTTACAAGCAAAGCTATCTTAAGATATTTTTCATTTAAGTTAATATTTTGGCTCAACTTGTGTATTTCATTAATTCAGACAATACTCACAAAAAAGATTAAAGGTCAATTTCAGACCAGATGTTTCTTTTAGATGTTCTTTGAAACAAGTATTTTCTGTCTTAAGAGTTGTTAAAATATCTTAAACTACTGTGTCCATGTTGGTTATATGGATGTGAATTTGTGAATTCTAAACTCTTATATTGGTCTATTAAATATTGATTTTCTTTATTGTAAACTTTGTTTCTCACATGAGTCTAGTACTACTAGTTCTGTCTAAGTAGAGTGAAATAATTTTTGTATTACTTGTAAATTCAGGTGGGTGCACTTAACTTTTCATGTAGCATATAAGTTATTGCTGTTGAACAATGTTCAGAAGTTGCAAACAGGAACAAAGCAGTTACGGGGAGCTAAGTATCTTCAAATGAAGAGGAGGGTGCTTTTGTTCTGATCATCCAGACATTAATATTTAAGAATTAAAGACTGAGAACAATATCACCATATCTGTGTCTCTCTTCTGCTATATGAATTTGTACTACCAGCTCTGCACTGAAAGAAAAAGCAAGTATTGTGTGATATTTCAAAGTTTTTTTTAAGCTGGAAACTGGAGACTCGATATGGACACCAATGTGTTAAGTGCAGTGGAAAAATACATCCCTCTGCCCTCTTTCTACAACATCTTTATTGTATAAATAAACATGTTATCATTCACTTTAAGTAGATTCTTTACAGTTTTTGCTTTTCTAGGTGTGTCCAGTAGAGCAGGCAACTTTATTATAAGAAACATTCTGGCACCTTAAGGAATTACAGATGAATTTTGGCTTCAGGGAAGGAACTTTCCCGTTCAGCAGCCCTCTGTGCATTTATTTTCAGATACTGGATAATAAATTTAGAAAGGAAATTGTCAATTCCATGGTTAATGTCTGAGTTTCAAAATCATCCTTAATCTGAGCTTCTTGTTAAGTCCTCGCTTGGCAGAGCGCAGTTGTATTAATTTCTTGTTTTATCCTGGAAAATGAATGTTGCAAACTCAGCAATTCTTTCCTTAAGGTTGGGACTTCTCCTTAAGGTTTTTTCCCGTATAATAAACTACACTCAAATATTATCCTTATACTACTCATTGAGATAATCAAGGGGGAGGAGTGTAGCAAAACCACCAATTATTTTTTAGTGGGGGCTTTTCTTAAGTAGTAGAAATTAAAAGTTTGTAATACCTGACCTGAGAGTTTAAACACAAATCTAGAGCTGCAGAGGCCATGCTGTAGTGGACTTTTCTGCTCTTAGGGGAGTTTAGGGGATCAAGTAGCAATGCCAAAAGCTAAACTAAATTCTCCCTAGCGTTTTCCAATGTACCCTTAATCTTTTGTAAATGAACCTAGATATGTGGGGGTGATGAGATGGCCCTAACTGAAGGGCTGTGTCAGAACTAGGATAGAGTGCCTAGTTTCCAAAATGATGAGGGTTTTTGAATGTTTGTTACGTTTTTTCAGTCCTTATATAGTAAGACTTCGTGGGTTATTGTTGCTCAAGAGTTATCATGGAATAGACCACTGAGAAATTCTAGGTACATGGGAAGTTTTGAGTCATATGCCTTGAACTCTTTAGTCTTCTATCTTAAGAATCATGAGTTAAATGTACTGTGTAAAAAATAAGTGTGATGGTGACTTAAAAAAGCATTAGTAAGTTTGTTACAATGAATTTACAGCCATAGTTTGTCTAAAGGGTGACTTAAACTGACATCAGCATACAGTTGGCCATCTAAGACCACCATTCTGTGACACTGCTTCCAAACTGCTGAAGTTCGTTTACACACAGGTGAATTTAAGTGGCTTTTGGCCTCTACAGCACATTGATAAATGTAGTGCTGGTACCTACAAAGAAGGAGCCCCTGTGGGCAGTGATAATTGAAACTGTTAGCTGTAATAAATGTCACTAGACTCAAGGGGCATCCCCCATGGTAAAGGAATATCTCAATTTACTTATCTAAAACAGATGTGGAAATTAACCTGTCTTAACCTTTGCTATTAGCGGAGAAGATAATGTTGACACATATCCCACACCCTCCAAAAATACTTTCTGTCTGTGACAGCATAATACTTTTTCATTAGTAGTTCTCAAAGCACTTTACAGAGGTAGAGGTCAGTGTCTCCCGTACATGTTACAGATGAGGAAGCTGAGGCACAGGGAAGAAATAAACACAAACATGCAACTTCCTGTTGCCAGAACGAAATGAAAACCAGGAGTCTCCTGGACATTCAGCTGGTGCCTAATGTTTTATCCCTGCAGTAAACTTGGAATATGGCAAGAGATCATAGAACTAACACATATTCGTGCCCTTTTTTCCCCCATAGTATATTTACTTTTTAAGTCTTCTCACTGGGAATAACTACTCATAGCAGAATCAGTTGCTGGTATATATAAAAAGATAAATCTTGCATACAGTTATGTTTTCTTCCATCTGACTAGAACTGCCATAACTCTTCTGTTCCAATGTGAACTGCTGAAGGAGGAATTAATACATGTTGAATTGTGGCATGGTGAAAGTGGGGGGGGTGCATCTCTAAGTACCTTTATGTAAGTGGATTGAGTCTGCTTTACAGGACAGGACACAATTTGTATACAAAATTGCAAGACCAGTTGCTGGCTACTTTTCAAAGAGGTTTTACTTTTAATAGCCTTTTCTCGTATTCGTTAATATTTTGAAGGGAGTTCTTTGTTTTATGTTGGCATGTAATAAATGTGTTCTTATAAAGGAGTTATTTTCTTTTAAAACAATTTAAACTATTTTATTTCAATCTTCCCTAAGTATCAAAAGTTAAAGTTCCATATTATTTTCTGTCTTCAAGTGTAAATATCGTAAGTGAAGTTCACCTAAACATCAGCTCTGCAAAGCAAATGCTCATTTTTTAATCTGGGGTTTTTGGGGGTTTTTTGGGGGTTTTTTTTTTATTTTTTTGGTTTTTTGTTTTTTTTTTTTTTTTGCTTGGTTGGTTTTTTTGTTTTGTTTTGTTTTGTTTAAATCTGGACCTGTGAGTAGCAGTGGATGCTGAATAGCATTTTCAAGGGCTCATTAATGAGTGTTCCAGAGCTGGGTTAGTTCATGAATTCCTGAGGTTTATGCTTCACATCCTTTCCTTAATCAATTTAACTGTTGTTCTACAGTTTTTTACTTGTGAACATGATACATATATCATTGAATGGGTCGATAAGGAAGTGCAGTGGATCTAACTCTAAAAAAAATGGCTCTGAATTCTCAAAGTACTCTCATATGTTTGAAGTGGGTGTGAAGATTTGCTTGTAAGAATGTGCATTTAATATGGAACTAGTATGTAACATCTAGAAAAATATTACTGTGTAGAGAATAGAATGATTGGTGAAGAAGGAGGACCTTAGTGCATGAAGGCAGTGAGTTGCTGTAGAAGAGAGGAGAATGCTGAGGGAAAGAAGCTGGGTTTTCTTATAACTGGATGGGCAGTGGAACAGGACAAAACAGATGCGAACTCCAGTTTTATCCTCTGCGTTGCATGAAACTCATGATTCTTGACTTGAATCTGCAATTTCTGTGTATCACTGTGAAACATAGTTTTGAGAAGTGGTTAAACTGTATATCTATACAAAGTTGTGTAAGGTTCATCGTAGTCCTGGAAGTCTTGATAAATTTAAAATGGATCAAAATCAAAAGGTATTTCAGCATTTCATCTGAAAATTCCCGGAGCTTTGGCAAGAACAGTCTTACATGCTTTGAATCTGAGGGAGGCTGGAGATGGGAGTGGAACTGCAAGGCAAAATATCTTCTGTAGTGAGAATTTTTTGTTCCGTGGCAATAGACAGTGACAAATTTATGGAAAGTGTGTATGTAGCACACTCTCTTTTTCTGAAAGTAACTAACAACTTCAGAATACAAATAACTGTTTTGCCATGTGTGTGCTGTTTTGTGGCTAGCCAGGGTTTCAGCAGCATTAAGTAGTGAGGTGCAGCTCAGTGAGTGATGCTGTGTAGGTAAACAGGAAGTGATCATGTTCAGTTTGCTCATCAGTGGAAGCTCCAGGCTGTGTATGTCAGCTGGTAAATGATCTGCTAAACTGAGATAGCTTGGAATATTGTAATCTGCAGCATACTTGTGGTTATGGTTATGTCATATCTCACAAAGGCTGAAGTCTTCCATATGCTGTCCTGAACTGAGGTTGTAGGATTTAAAAATATCGTCATGCTGTGTCTGATAAAAGCATGTCTCTCTTAATCATGTGCTGTTTGATTGGGCTTTATATACTATGCTATTTACCCACATCTTAATTGTTGGTCTTCTGTGATCCACCGTTGAGCAGTGAGTGTTTTGAAAAGAAGTTGGCTAGCCATAACCGAACTGGGGGGTTGTGGGAGGCACTGGAAGTGCAAATGAATTTTTATCTGAAAACACTTGGAAAAATGAGCTGTCTGTAACTGGCTGACTATGGATTAGGATTGAAGGATCTCTTTACTGGACAACAGCAGACTTAAGTTCACACAAGCACTTCTGTGGCTTAGATTTTTTAAATAGCGATCCCTTGTTTCACTCCTTTTTTTGTTGCAAGATCACTTAATGATCACTGGTACCTTCTCCACATCAGTAAGAGATCTTCAGTGAGGATATTGCAGCTGACTTGTCTGCTTATCAGGGCACAGCCAAGGCAGGGAATCTGTACTTGGGTATTAACTTTTTTTTTCTTCTTAAATTGGTTTTGGTCTCTTAATTTCTTAAATGTTGTGGCTATTTTTGTGTGGAACTGTCTTCTTATGTTTCAGAAATGATAGGAAATACCTGAAGTGGCTTTTTGCTATTTCTGAAAAAAATTCTTCCTTCTCTCTTCAAATAAGAAAATGCAGCATCTCTTACAGAGTGGCTTCATTTCTAATAGCCTAACTTTGTGTATAGATGGGAAAAAATTACTGTCTTCTTGGCATCTTTGTGTGTGGCATTTTTAAATCAGTGTGTAGTCATGGGAAATTAAGAAATTAAAAACAAGCTTTAAGCTCAAAATTGAATGCTCTTGGCAATTGTAGCAAATAATTTCACGAGTGGTAGAACTGGTGAGGCTTCAGTGTCTTCATTTGAGTAATTTTTCAACTTGCACCAAAAAAAGTTTTAGTCATGTGATTGCATATTTACAAAAGGCTTTCTTATGTCAGTTCTCTCAAATAATGTGAAGTCTTGCTTTAGTTTTTCTGTCTTTGGGGCAATCAGTTAGTCTTTTGAAAATAATGTCCTGTAAATGGCATAAAAATTAGAAGATTGTTTCCAGCTGCTTACCTTATTGAAATCTGCCAGCAAACTTCGGAAGTTCTGTATGTCTTCTTTCTATGGGAAACTAGTTTTAAATCATGTCGGTAGCATCTGAAGGTAGCTTTTCTGCAATACACAATGGTCTCTAAAGAAGAGATTATTAGTAATTTGTTAAATATATCTTTAGAAGCTGCAATAGCTTTAAAAATTGAAGTGATCACTGTTTGTCCAAATTAAAAATAAAGTAGTAGCCAAATCCCCAGTGGATGAACGGTGTCATATTTAGACTCAGTTGTGAAGATTCTGGAGGCAACCTGGTGTGAAAACATAAATTGTAAACGAGTCTGAGAGTTGCAAAATCTGACGATGAAAATCTAATTTTGTAGTCAAAATATTGTAGAGTTCTTGAAGATATTCTTAGCAACAGAAAAGCGTGTGTATGTGTGCATGCTATCAAGACAGTATCATCACACTTTTCTTTGTACAAGATGCAATAACCATAAATAGCCTGATACACTGCTCTTAGGGGGGAAAAAGCTTAAAAAGACAGTTACATGCGTCTGTTGTACTTATTCTGTCGTCTGGGGCCATAATCCTTGCAGTCTTTCAGATGAAGTGTCAGCAGTAAGCAAGAGCCTTCAGCATCACCAGTCTTTTCTCTCTCCAGTTTCTTCCTGTCTCAATCTCTTCCTGTCTATAACTGAAAAGTAATTAGAAGTTGATACTTATGAATACTTATTGAGTCCTTTAAAATTTGGTGGTGATGTTAATTTGTGTTCATATTTCTTGCTATTGGGCCTGAATTGCACCTACACCGTCATACTAGACACCCACGCTTAAGAAGGTTGGCTTAACTACTATCCAAGGCTAATAAATATTCCAGGATTCTGAATCAAATTAAACTCTTCCAAGTTTCTGTCAAAGTACTAGGGAATCTCTTTGTCTACTCTAGCAAATCCCTCTGCTACTTAAAATGTTACAATTGCTAGGGAAGCATACTTGTATGTTTTTTATGTGGCCTAATTAGCTAGGGGTCATTTCAGTAGTGGCAGGCACAGTCAATTCATGTAAAATTACCATTGGAGGAGATTGCAGTGCATACCTTCTGTAGGAGTGCATGGTGGAGAGAACATTCTCCCTAGAAGTGGGTTATCAGCCCTTCCTAGCAGGACGGGAACGCACTGTTCTCACATGGTAGGGGATTCCTCAGTGCCAAGAAAAAAGCTACATTTTTTTCTTGAAACAGGGCCACTGTGCAGAATGGAAATCAAACTACCAGAAAGAACAAGTAGAGCTTAATGTGTAGAGCATCAAAGTCTTCCTGTGAGAAAGGCGTGGAAGTTCCAGTGCCTGGTCCTTACAACCGGTTTTATGTTTCTATGTTGAGTGGTGAGATAAAATGCATAGCTGTGCTGAGCACTGCAGAAATGGTTTTGGAAGCTCCATATATTTATGATACTGAAGATAAGGCAATTGCAGAACAGCAGGCAGTTATTGTCACTGTCTAATTACAATTTTATTTGCATTGAATAACATGAATTTATTAAAGTACCAACATTTAAAAGTGAAATGACTTAAACATAAGCTTTTTTTAGAAAAAAACGAAGATTTCAAGTGCTGTCTCTGCTTGACTCATCAGTGCTACATTTTAGATGATTTTTTTCAGAATATTTGTAATCTGGAGAAAAAAATGTCAGCCACTGCATTCTAATTGTCTAATTTTCTGTGAATGTGGCTCAATTTTGTATAGAGCACAGTCTCACTTCTGCTTCTTGTCTTTCTCATTCATGAGTCTTAATGATATTGTTTCTGTATCTTCTTCCATGACTCAGCTAATGCTAAGCTATTAGAGATTGCTTTGGTACTGAAACTTCCTGCCGTTCTCATGGTCAGGATTAGAGTGGACCTTATTAAGCATTTCCACAATGAAGAGGTACTTGATGTTAGCATGCCTGTGTTCCTGAACCCTGCTCTCTGAGAAAAACTGTTGCTGCTGTTGTAATGTCAGTGGGATAGCAACAGCCCTTTATTCTTGAACAGTCATGCTAGAAGCAAACTGTGGGCTATTTTCCTGGTCTTGTATCAAAGAAGAAATGTGTGACCCAGGAGCACCCATCATCATCTGGTCGGGCTGCAGCATGTTGGCTCAGCCATAATGAGGATTTCCACCATAGCATGTCTTAAAAATACCTGCCATGAATACCTTCTCACCAGCTTTAGTATTGATTAGGACAACATTTCCAGTTACCTGCTTTATGGAAAAGAGAATAGAAATACTGATTTCTATTCATACCGGGCTTGGATCACACACAGCTATTCACTGTAGCTTGCTTTTTTCCCCCAGAAATGTAAAAGTATGTAATTGAGTTCACCATAACTTTGTGGCTGGAAGTCCTCTGACTGACTTCGTGAAGAAGCAGCAGCCATTGTATAAACATGGGGTTTTTTTTTCAAGGGGTTACTCTGCTTGGAAACAGCTGCTACTACTTGCATTCTTGCCTTACAGGACAAAGTATTTTTCTCCTCTCCTCTCTCCTCTCTCCTCTCTCCTCTCTCCTCTCTCCTCTTTCTCTTTCTTTTTTTCCTGATTTTACTTGTAAGACACTTCCGCTGGGAAGGATAACTTAAGAAAAGCAAGCCATGTGTGATTCACTTACGTGTGTGTGCAGGGTTCTGCACCATTATGGGGAAAAAACAATTCTTAAAATTGGGAAAAGGTTGAAAGTTACTGCTAGTATGTCTTCAGTAGTATTGTAAACACATAACAATACTGAACCATGAGTACATGAAACCTGGATGCTTTTTTTACAAGCACCAAAATGGGAGTGATTAAGCACAGAGGTGATTTTGTAGCTCTTAAATTTAACTGGACAGAATCTTCAGTAAATGAACTCTAGGCTTTTAATTACCCTTTTTGTGAGTAGGAGGTTGGCCTGGAAGACTTACAGAGGTCATATCCAACTAAAGACATTTTATGAGTCTTTGGTCTTTGCACCACAACCTGTTGTCACCTGTATGTAAACACTGCAAAAAACCATCCCAATGGGTCTTCCTTTCTCTTCTGGAGTATACTGAGGTGGTTTATATCTTACAGCTTTAATCTTGCTGCCACTCTTTGTTGTGACTTTTGGCCCACTATGTTTTAATGTCTGTCAGCCCATCTACTGTGATGATTCTTTCTTGTAATGATATGTGCCACTGTCTGTGTTGGCTTGCTTCACTCTGTTCTGAGAAACACTTGAGTTAGAGCAAGTCATTAATTTGACAGGCCACTGCAGCAGATGTTCACACCAGAAGCTGATCAAAGTACACAGCTATCTGCTGCCCAGTTGGAAACTGCCAGTGACTGCTGTGATCACATTTTACAAATGTGTGATGACTGGTTGTGGCTACGTTTTGCAGGCAGAAGGTGTTTTCATGAGCCTTTTGTTGATACCACATATCCTGCAGGATGTGTGTTGAAGGGTAGGACCAGCTCTTCCAGTGAGACAGCCAGTGTACAGCTGACAACACCAGTCTTACTGCTTCACAGCTCATCAGCTTGAAGGGTGTGACAAGTTCCTGGAATCATTGGTATGTCCTCCAGCTGGAGGTTGACTGTGGAAAGAGTAAAGGGGACTTAGCAGGGTTGTTTTTCATCTCCATGGCCCATCAGTTTTTGGTGGATTACCTTATTTCTTTCCCCTGTGCACCTTTTCCAAATACATGGCTATATAAAAAGGACAAGGTCCTCACCAAAACTCTTATAAAATGCAGTAGTGACAACTTCAAAATTCTCCTCCTGAAAATACAATAGTAACAAACTAACTTACTATACATCAGAAAAAAATGCACTCATTATGTTAATCAACGGTGTGACCAACTCCAAAGAAATATATACATAAAAAGAACACCTACTGTTAAATGCAATATTCAAGAATGCTCTGAGAAACTGAGCTGGGTATATTAATTGGCTTCAAAATAGACAGTGAATACTCACTCAGTAAATGCAGTAGAATACTCAGATTGTGATATTTGTGTAAATGTTCTCAGATGCTGCAATTAGGCAATTAAAGTTGAACTTTTAAAATTGAATTTATGTGGCTAGGATTCATACTGTAAAGCGGTAGATTTATTTTCTCAAGTTTTAGATTTTACTGATAAGTCTGTAAATATCCAAATTGTGTGGATGATTAAATACTTTTACCATCTTTGTTCCAGAAGCTGAATAGCAGAAAGCTTGGCACCACTGCTCTGCATAATGAAAATGAACAGTGGATGAAGTAAAAGGAGTTGGATTTTATTGTCCTTCCTCCCTCACAAAAATACACTTTGTATTTTTTTCCTGCATTGTCCTTTTAAAACAAAAAAGCTGAGTGGTGTGACAGCAGAATTCGTAACTATATATTATGCAAAAGCCTCATTGCAGCTTGTCAACACTAAGAATTTGTACAATACTAATGAGTAAGTTAAAATGCAATTGGACTCTAGACTTGGTAGACCTCAAAACAAAACCTACTTTAGATTCAGTGATATTGTTTTCTAACTTGTAAATCAGCTCTACTCATAGGGTAACCAAGTATACATTAAATATGCAGAATGAGGACACACTCTGTGTAATATTCTTCTTTGTACTCATGGGGTAGGTGTTGGTTCAAGATTTTATAAGCAGTTGTCATCGAGTTACGACAGTTACTGGTTTACCCAGGTAATCCAGTTGGTGCTTTTGCTGTTACATATGATAGTAAGCAATACGTAAGGAGCCCTGTCTTGACACAGATCACTGTCTCCTGTGCCTTGAATTTAAGTTGTATAATTCCTGCCAAGACCACCCATTTCTGTGAGTAGTCCTGTTGGGTAGAGGTTAGTGAAGCTGGACTTGTTTTGAAGTGTGAGGAAGGTTTCTTGCAGGGGTGGCAAGTTAGTTATGAACTTAGAAATACGAACTTAGAATGGCCCATCTTAGTTCCTGTGTGTTATCTTGTGTCTCCAAGGTTATCGATTTAACAATTAGACAATATTGGATAAATGCAGGGGGAAAGGGTGTTAGAGAGGCAGAAGTTTTGAACAGAATCTGGCCAACTGTGCTCAAAATTAGGTCATTGCCTGTTTGCAGCTTACAGAGGAAAATGGCATCCCTTAGCTGATAGTAAGTTGCAGATATAACTGTTTCCTTGTGGTAGTATGGCTAATTCTTACGTCCCATTTGACAAGTACAATTATGATTAAATTACTCATATTACTCTCTAGATTATAGGAAGAGAGGTTTTACTCCACACTTAGTTGTAGAGCATCAGAGGAGGCAACAAAAAAGCACTCTTTTCAACAGACAATCACGCTTTAGCTTCTTCTGTAGGTTACCAGCAAGATTAGTAGTCTGTCTGACAACTTCTGACAAGGTGGCTGCAAAGAGGAACAGTAATGTATCTTGACATGTGAAAGTTAGCATCACAGTTCTTGGGCAAAGGTTATTTAGCTTCCCTAAGGTGTAGCTCTCAGTCTGGGTATGTTACTTTGACTCTGTTTTAACAAAACTGGAAGGGTTTTTTTGTATTTAAAAAATCTTAGGCTATCGTTTTGGGTTTTTAAACCATTTGAAAAGTGTGACCTTGGTGATAATGGTATTTAGTAGATTATCTTATAATGCTAGAAGGCATGCCTGCATTCTAGATGTCTACTGTTTTGGCAAGTAGTCAGTGTTGAAGAAGGCAAAGTAATACTTGCTGAGCAGGTGGGGAAATCCTAATAGGGACCCCATTCCTCTGATTAGGTATAATTCGTGCAAAAAGGTCTTGGAACTATAACAGATCTAAGAAAACATCTGCTTAATATTTCATAGTGAAAAACAAAATAAAACTTTTTGACTGATAGTGAAATAAGTAGGGAACAAAGCAGAAAACTATTATTGTGACTCTGTTCAAAGGGCTAACAAAATGTATTCACATAGGATAAGTCTCATCCCCATTCAAAGAAGCATGTAGTAGGACTAGTTAATACACATGTAAGAAAGATGAGGGTAGCATGTAGCATGATTTTTGTTTCTTAGTACAAGAATGACTTAAAACTAATGTTGCTTTCTAAACTTCCTGAAGAGAACTTATAGGCCAAAGAAGTGTGGCAAATATCTGTAAAAGCATGTGCAGCATAAAGAAACAACTATGAAGCCACTAACACCATCTCCTAGTGTAAGAGTAAGGAGGGACCATCAACTGAAACTAGCAGGTGGCAAAAGTCTAGATAAAAGGAGCTAATTATTCACACAGTGTGTAAGTAGATGGTGAAACACAGCCCTGTCCAGTGCTGTCATGCTCAGAATTTCACATGGGTCTGAAGAGTGATTAGACAAATTCACAAAGGAAAAATGCAGTATGTGCTGTAAAACATATACTGGCCTCTGGGGAGCTTTGAGCTCCAGTCTGGCGGTTCCTGGGGATATGCTTCCATAGTTGTAATGGTTACTCTTGTATTCTTACCTTCTCTTGACATCTGATGCTGCTGGAGAGCATATCCTAGGCTAGATAGCTTCTGGTCTGGCCCATTACAGATCATTTAAGCTTTATGTCTTTATGACTTGGCAGCAAATAAGTACTCTTTGAGGGCTTCCATTTTCCTTTCCTGATGAGACTCCTAAGGTAGGATACATATATACTAGAAAATACGTTCAAGAATGTTCCCAATGACTGTAGCAATCTGATGTGGAATAATCTTCATCTCTTACTAAAATCTCTCAGTTTAAAAACAGGAGAATTTCCAGTTGCCAAGTGGGGATTAGCCTAGCTCATGTGAATTCTCAAACCATACCCAGGAGTTTTTGGAGTTTGCTAGATGGCATAGGTTAAAATTGTGCCAGACTATTTGAAAAATTAAGCAGTGTATTCCAGTTGCATTCCAGTACCTAGGACTGTGTCCAGGCACTGTGTAATTTACAGTTTCAACTTGAGTATTGTGTTTGTATCCAGTT
Source organism: Origma solitaria (assembly GCA_013397895.1). Lineage (NCBI taxonomy): Eukaryota > Metazoa > Chordata > Aves > Passeriformes > Acanthizidae > Origma > Origma solitaria. The sequence continues at coordinate 945,518 of VZRL01002459.1, forward strand.
TGAAGTACTGAACAGAAGTTTGCTTGCACAGTAGGGCTTCTCTGTGTGACCACCATAGTTACTGATCTGCTTCTTACAGGCAGAATCTATTTGCTAATTTTCATGGAAAAGAATGAAAGGTTCATTTGGGTTCTAAGTCTTGCATAGAAGTGAAAATCTAAAGCATAGGAGTATTTTGAGGTCATTTGAACTTTATAGTATTAATTACCTGGGAAAACAGCAAAGTTGCTGCATAGAACAAGGAATAAAATTAAGAGATGTTTTGGGAAAGGATCAATTATAGAATTTGTGATTTTTTCCTTAAAATTAATTGCTACGTTTTCTTTTTAGACGATGTCTTCAGCAGTTGTTCAGATATACGCAGCAGATCGCAATGCGATGTGGTCAAAGAAATGCTGTGGTGTAGCTTGCCTTGTAAAGGACAATCCGCAGAGGTCATATTTTATCAGAATATTTGACATTAAGGTAAGCATCTCTTTTCTTTTTCAGACTCTGAGTTTGCTTGTATTCACTCTCCATTTTGAATTCAATGAGTATAGGTTGTAGTTATGCAGTCAGAGCTTCTCAAGTTAAGTGGTTGTGTTTTAAGCAGTGCAATTGCAGTGCTTATTAATAGGCAATTACAACTTTCTCAGGTATTCTAAATTTGAACAATTTCATATATGTCATCTTTAATGAGTGAAATAAATATCACATTCAGGGTTTTTTGCAGCTCTCAGAAGCTGTCCTCTATAGGTCTGATTAGTCACATTAATGGAAATTAATACTGTGTCACTGATATGGATAACTATCAAAATTCTAGCAGGTGTCACTACTTTGGATGGTTTAAGAAAATAGATGCTGTCTTCTGTATGAATGGAAACAATCTTTTTGATTAGTGTGGTGGTGCATGTGAGAGCTGCAGGATAAACAAGTTGTGTGTTCTGTATTTTTTGGGGGGTTTTGGTGGCTTTTTCTTTCATTCCCCTTCCACAATGTATACACTCATACTGAAGATCTTTGTCCCATTATAATATTCCACTCAAGAGCGTGGGAACTGAGAATGAAGTGTCCAAGATGTGTTTTTATAACAAAAATTATGCTGAGCAACGTAAGTCCTACTGGCTGTGCTGAGACTTTGGAGAGCTTCCCATTATCTCTGCAGCCAGGAAATCACTCCTTATCTGTCAGCATTCAGTGCTTGAAGTCTCTCAGATTTGTTAAGGATTGCAGTTAGCACTTGCATTTGACTTTGTGAGAAACCTCTTCCTTGGGTGCTGACCTATAATGTCATTTAAATACATGAGACTTCTTAAAAATATGAGATTTTTATTCTCTTCAATTAACTGTTTTCAAGTCAAGCCTGAGGTAAGAACAGGAGGCTGGAAACCTCCTTTGTTGCTTTTGCTGTTTCATTACTGCATTCCTATGACTGGTCACTATTACTGCTCTCAGTATCACTGTCACAGGGCTGTAGAACTTGAAAGAAGTTTTTTGAAAACATCAGGAATTTGAACAGAACACAGTGACCCAGTGGAATAGGCTTTCACAGTGCTTCTACAAGCTCTGGTGGATTTTGATTTTGATTGAACTTAAGTATTGGGTTAATAGCAAGGCAGATATTTACACTATGTTGTGTCCAATTCTTAGTAGGTTCTATTGTAAAAGAAGTTAAAGTCTGCAATTTCATCTGAAGTTTTTCAGTCTTTTTATTTTTTGTTTTCTTTTCAGGATGGGAAATTATTGTGGGAGCAGGAGCTGTACAATAACTTTGTATATAATAGTCCTAGAGGATATTTTCATACCTTTGCTGGAGATGTGAGTCTCAATGTCTTTGAATACCTATTTTAAAATACCTTTGGTTTGAACAGTATCTTCTTTCAACATAACTGAGGTTATTAATCAATTTTGTAAATTATTTGTAAAAGCTTATTTATTAAAGGATTTTTTTTGTATCCCAACTAGAAAATTTAATATGTAGTAGACAATCATAAGATGTGGTTCTTTATTTTCAACTTTCTTTAATGAAACTACATTTTGACTTGCAGATGATGTTTATGACATATCATGTATTGTTAAAGCACAGATTTTCCCCTCCCTTCCCCTCTTTGATTTGAGGCTACGAGATTTTGCTCATATCTGTTAGCCATGATCTCTAGAAACTTGATTAGCAGACAGACATTCCTAAGGTACAGTGCTTCATAAAGGCTTGATTTCAGATTTGCAGTGATGATTTTTTTCTGGTTATACCTTTAGAAAAGTGTAAGACAGCATCCTTTAAAACATTTTCTTAGTCACGGGTGGGGGAATATTGTTTTTCAGACATGTCAAGTTGGTCTTAATTTTGCTAATGAAGAAGAAGCTAAACTATTCCGCAAAACAGTAACAGATTTACTTGGACGACGGCAGAGAAAATCTGGTAAATATTCAAATTACTCTTAAATTCAGGCTTGTTTATGTTGTTTTGGGGGGGAGGCAGGAAGCTACTGCTATGTCTGAAAGCCACTGGAGGTACTACTGGCATATTCATATTTTGAAGTAATTATGCTATTAAACCATGCTTCTTTATTGTGCAAAAATCAGTATTTTTCTGAAACAACTCACCTTGGTGTTCTGTTCTGTAAGTCTCTTTGTAAGCTGAAGACCCCAAGGTTGTGATTGGAAAATATAGATCGGGGGAAACAAAAATGGTAAGCTGACATGGGGAAAACTAGAAATTCTCTAAGTTGTTTTCATATTTGAATAAACCCTCTTTTAGCCCTGGGCTGTTTATAACTGATTTGTTAAATTCAGCCCAAGTGGATTGTAACAAAGATTTTACCATCTGGTATGTTCAGTAGTTCATGTGAATGAATTGTTGGCATTGATCCAGCAGTTAGTAGAGAAATACCTTTTATTCAGAACTAGTGATCTTGGCTCAGGCCAAGAACAGAAGATGTAATGTGCCTATACTGTCCTTAGCAGCACAGGACAGTGAAGTACAGCATGCTTTTTGCCAGCTGCAAGATGCCTTGGGAACATGGTCAGGGCTTATAAGGGAGTTCAGGCTTCCTACAGATCTTGTCTTGGTTGTTTCCAGGGAGCCCATAAACAGCTAGCCTGTCTTGACAACCTTATGTCCATGAAGGATAAAGTGATACAAAATACAGGCTGGGAACAAATAGATGTGTTCCAGCTTGCTGCAGGATGTAGTGTGGACTTGTGTGCGAGGTACAGGATGCATTTGTGTAATCCATTCTGGAATCACATTGCACTAGCAATGCAGTGTAGACTACTGTAAAAGGAGAAAGCCCTCATCCTGGAGAACTGTCCTTGCAAGTCTTCTTGGAATGTGCATTATCTGTATGTATTCCTTTGGATTTCACCAAGGCATTGTGACTTAGGAGCAGAGCACTTGTTCAGGGAGCTTAGATGGCTTCTTTAAGATTTCCTCAGCTCAGAATAAATTTATAAGGTTTCATGAGAAGTGGGATCACTAACAAGTGGCGTTAATAAAGTTTCTCATGTTCACATTGAAAAAATAATTTTGCATCTACTGTTCCTGAAGTTTTACTCTATTATATGTCTATAACACTGCTACAATGCGCAGACATGACTTGGGAGGAAGCATGTTTGCATTATTGGCCATAGCAAACTTTGAAAACAGTGGTTCAGTCAAACCTTCTGTTCACAGAGTTTTTCTTCCACATAGTGATTTTTTTTCTCAGGACCCACATAAGTTTTTCTCATTTACTCTTTGAACTAATATCTTGGTTTGTATGCTAAAGCTCGTGTTACTTCATATATTGTTTTAACGAGCAGCTTCTCCTTCCCAGACATTTACAACTTCAAGACGACTTTAATTTAAAAAAGACAATGAAATTAAACAAGCAAAAGATTACCCTCAAAACAAAACACTTCATGTTTCTCCTTGTTAAGAGCCTCAAAATAAGTTTAAAGCAGTTACGAGATTCCTTAGTAAAGCCACCAGATGGAGTTCTGTATGTGTCATTGTGACCATTTATTTGTGCTTCTAAAATAACAGGCTTTGCAGTTGTTTACATCAAAGCTGATATGCTGGTGGTGTTTATGCTTTTACTTATTTATAACTGCTTATATAAAGCATATATTAATTTACACATAGATTTATATATAGTACAAGTAATAAAAAAGTTGTATGTTATTAATATTAATACAACTTAATGCATCTTAACTTCTCAATCACAAAGGTAATAGTCTGATAATTTTGATGCTTTTCTGTTTTAATGGAATTTTTACTCCCATTTCTTCCAAACTATGTTTCATTTCATAGCAGTGCCACCTGAGATGCTTTCAACTCAAGTAAGTCCTCCATGTGATTATTTAGCTGCCTGTTATGCCATTCAGGGCTTGCTAGGAGACTTCTCCAGGAGTGTTATGGAAAACCTATGTTGTTGAAAGGTAGCAGTAACAGCAGTTCTGGCTCACAAAGCTATGACTTGGTGCTGAAGTTAATACACAAAATACTGTCTGACAGCTAAGAGAAGACACAACAGCGTTCTGCTCTTCCTCACTCAACATGAAATGTACTCCAGTGTGCAGACAACCCCTGAGTAATTGCATCTGGAGTTCCGGAGAGGTGAAAGTTTGGCTCCAGATAGAGAATAGACAAGAGCTTGCAAATGTACAAAATATCAAATAAAGAATAGAACGAGGGACAAAGGCAGAGAAAGAATTCTTGATCTGTTGTCCTAATCTTTGTAATAGTGCAGGTTTTCATCTAGGTAGACTCTGACTTTGGTTGGGGTTTTTGTTTCACAGGTTTTGGAGCTTTTGGATTTTTGGTTTGGTAGTTTTTGGGTTTTTTGTCAATTAAATTTTTAGCCTTAGGTTAGAAAGAAGTTGCTGTAATTCATTAATTTGTCTGTAGATTTACTTAAATAATCTCTCCATTTACTTCTTAAAGCAATCCCAAATAGTTCCCCCAGTAAACAGGGTGAATGCAGTGTGCCTCTTCTCAGTGCTTGTCACTGTAGTACAGTCTCACTTTGGGTATTACACATAGATACCATTCGTTTTTATTTTTATTATCTTGCCTCAGAAATGTTAATGTGTGTACACACACAAGTGCCTTCTCTGCATGCTAAGCACTCGGCCCTGAAAGGGCAGCAGACCCTTGTTCTTAAGTGCAAGTAGTTCTTTCTGAAGTAGGAGGCTTCTTGACTAATATTTATGTGCTGCTTGTAGCTCTTGGGTGGGAGCTCTGTTAACCTTCCATGAAACTGCTATTTTCCTCCACAAGCTCCTAGCTGCTGAGTCCATTCATAAGTGGACTTCAAAAGTTTCAAGATAGACACTTAATATGGACAGGGATTTTTAAATTTGTTTTGGATTTTTTTTCTTTCGTCTTTGTTAACAGCTTTTGTTCTTGCTGCCTGGGTGACAAGGGCATCTCTAACCTTCTCATCTTGCATTGGATTCAAGTCTTGGCAGAGATCATTCTCATTTCCAGGAATGCTCAGTGAAGGGAGCTGTGTTTTTTTGTACATAGGCAGCTGCTGATACTCATCTGTTTTAGATCAGTGGCATGTTCATCTTTAAAAACTGAAAAATCTTAACACTCTCCAGTCAGGTCATCTGCACTTCAGGAACAAAAGTTCATACTTTCTTGCCAGCCATGGGAGCCACAGAAAAACAGAGCTAGTCTCTTTGGGCTACAAATGAATCTAGCCAGTAAAAATTACAGGAAGTGTATAAAATTTTTTGGTTTTTTTTCCCACTGTTTTTTCTCTTGAACTATTTATTCTAATGAAAATTGTAATGGATTCCCATGATTTGACTCAAGGCCACCAAATACATCCTATGAGTACTTCCTGCTTTTGCCATCTTCCCATCCTATGCCACATGACTTACCACCAGTCCTGCACTCCCCTTTGTTGTCTGAGTTGACTAAAACTCTAATGGTCCAAAGGTTGAGTTGGAGGTTGATTTTTTTATTTTTAGGCAACCATATGAGATATGGTTTCTTAAACTGAATATTGTTTGAAGAGAAAGCACAGTATTTGGCCAAAAAGCCTTTTTTAAAATTTTTATTTTTTCCTTTTTTTTTTTTTTCTCACCTCGGACCTGATGCCTTATGCTGAGGCACTCTTGCAGAGGTTCTCCACCCACCTGTATGCCTGAGGCTAACTGGCTGTGATCCAAAAATCAGCTGTTTGTCTTTGGAAGGCTTGTTCACCAAAAGTTGATTCTCAGTGGGTTTTGGTCACCTTCCCATGAAAGTTTGATGGCCTTGACAGATTCCTTTATCCCTACCCGAAGATCAGCAGAGTGGCATGAGGCTGACTTGGCTTGCTTACTTAGGATTGTATATTTTTGGGGTTTCAACTATTCCTAGGAGAAGGTCAGCACCATTTGTGAAGGCACCTTTTCCCTTTTTATGTTTGTGAGTTTGGAAAAGTATAACAAGTTAACAGTTCTTCTGGGGCTTGCTGGAAAGTGAAATGCCTGTTATAAATTCCTATTACACAATTCTTGGGAGCCACTGTTAGAGTACGGATACTCCAGATCTGAAAAGGAGGCATGTACCGCCTTCCTTACAGAGCTGTGGTTTTTGGTGTAGTGAGATGATAAACTGTTGTTATGGGTACTTCTCAGTCCAGATTTCTTAGGAGTGTGTGTATAGATACACAAATACTGTAAACGTGTACTGGGGGTAGATAGGAATTACTAGTAAGTGAGGAAAATCTTTAGAGGGGAATTTACTATTATAGTCTGAGAATATTGAGGTGTGAAATGTTTGCATTTTAAATCATCAAGCCACATTGTTCATGGTCTGTGAAACACTGTGGTGCTGTGAATAGAATATCATATCCGTATCAAGGAGATTCTAGTTCTTTCCATATTGTTCAGTTACCTGTAGGATAACACAGGTGAAGTGTCTTGCCCCTGTTCTGTGAGAGCAATACTCTATAAAAGTGCTAATTACAGTTCAGATAAAAATGAAAGAACAGTTTAATTCAGTGGACATCAGAAAGTATAATGCTTCAAAGATCTTACTTTGATAGGTTGTGCTAAAACAGATGCTTTTTGAATATTTCACTCTGCTTAATAGTTGAAATGCCAGGAACCAGGTCAGTAGCTATTGCCTTATATTCCTGCTCAGTTTCTACACTTGAAATCAGTGCTTATTATCTAAGATTGGGTTTTTTTGTTCTGTAATATTTTTTTTCAACTGAACAGGTAGACTCTAAGGATATTAATTGATTCTTAAGTTTGAGGTCAAGGTCATTGAAAGCTTCACTAGAAACAAAAATTTAGAATGAATTTTTCCTGTAATACCTATGATTAAATAGCTCTTTTTCTTTTTCAACAGAAAAAAGACGAGACCCACCAAATGGTAAGCTTTTTGCATGAATACTGCATTTTATTTTTTCTTTCTGCTGTCATTTGCTGTTTGTATATAGCTTTGTTTCAGATTTGTTCAGGAGAGTCATGTAGTGACAAAAGTAGTAAATTGCAGGTTACTGTAATTTTTTTTGTTTCTGTTCTTTGGTATTTGTTTAGTTGTGGCTTGAAAACCTTGTGGCTTAGCTGGCATTTGTAAAGAATGTTTCTGGAGCAGCATATTTTGTTGCAAATAGGGTAGAGGGTCCTTCAGTTTAAACTGAGAAGAAAACTTTGTACTTTGCATTTGCTGCTTGATTTCCAGAATATGCATGTGTAGGAGCACTGTACAAAGTTAGTCCAGTTGTATTAATGGCAGGCATAATGATGATGTATTTAATGGAACATGAGATTTCAATTTCAGTATACCTGGCCAACCATGTAACATAGTCTTTAGTTTTATGTCATATGTTTGTCAATATTAGACTCTTTTTGAATGAGAAGAATGATTTGAATCTCCTTGTCTCTCAGGAATATGTCTCACTAGCATGGAAATACAGGTTCCTTAAGAGATCCTCTTATTAAATTGATGGAAGGAGTGTATCAGCTTGATACAGAACTTTTTTACCATCTATTCTAAAATCATGAGAAAGGGACATCAATGAATATCAAGTTTGGTGGTTTTAGTTTCTGAACTCACACTGAAGTTACAAAGTCATTTCTCCTATCATATTTCTGTCAGTGATCCAGATCATAGGTCATATCACTGTGAGTTTCCTGCTTGAGCAGGGTATAGTCAACTGATCTTCTGAAATTCCCTTATGGCTTGAGGTAGTAGTCTTAAAATTTGTACTAACCTGGTCATTCAGCCATCTCTGTAGGTCACCAAAATAGGTAATTCATAACTAATCTTGAATTACGGAAACTACTGATTCCTTTTATATACCCAGATAAAACCTTCCTCATGTGGAATACTTCTCAAAAAATTGCTTTTTCTTGTCCATAAATGTCAAGTTTTGAGGAAATTCAGGCAATCATCGGTTTAGGCCAGGCCTTTTTAGTATAGATTCAACTTTGATTGGGCTGTTAAGTTTTGAAACACTCCTAGTAATACCATCTGTGATTGTCTTGCCAGCTTTTCTGAGCTTTCAGAAGGTTTTATCTGTTCTGCTCGCCTGAACAGCACATCCCTGGTAGCAATGTCTGCAAGAGCAGATGGGAATTACAACAGCAGTGCTGATCATGTAGTACCACCTACCACAAAAAATTTAGCCTTTGTCTTTATTGTAACACAATTTATTGGTTTAGTTTCCTATCCTTGACTAGAATAAGATTTAAGAAAACTAAGCCTGCAAAAACTTTTGTGCTTAAAATACTCTCCATAATTCATGCTGTAAGACCTAGGCCAACAATATCTTTCTGAGAAAAATACTCTGATACTAAGCTTAGTCATTGTCCCTATGCTGAATTTATTAGGAGTATTCTGTTAAAGACATAGGGTTTATGCTCAATGTTTCAGATTTATAATCACTTCAAAGGATTCAGCATATCTGTTTTTTAATAAACTGTTTCCCTGGGACATCCACATACTCTTTCAAAACCTGTCTGTTTTCCTTTTCTGATTCTGTTTAATTCTGTAATGCCTGGCTTCTCTGCTGGTAAAAAGCTGGGTGGCCATGTCCTCAGTAGTCACAGGTGAGATATGGTCAGGGCATGGATTGTAGCCTCAGGTTGTTACGCTCTGCACAGATTTCACATTTCAGTATTTGGGATTAAGACTAAAGCAGATACATACTATCAGCATGTAACTGGAAGAAAAAAAAACACATCTGTTGTAATAACATAGGTTTTGTTTTACTCTCCATATGCAGTGAAATTCTGTTGGGGAGAAAAGATGGAACACCTGCTTTTTTTATGCTGGGTATTAATGCATTATTACCTCTAAAACTGAAAAACAAGAACAGTCACATTTCTGTACTCACATGACCCATGGTTGAAATACTGTGGGGAATTTTGTTTTACTGGGGCTTGTTAGTCTGGATTTTCTGTATACATTGAAGCCGCATGGAAAAAGCACTCTGTCTTTTGTATGACGTTTTCAGTGATACGGATTTAAGATTTTTTTTTTGTAGAATTGCAGGATTAAACTCAAATTGGCATTAACAGTTATGTAAAATGTATTAGTCTGTAATTTCCTGGGATTTGTGTTCTACTCATTTGTAATAGCTAGGTCTCTATGCAAATAAAGAAGAGTTATTGTGGTTGAACTGACCTCTTAGTGAAGTACTGGATGAAATGTGGATTTGTCAGAGTATTAGGTTTTGAGGGAATCCTGAAGAACCATGTGGCAGTATTTTATTTCAGCTGTTAACTAGAACAGTGCATTTCTTGTAGGGCTGTCTTTAGTCTCGGATAGATACCTAGAGAGGCTTTAAATAAAATACAGAATAGAATTAACATTTCAAAATGTTCTGTACGACGTTTTCTGGAGCCCCTTCTGAAGATGTCACAGATATTGATAACAGTGGATGCTTAAAACCACTGTACTGTCAGGTACTTCCTAATGATGAGCTCTATATGCCTCTCTCATCTTCATTTATTGAGCTGTCTACACCTGATGGGGAAGGTGCATGTCTTATGATGGGAAAAATTTTACTGGATATAAATATGGCAGTTCTAGAAGAGTACAATTCTTTCCAAGGTTCTTTTATCCCTCGTGGACATCTAAGGTCTAAACCAGACGGTAAGAAAAATTTTCATCTTTAAGCTTACTGTGACCTCTGGTATGAATATTATTGTCAAGGAATCAGGCTATCAATCAAATTTTAGCTCAGCTGAGTAAAACTTCAGGTTGCAAATGGCTGCTGCTTTACATACAACTGACCATGTTTGGTTAGTTCAGGATTTTACATGCAAAAAGGTGCATTTTCAAAGACTGTTAGAGATGAGAGAAGACTATCACAAACTTACTTAGCATTATAAAGGTGCACATTTCTTTTTTGAATGTCAGTACAGTTACTGAAACTCTAAATACCAATGTAATAGGTGAAAATGGGAAGAGTATAACAGAAAATGTAATAGGTGATTAAAGTGAAGATGAACTCTTAGTGTTTCTAGTTTTGTACCAGTGAAATTAAGACTGTAATTTTTAATTAATTCCAAAGATTTTACTGAACTTATTGTTAAGTTTACAGTTGATAATATTTGATGATTAGTCAATTCAATGCCTAATTTTAAGTGAAACTTTAACCATGCAAATTGTTTCATGTATATATATGTAGTCAATTTATGTTATGGTATTCTCAAGGGAGAGTTGTATAGATCATAACATTTTTAGATCAAAGCATTTCTGCTTAGCAGAAAACATTTTAGAATTTTTTTTTCCTGCAGTTTTAAATCTTGTCCTTTAAGACTCCTACAGGAATGTTGGAGATGTCATATTTTTTAGATGAGTTTTGTCTAGCCCAGTGTCATGTTTCTGCTCCTGTTTCTTGCCCTGGTCAGTAATAGATGCTTCCCACTGAGCTGTTTAACTACAAATGTCAACTATGTTATCTGTTGCATTGTCTACTTGTCCTTTCTGATTTTTATTTTGGGCTGTGAATACAAGGCTTATTGGTCCTTTCTGAATGCAGTTTTGAAAAAATACTGTCACAATAAGGTTCAGATTTTTCAAAGTCTAATTAGACTTTTTTATCATTTGCCCAGTAAGAATGAGTGTTACTTCAGTTGATTTGCTAAACACTGAGTCCTAATTCACAGGGAAGTAGGGAATGTTTTCAAACTGTTTCTGCCCAGACTGGTTTTAAATTAACTGCTTAATCTCATTCTTCCAAAGCTGAAATTACTTACCCTTAAAAAAAAAATACGCCTGTGTGTATGTATGTATACATATGTATGTATGCATACGTATGTATATGATAAATGCATAAATTGCCTCTTAGTATTTAGGTGTTGCTATCACTTGCTTATGTCGAGTTATTTTCTGTCAAAGCTGAAAAACTTGAGTGGAACACATTCTAGGTATGTTTGTTTGCTAGTATTACACAAGTAACATATTAAAATTCTAAAATTGGCAGAAGTATAATTCAGATGTATTTTAAATAACTAGAATAATTTTTATTATTCGTTGTTTATAATTAAGGACAAAGTTTGAGTACATAAATGAAGCACACAAATTATGAATTGTATTTCTGGTGCTTTTTTACTGTCTCATCAAGCTCTTTCTTATCTGGGACTTCACTATTTTGAAAACCTGTCAAAGAATAATACATAAGAAATCCTGAACAGTTCCATGGATACTGTCCTATGTATGAAGACAGTAGCGTGTCCAGAGCGGCCTTCTGAAGTTGCTGTGATGTTCAGGTTCTGTGTGTGATGGCGGAAGGCATTCCCATTTGGGGCTTATTAAGCAAAGGTTCTGTCTCCTGAAAGATCAGTTCAGTGTGCTGCCTGCTGGCTCTTTGGGTCTAACTGTTTCTGAAAGTCACATCTTTGGTCTTGTCTAGGATTGTAGCTGTGCTGTATCTTACTTCATGGATCTCATCATTCCATGTGTTCTGTGTATGTGGCAAAAAACAAGTTGTAGTTCAGAAAATACTTATGTCACTCTTCTCTAGCAACTTTTTTTTTTTTCCATCAAATAACTTAGTTTATGCATCTGACATCCAGAACCCATCTGGATGCATGTGGCATGTAAAGCTATGGCTAAAGTGCTAGTATTCTATGGCTCAAAAACAGCCCCCAAAGTTTGTGGATTAAATATAGCATTATTGAAACACAGTAGTAAAAATCTTGTACTTTACCTTCACAGGCCCAAATCTACCAATGGCAACTGTTGATATCAAAAACCCAGAAATTACAACTAACAGATTTTATACTCCACAAGTCAACAATATTTCATATACCAAAGAAAAGAAGAAAGGAAAAACTAAAAAGAGAAGATTGACAAAGGCAGATATTGGAACTCCATCTAATTTCCAGTAAGTACATTTTTGAGTTTGAGTTTGGTTTTGGATGGGTGGGAGTTTTGTTGGTTGAGGGGGAGAAGGTGGGGGTGTGTTGG
>VZRL01002459.1:967429-1046521 GCA_013397895.1 Origma solitaria
TCCATCTAGACCTGGTGCAGCCGTGCCCCCGCCCCCTCCAAACCGGATGTATCCTCCACCGCCGCCAGTGCATTCCTCATCTGCACCATCCGGCCCTCCTCCACCCCCACCGCCACCAGCAAGTGGCTCAGCTGTTCCTCCACCCCCTCCGCCTCCTCCACCTCCTCCTGGGCCTCCTCCACCGCCAGGCCTTCCTTCAGAGGTTGATCACCAGCTTCCAGTTCCTGCGGGAAACAAAGCAGCACTCTTGGATCAAATCAGAGAAGGAGCTCAATTAAAGAAGGTAGAACAGAACAGTCGACCAGTGTCCTGCTCAGGAAGAGATGCACTGCTAGACCAGATACGACAGGGTATACAGTTGAAATCTGTGAGTAAAAGCTGTTTCTCATCTAGGTCCCCTTGGGACTTGCAAATGCAATGTGAACAGTAAATTGCAGCTCTGCTTTGGGGGCTGGATTGTAAGTTTTACAGTTTCTGAACTGTTGACTAAACAGTAGTACTGAGAAAATGCAAAGAACATACATTTGCCACAGATGAGTATTAGTGCATGAAATTACCCTTTTAAACTCATTTCTCACTTTTCAGTTAAGCTTTAAGCATAAATCCTACAATGCTGATGCCATAGTGATGCCTGGAAGAGAGGCCAAAACAAATTAGGAGTATAAAATGCGGACAGATTTATTCGAGGCCTTCAAGGTACATTCGGGCAAGCGAAAGTCCCCCCAGGGACTACACCCAAAATGGACGACCGGTCACGAGCCCTTCACCTTTATAAGTTCTGTCCCATTAGCATGCTGGCCCCTAATTCTCCAGTCGCACCCTCCGGTGATGATGTTCACTACCCCAGGCCTGCCCCCCCATCTCACAGTTGTTTACATATTTTCAGGCCCTAAGGCAATGAATATGTCCTTGAATCTGTATTTAGAGAGCCTTGTTCTGGCTAAAGGTGCTGGGAACAGAGCATTTTAGCACTTTGTAAGAAGCACTAAACTGCAGCAAGTTACAGATGCATGAAGAGGAAAAAACTAGAAATATTTAAAGGCATCAATAGTATCATGGCTATATAGAGCTATTTCAAGAATTTTGAAAGGTTGCTGCTCTCCTGAATATTCAGTAAAATAATCTGAACAACTGCAGTGAGTGAGTTTAGGAGTAATGTTAGTGGAAGGCAAACACTAGATTTATTCGTTTGTTTGTATTTCAATCTTAAAATAGACCTCCATTCTGCAGATATTGAGGCTTGTAAGAAGGTGGCTGAACAAGTGCTGCCCGTGAGACATGCCTTAGCTGTCCCTGCTGCAGACCAGGCCATTATTGTTTCTTACTGATATCAGTGAATATCTTAAAAATAATTTCTTTACAATAATTTTGCCTGTTGGTACTTTTTTTTTGCCACTCCTCTGCACTTGAGGCTTCTGCTGTAAAATGTGTGAGGGTGTGTTTGTATTTATTTGCCATTAGAGGTATGCATTATCAAAGTCAATTCCTTCAGAAGGGATTATCAACCCGGACCAGTATCAGTTAAGAAACCTAAACAACAAAAAATATTTTGTGGTATATACCAAAGATAAAATAAATAATGCTTATGCAGCCACACAAATCACGCTTGTACAACCATATTAAGAAGCTGTCCATTAGACGAATGCTCACTTCATCAGAGCTGAAATATTTAACCTTGGGTATAGTTATCTACAGTTCTGTTATATGGTAAAAAGTTGATTTATTTTTAATAAAGATTTTGTAGTTTCAACTAAAGGAACAAGCAGTTTCACACTTTCTTCTCGTGGAAAATAAAATAATTAATCTTACAAGGAAGTTTGTCTCAAAATACAGAGGTTCTGTTTTGCTAATTGTGTCTTTCTATTGTAACCTTTTTCCCAAGGTATCTGATGGTCAGGAGAGTGCACCACCTACACCTGCGCCCACCTCAGGAATTGTGGGTGCGTTAATGGAAGTTATGCAGAAAAGGAGCAAAGCCATTCATTCTTCAGGTGCGTCTGCTGGAATTTTTCTGGCCTCACGATACCAGGTTTTCAAGAGTTAACACTTCTATTTATCGTAAAATATTGTTGGAGAAAAGCAGGGATTCCAGTATGTGGTGCAGTGCACAATGCTCTTGGCAGTGCCCTGGTGATGGGCTGAATGGTTCCTTCATGCTGCTTTGAATTACTGGGGTGTAGCAATTTGCAGTAATCTTCAGCTAAGTTACTAATCAAGGTTAATATCCTTATAAAGTTTTTCTTCTTGTTGCAACAGACTTATTTTTATTTATTAGCTGTCTGATGAAATAAGTTGTCAAAATATTTTGGAAGAAAGTTTTATATGCTTTCTGTTTGTTGGTGCTAAATCTCTTGTCAATATTGAGCTCCTGTGCTGTGGCTCCTGGTGAGCTTTGGCTACCATCTACTGGATAAAAAGCAGATATCCAGTGTTACTTGACTAGGCTTCTACCAGGACTGAATCAACTTTCCTTGCTTAAGTGCTTTAAGGGAAAAATCAGGGCTGCAAGAGGATTTGCATTTCTCAAATACCAGCCTGTAATAAATGTAGTTCAGTAGCTGCAATGCAGCTGTTTGGGTACATCTGTTCTGTTTAAGCTTTAATACATTGTTATTTTAGAGCTTGCGTTGATATCAAAACTGGCTATGCAGTCTGCAGAGCATTTGACCAAGTGCAGTATGGTTTGTTGATATGTTGCCCTATGTAGTAATTGCCAATTTTGGTACTTTGCATAAATAGTAGGAGGGAGCTAAATGCAGTGTTTTCCTATGGGAAGGAAATGCTCTTGTCTAACAAATAAGTCGTTGATTTTAACAGGTTGCGTTTTTTTAAGTATGATGCATATGAGAAAGGTGGAAGGCTGAATAAAGTCAAAAACAAGCATTGACTTTGAAGTTGATGTTCATTTCACAGCTTACAGTGTTCCAGTATTCACAATGGTCTTTAGCTCACCAAATCTTTTTTTTGGGTGTGTTTTTTTATCTGCTTGTAAAGTAAACAAATTCCCTTATGTAATAAAGCTGCGGAAGCAGTTCTTACATTCCAGAAATTAATCTGTCCGTAAAGTTTAAAACCTAGTCTGGAACAAGCTGGCAACTGTCATATTCTCTTAAGTGTAATAAGTAGTAACTGTTAAATGAGGCCTTCTGATTCTTCTTCTCCTAATACAAAACAAGATACATTTTTCCTACATGGCGAAAGGAGTAAGAAAAGAAACAAATTAGATTTAACTTCCAGCTCCTAACTATCTAAACTGGATGTCCTGTCTAGCAATCTTAAAATAGAATATTACCAAATGTATTGTCATGACGACCTTGTACTGATTGTTCTCTTTTCAGAAAGTTGTGACAGAAATCAGTCACGCTTTTATCATGTTAATTCTGTGCATGCAAGTGACTTGCTTTTCTTGTCTTACAGATGAAGATGAGGATGAAGATGATGAAGAAGACTTTGAGGATGATGACGAATGGGATGATTGATCATATATTATTATATATATATTTTTTAAGGTGAATGATATACTAAACACTGCTTTCTGTCTATGGATTCTGTAAAATTATCATGTAAATGTTCTACCAATTTGCTGTATATTTTTGTTGCCTTTTGCTTTTTTATTAATCTGTGCAATACCTCATTTAATCTGTAAAGGTTTGTCATAATCCTCTACAAAGCTACTCCCTGTTAATGTGTGCAAGTTTACACCTGGATGATCATGTACATGTGAATACTTTCCATTCCATCAATAAGGGAGTTTAAATGTAATATGTGAGACTGACAAAAACCTTAATGTAATTTAGTTATAATGCAAGAAGGAAAACACTATTTTCATACCCTACTTTTTCTGTATCTAAATTTTCTTATTAAAGCCTAGTATAGCACTATGTTCTTTAAGTGATGCAGCTCTTAGTTTGTTTAGCCCCTTCATTTCAAATGCAATGCTATATGAATGTTGAGGCTGGTTTATACTATTGCATGGTTTCAAATACATCAAAACATTGCAGTTCAAATCTTAGCAGTATGCTTTACATAACACAAAAGCACTACAGAAATGCACAGCTAGTTGTGGAAATTACCTTGCCCTAACTGTAGTACTGACTGCTATTGAACAGCAGGAGTAATTAAATTCTTCAATTGGGGACCTCTATCTGAAGTAAAACAGGGTGGATTTACATTGTCATAGTGGTAAAGGCAACTTTGATGCAGACAAGTTCAGTCTTTTGGTTGGTTTGTTGGGTTTTTGGGAGGGTTTCTGGAGGGTTTTCTGGGAGTTGGGTTTTTTTGTTTGGTTGGTTGGTTTTTGTTTGGTTGTTTTGTTTGTTTTTTTTCTTCCCTGGTCTTGCTTTCAGAACGAAGATGTCAAAATTACTGGAGGCTGTACTGGAGGCTGGCAATCGCTACAGCTTGATTTATTTTTAAAATCAACTTTTTGTGATTTTTAGGCTGAAGGGCTGCATTTAAGGCTTGCTTCAATAGAGTTTAATTACCTTTTAAAATTTGTAGGACATGGGTGTACTAATAAACACAAGTGGTATTACTTTGCAGTCTTTGCTTTATGGTACACAACAGATACTGAAACACCAATCCTACATCCTTTAGGTTGGAAAGTCATTAGCTCAGAAGTACTGAACTTTATGGCAGTATTTTGTCTTCATATGTTGGCTTTAAGACCAAGGGTTGTGATGAAGATCAAGAACCTGATTCACAAGAAAAGTATTTGAATAAGTGGACAGAAAATGGGATTTTCATTACACAGCTTGCACATTTATATAAGTTGTACTTTGTAGTGCAGTAAACATTGGCATAACTGCCTATTATGAAATACTAATCTATGCTACGTGGGTATTTAATATCTTCAGCATTAATTACTGTACTTACTGTAATTTTCAGGTAGAAAATCTTTTTTAAAACCACGTTATCTGACACAGAATGTTTAGTTATGTCAGTTACATTTGGAGTGTAGTTAATACATAGTGTCCTGGGTCTTTGACTGTAGTCAGGGTATCAAACAAAATTTAAGTTATCGGAATTGTATTGACTGAAACCCAGTGTTGACCTGATCTTGACAGGCTGGACCTGCATGATACGGCTTGGATTTCTAACCCAGTTATAACCTAGTCTTTAGCAAATTTAGTTGTATGAGAAGAAAAGAAAGTTGCTGAAAAGTAGTGGGAGAGGTAAGGTTGTAGTTAAATTATTCAGAGGATGCTAACTTCCTTCCAAGAGTAATTTAAGCACATAACTTGAGAAAAAAAATTGCCAAGTGGTCTCACTTTCTTGCAGTAACTTTCTCATTGGCCTCTGCTGCTGGAAACACTTCCTGCTAGCTTTGCTGCTGTAATGGCTTGAGCTTTGGATCAAGTGCAAGTGCAGCCTGGTGTAGTTAATGGCAGTGGAGTTAACAACTTGTTTATAAGGAAAATATTTGTATGGCTTTCATATAACTTCTGGCACTGCTCACTTATTTTTATTGCATATAGGGCATTTTAAAATTAAGCAGAT
Organism: Origma solitaria; assembly: GCA_013397895.1. Lineage (NCBI taxonomy): Eukaryota > Metazoa > Chordata > Aves > Passeriformes > Acanthizidae > Origma > Origma solitaria. Next base: position 972,929 of record VZRL01002459.1, read on the forward strand.
GAGGCCTAGAGGTTTCCTAACATGCTACTTACTAGATATGTTTAGCTGTTATGTTCCCAGAATTGGAATTTCTGTAATATAGTTAATAATTAAGCATCACGGTTCATTAATCAAACTTCTATTCTGGATTTTGGGAGCTCTGAAGTTACACTATTGAATAAAACTTTGATTTGTAGATACTGGCCAAAGACAGTTTTTGGGTTTTCTATGTCTTCATACAAAAAGAACACTCACACCTGTGGTGTCCAGGTTAATATTTACTTTAAAGTAGTGTTTGTTCATGATAAATTTCAGACATACAGACTGTGATGGCAATTCAGTTAGTCATAACTGCATGCTTCAGCACTGCCACTTGCACTCCAAGCAGAAGATAGCATTTCATGATACTGGTGCATTGTTGCTAAACATTGTAATGAAGGCCTCTTATATATTCTGGTTAAATGACTGTCCAGATAGCCTTAGCAATTAACAAACTAGCATGAGGCTTTTGTATCTCAACACTCTATGTGCATAGACAATATCAGCTAGCCACTTGTACGTATGAAATTCGTAAGAACTTCTCAATCATTCAGTTTTCCATTTATCAAACTGAAATTTTTAGTATGTGAATTTTTGAAATGTACAGTGAATAGGATGTTGCACTGGTGGCAATTCATCATGAAGCATAATAAAATTAATTTGACCCAACTAGTGTAAAACTGTGTGGTTTTTAAGTGCTGATTGTGGCACAGGTTTTAAAATAGAGCTGTAGATTGATTACACACTTTAAAAGTAACTTTGGTCACCTGGCCAAGTTCACAAAGCAGTAAATAGCCACTGTCAAATCGCAGTAGTTTCATGTCTCTGGAAAGTTGGATTGTGCTATTGAGTAAACACAATGAGTTAGAATGTGACACCCCCGCCTCCTGGCAGATCTCACCACTGCTAAGCAGCTTCCTTGGAAACAGCTACTGCTGCAGGCAAGTGCAATAAACCAGCAACATTTCAAGGTCAAACAAACATGGGATCATTAATAAACATTCTATAAGAAGTACTAAATAGTTAACTCTCGTCAGTGAATGTTCTGACTTAACCTTGGTTATACAGATGTAAATCATTGTCCTGCATGTTGTAGAGTTTGAGTTCCAGACACTCCAGAAGTTTGCTTCTCTCCTCTAAAGCATCGGAAGAGTCCAGCATTTCAAACTGTTACCTGGTGTATGCTTTGTTTGGAAGTTTAATGCTTATCTGACTTTTAGGCCTTAAGTATGAGGCAAAGTTGAAATTGTTAATTGCAGGATGAGCTGAGGTATATAATTATTTCCTTTCCACTTCATCAGCAGAAGGTTAAAATAGTGCTTTTGAAAGGAGGATTTTTTTTTTTATTTGACAGTGTTTATTTTCCCAAGTACGATTCTTGTAAAGAGGAAAAAGGAGGAAAGATCCTTTTGCTTTTAAGACTGTTAGCAGTCCACTGCAACAGCCTTTATCTAATCATTAGAGGAATTCTTGGTCTAATTAAAGTTCCTGAAGCTTAAGTACAGTGATAAGCTGCTTTATTTATAGAAAAGTGAAAATGGTTTAGGGAAGCTTAGAAGATACTCAGCCTTTGTCTCTCAAAGGAGGGGTGTTATCCTCTAGCACTGCACTAAGGACTCCTGTTGCTATGTATTTGTTTACTGCCTGGAGTTTTCTTGTGAGTGAGAAGATGGAAAGGATGGGGGAGTAAGAACTAGAACGTGAGCTGGGGAGGTTTAACATCTGTGTTTTAACTGTTGTCAGTGACTCTAGCCTGGCACTTTTCTCTAAGAGTCTTTAAAAGTTTGAGGATGTTTATCCAGTTGTGAAGGAGACTTTTTGGTTTGTTTGTTTTTAATTGCCAAACTGCTATGGCATGTCTGGTATATTGTGCTTGAAAAAAATAAAGCATTGGTTGTTTGAAATCACAGGTTTGAAAACAATTCAGATACATGTTGAAAAATAGAATCATTGCCCAAATATAATCAGTGGGATTTTTTTCTGACAAATCTTATTTTATGCTAAATTTTACAATATTTGCAGGTGTAACCTGCTAAAATGAATTAGACTAGTAATTTATCAGATACTCGAATTTTTCTCAAACATGGTTTTAGGTGATAACTGCAGGACTTACCCATCTATAAACAGTGCCTGAAATTAGGAAGCTTGATATGTTAAATTTATTGTGGAAGGTTTTTTTAATCTATTAGTATCAACAAATATACTTAAAAATCTTTTTTCTTACGCTCTGAAGGATTTTTGGAGTCTCTCTGGAGTGACATTCTTGAGCCATTACTTCATGTGTGTGTTTTTTCCTCCCTGAAGCTTAATCATCTTGAGTTTGGTTACATGTGCAGTATGAATTACAAATTTATTACTTGAGGACTAGATGAGAGAGTGCAATTTTGGCTTAAAAAGCAGTCATTACCAGCATTATATTTTTGTATATACCACTCAGAGGACACAATGAAATCTGATGTTCAAAGCTTAAGAAATAGGATAATGGTTGTATCATATATCAGACACAAATTATTTGCTTAAATGTCATTGGCAGGCAAACAGAATTGGGAATTGGCTCTTCTGGATGTTGATGCCAGAAACCAGGCAAGTGCTGGAGCATCTGAGCTGGATTTGGAGCACTTTGTTGGTAGATGGGTCTTTCCCAGATGCTCGGGACACAAGGAGCACAGACTGACAAAGTGCTGAGAAGCTTGCACGTTTTCTTTTCTCTTTGTGTTTTCTAGGTAATACTACAGGATTTTTATGTTTTGAATAGTCCTTTGGACCAAAACAGTGCTTATTTAATAATCAAGATAAGAAATAACCTCAGAATGTAGTCCTTCAGCGTTATGGCTCTTCAACTGTCAGGAGAGAATCTGGTTTTAAATTCAAAATGAAGTTAAAAAGCAGTCTACACCCACTTAACATAGAACATGTTTTCTGTGGTTCATCTCCTGAAGGTAATGTGTATGAATGTGAAAGGCCCATGGTTAAAGCAGAAATCTGCTAGTTAGTAGTAGTCTGTTTCACCTGTAGTAGCTTTTAGTATCTAATCCCTAGAGAATATGTTACTGAAGCTCAACTGCTGTCTCTTACACAGGTGAGAAGTGTAATAGTTTTTGGAGAGCAAGTGAACCCCTCTGCTGTCAGTTGTGTTCACAGTGCTCAGGCCTGCAGCTGGTAGAAGAAAAAAGAGTATGAATTCATTCTGTAATGTTAAATGATCCCTTTTGTGCTTAAATATCTTCTATGCTTGCCTTACAGGAGCTGGGATACTCTTCTGACTCATATTAAACTAATGTCCTGCCTAGATAACTGAGATGTTACCACATTCCAGCCCTTACTATCTGGCCGTTCTTGTCTTCACTAACAATGCCCCTAAACCTTGTGGTAGAAATACAGCATAATTGCCCAACAAATACCTTCAGCAGCTTACAGCACACAGCTGTTATTTGACACATGAGCCATTTCAAGGGAACAGAAGTTGTCTTGATGTGGATTCGTCTTTGGGGAAAAAAATGGTCTTACCTATGTACTAAGGTGAAGAACAACAGAGATCGTGAATGACCAGTTGAGAAAATGCCATGCTGATTGCTCTCATGAGCACTGTGAGAGGTGGGTGGCTGGTTAAAGGATAGCTGTAATCCAGGATGCATTCTCCATGAAATCAACCCAGCCATAGGTCACTGCTGGCATAGAAAACAAAAATATACTGCAGTCTTTCTTTGGTACTGGGCACATTGCCTGGTTCATTGTGTGTGCTCACTCTATGAGTGAACTATGAACTTCAGGAAATCATGCACACCTTGGGCAGCAACCACTGATCATCATTCCAACATTTTAAGTACAGGATATGCATCCTCAGTCAAGCTGCCTGTCCAGTCTAGAGATGATACCTGGGAATGAGCTCAGAGCACACTCCTTGTTCTTTGTGCCCTGGATGGTAGGTTTTACCGGAGTTACCTTCCGTTATGCTGCACTGGGGAGGATTTAGTGAGACCTGTGTACTCTGCTAAGCAGAAGGGAATTGTCACACTATTACTTGTAGACACAAGGTATCTTTGTTTCCTGAAAGGCTGTAATTTCACCCTTCTGATTGAAATCAAATACTGTGGTAGATCAGGTTGTTATTGCATTCCTTGTGTTTTCAGTCAGAACAGCCTTTCTGTTGGTCCTAAAGTCCTCAAGAAGAGTGATACAATATGAAATCATTACAGATCTTCATTGTTCATTACTTTCCACCAAAACTAGATTATCTGCTTCCTTCTGTCTTTCCCCAAGCCATTTTCAGCACTAAGCCTCTTAACCTTTGGCCCGTTCTTCAAATACTCCTTCTCTACCTAGATAAAACTAGTGCCTTCTCAAAAACAAGAAAAAGTCAAGCTATTTGTGCATTCGCTGTCTTGTCCACTCTTTGCCATAAAACAAATTCAGGTGGTTAGCAGGAGGACAGAGCCCTGAATGAAACTGCTGCTGTGTGTGACAGAAGCATCTTGTCTAACCTCACGCAGGCTCTCTCTTGGTGCTCTTTTGAAGGTGACCAGAGAGTCACCAGGCCATCAGAGCAGATTGTGTGCACAGGATATCTCAGCAGTGTGTACAGAGACTATAGGAACATTACGGGGGTTGTGCCCCATACAAGAGGCCCCATGGCCCAGCGGTCAGGCGCGGGAGCTGTGCTCTCTCAGGAACACACGATGTGTAACTGAGCAGTTGGGGGATGCAATGCAAAGTGGAATCCTGCATTTGTCCAGGTCAGTCACTCTTCTGACCCTTACTCCTCTCCACTCGCTGTAATGAGAGTGTAGACTGAGCAGGTGCCATCTTGCACTTCAGACACTTCGATGCAGGTGTTTTAACTGAAACCAAACTGAAACCAAATCTGTCTTGCCCTGTGCCTCAGTTGCTCATTTGTGTAATGGTGCTAATAGCACAATGCATATAAATACATCTAGTCCAGACATGTACTGCAGTCCAGACATGTGACACATAAAATATTTTTAAATGCCATTTTCCTTGTTCAAATTTAGTTATCTCAGTTCTCAGAACAAAAACATTAGGTAAGACTTCTTTATTTCTACAAGGCCTGGTTTTCAGAATCCGTAGCCATTTTTAAGCTCTCAAAAAGAAAATCACCACTTGGGCCATGTCTGTAGAACAGAGTTAATCTGAGCAGTGTGATTACCTGTATGTGCAGATATTGGGTCATGCACTAGTGTTGCACTAAACTGGTTTTCAATTTAGTATTTTGGAAACTCAGCCACAGTGTGCAGTTCCCCATGGATATAGTGTTAATAAACTAAAACTTTTATTATGCTATGTGAAAGTCATGAGTTTTGGGACCTACAGAGTAGTTGCTAATCCCCTGGTTTACAAGCCAGGTTTTCAGCACAGCTCCCATCAGGAGCACTTCGCTGTGAGTGACAGTGTCAGAAGCTTAACTGCTCCTGAACAGGGAGTCCTGCAGCAGAGTGTGGACAGCCCTATCGCATGGCCGTGCCTGAGGCTGGACCAGGCTGCCTCCCTAGCTGCCCACCGAGGCTCACGCATTCCTCCCTGAACATGTGCAAAGCGTTAGTTTCAGTGGTGTAAGTCATTGTAAAATCACCAGAATCATTGCTTCTCTGATTCCCTGTAGGTCTGCAAGGTCAAAGTTGCAGCAGTGCTGCTGCTGTGCTTTCAGAAAGTGCAGGGGCCTTGGAAGATTTGAAGCACAGGAGGCATTCTGTTTATGGCTTGGATTTACTGCAGCTCTGTGTGTGCTGGCTCCTGCTGGTTTCATCTTACTGCCTCGTCTGTCTCTATCATCTGAGTTTGAAAGTGGCCATCCTGTTTTCTTCAGGGTGCATGTTAGAGCTCTGATTTTGTTAGAGGAAAGGCAGCCAGTAGCATTGAAGTGTGTGATAATATTTTTGTTGCTGGGTGATAGTCACACTCTATATTCCCCAGCTTCTTGGATCATCATGGGATATTAGGAGAAATTGTGACAGGATGTGGCTGAAGTCGGTTTAATTTAGTTTCCTCTATTAAATTTCTTCTTTTACTATTTGAACTTGCTAACTACTACAGCCATAATACAAAAAGGTGTCAGCTATTTCATCTGGACAACATGATCCATGCTTACTTAAAAAACTTTAGGACTTGCTGTACATTTTAAAATCCCAGCTAAGATTTTATTAATCTTTCTGCATAATTTTCAGTGGACAGCTGCACTGTCAACTCAGAGACAGAGAAGCCTTCCAAGAGCCACAGGGGCAAGAGCAGCTCTTTAAATCTGACCTCCTGTTTTATTACTATGAAGACGGTTGGGTGCTTAATTAGCAGTATCTATACTGTTGCAATAAGAAGGAAAAAAGAAACAAAAGCTTTGTCCTTTGTGTTGCTAATTTGAGTGAAACTGGCAAAATGTTTTTGCCCTACACAACTTCTCAAGGTCTTGCTGAGCACAAGCTCACAGAGGTACTAACACCAATTTTTTTCACTTAGTTTAAATACTTGTTGTTCTCTGCATGTGTGTGCATGCTGTTGAGATGTTCTGGAAACAGGATGGGAACTCTGCAGCAGCAAATGCAGTGGTACTGTTGTTCTTCCCTAGCAGTAGTCTCAGTCCCTGAGAAGAGTATGTGTTTAATTGGTGTGGTACTTCAGCCACAGGAACAGAGTTATTAGTCTGCAGAGAGTGAGTCCCTGTAGGATTAGTTTTCATAATAACCACTAAGCATCTCTCATACCATAGCTACCTGCTGGGGACTCGTGCTATGAGGTTGTCTCTGTTTCATCACTGTTTCTGCTCTGAAGTGTGTGCTAGCTCAGAGAAGCACACACCTGATACACAAAATACAAGCTTAAACTGCAGATGGGAACATCTGAAGCAATCTGCACAGTAGGTACAAAGCCCCCTTCTCTCTCCTGTGGCATGTGAGGGTTTGGCAAAATTCACAGGGCGAAACAAAGACTGGAGTTCAGAAGGGATTTGTTAGGCTACCTGAAGCAGTGCCCCATTACACAGAAGGCTATCAGTCCATATGAGGTTATATCAAGAGTTCCACAAGTTCTTATGACACTTTTGGTGGTTCTTGCAAACTGGCAAAACATTTGGCAAAACAGTTGGTAACAGGGGTCATTGTTAGGCTGACCAGAGACTGAAGCTATAGAAAGGACAGAGGTCTGTGGTACTGGAGAAGGCATTTTAAAAAAAAGGCTGATTCTGCATGCTGCACTGTATTTATAAAATTCTTCTGAGAGAGAATTTTTATTACCAGAACCAACCTATTTTCTCCACCAAGATACAATTACGTATTTTATATGTGGTGCAGGTGATTATGTAACTACTTTCCAATAAGAACTGTAAAAAAGATTTTTAGAATACAGAACAGCAGCAAATCGGTATTAAAATGCTTTGTGAATTTTTTGCTTTTGAGAAATTAATGCTGAAGAATATTTATTTAGATTCATAGTGGAAGTTCCAGTTTTATCTTTATGTACCAAGGAAGCCTCTCATTTATGTTTATCACATTTCCGGCTGTTGTCCCAAACACAGGCTTGTTACCACATGTGCAGCATCAATTCACACACCAAGACGAGGTATTTCTATTTTTTATTCTAGTTTATGCAAACTAGGGAGCTGGGAGGTAACCCACAAAAGGCTGGCTCCTCAACCATCAAAACTTTATGCTATTTATACATTTTAAAAAGGCATCAAGCATTCATTGGTTACGTATTGCATAACGTTTTCATTAATTAGTACTGAAACTCCTATTTCCTGGTTATATCTCTCACTTCTCATGCTAATTAGTCCACATGCACAGTTCTACACTCCATTTGAGTTGGGTTTGAGTAGGTGGTCAATGGGTTGGTGGTCACGATCTCCCACTGCTGGAATTACCTTTGCCCCAGTTACTGCTCAGTTCTGCTGGCTTCGCTCCTGGTGGCTCTCGTCCAAACTGCCCATTCAGCTTGGGATTGTCTTCCATTTCCCTTAAAAGATTAATCAAGCACACAATGTTCACAATGCAATTGCTTAATCACAATTGTCCAGCTATAGCCACTGATGAACAACAACAAAATTTCAGTTTGATTCAAATTTCGAGGGGCTCAGTTCTTGAGGGGCTTGATATCACAACCACGAGGGCAGGGGCCCTTACCTGAAACACAGTGAGGGAGGTCAATTGAGGGATTGTGTATGTCTACTAGGAGAGAATATTCTTCATCAGCAGTGAGACATAAGATGAAAAGATGTCTTATTCTTTGTTTTGGTTCAGAGCCAGTGGGAAGGAAAAAGCAGCTTGATGAAGCTTTGATTCAGACTGTCTTCATGGGTTAGGCTTGGCTTGTCCTTACCTCATGTACTTACATCTCCCATTACCCGAGCAATGCCAGAAGAGGATTAAAGAGGGAAAAAAAAAGGTTGCAGGGTGTCTTCTGACATAAAAATGTGGACTTCAGCAGACAGACATGTGAGGAAAGGATTGACACTGATCAGAGCCCCTGAGCCCAAGCTGATAACATTTGAATCACGCTGATTTATGTCTCCGAGAGAGTTATTGAACAGAAAAATGTCCCAAAGCAAACATGGAAAAAAGCAAGCCTCTTCTATGCAAAACATTGAAATTAAGGGAAGAGGCAGCAGGAGAAAATGGAAGGGATGGATCATGCTTCCTCCATAACCTTGAAAGTGGTAATTGCAGGAATGGCAAGAGATACGGAAAAAAAAGGAAAAAACTGACCATAGTCAAGCTTTTCTTGGTGCTGTGCAGCATGGAGGCCAAGCTGGTGAGAAAGCCCTTCAAGTGAGAAGTGAGATCACTGGCAGGATGGTGCTCACCTCCACCCCACAGCAAGGTGATCCTGCACACACCACGGGGGGGAAAGGCCAATAAAATGATAGAGTCAAAGAGCCTAAGTTGGAGATGACCTTAAAGATCATTTAGTTCCAACACCTCTGCCATGGACAGGCACATCTTCCACTGGACCAGGTTTCTCAGAGCTCCATCCAACCTGGCCTTAAACACATCTAGAGCTGGGGCATCCACAAATTCTCTGAGCAACTTGTTCCAGTGTTTCACCACCCTCACATCTCTTCTGTTATCTAATGCAAACCTGCTCTCCTTCAGTTTGAAGCCATTCCCCTTGTCCTGTCACTACAGGGGATCTACAAAAGTCCCCTCCAACCTTCTTGTAGGCTCCCTTCAGGCACTGGAAGGCTGCAATTAGGTCCCCCCAAAGCCACCTTTTTTTCCAGGTTGTACAATCCCATTTCTCCCAGCCTTTTCACACAGGAAAGGTGTTTCATCCCTCTAATCAACTTGGTGGTTTCCTGCAGACTCGCTTCAAGGCAGATGTCCTTCCTGTGCTGGGGTGTAACATCCTTACTCCCTCCTATATTTGAATGCAGCCTTCCCCTCTGCTCCACAGGGTGGGTCCTGCTCAAAAGCAGCTGTACAGATACCGTGAAGGAAATTCTGCCAGCACTGGTTAGCTCAGTGTTTGCATTTTGAAGGATTATAACATATCTGGTGTAAGAGGCAGCAGATCAGAGTAGAGCTAGAGCTTCAACAGAATTTCCAGACTAAATCCCTAATTTCACTTAGAAGCTAACTGTAATTATGCAACTCCGGATCTGCCTTCAGGTCATCCCCAGCTGGTTTCAACTAAACCAGATGTTCTGCTTTTAAAGTATGATATTCTGAGTCAGAAATAACTACTCAAACCCACTGCTTGCTTTTAAATGCCAGCAATGGCCCCAGAAACCTCCTGTGACCTCAGGACAGCATGCAGCATCTTTTGCTGACAAACACTGGAACAAGGGGGACACATTTGAATCTTCTTTTCCCAGACCATTGCAGCTTCCCCAGCCCCAGCAAGAGGACTGAACGACCCTGCAGAAATTTTCCACCTCTTGGCCTGTTGAAGAACTGAGCAGTTTCACCATTTGCCCCAGAAGTAATGAACTCTCCAGACTTCTTAATTTAAAAGCAAATGCGAGAGAGACCCTGAGTCTGCCCAAGAGATGCATTAACTTTGAAATTCAAAGAAGAAAATATCATATAAACAAAGCTATAGTCAAATTGAAAATCTTTTGAGACCACTGCTCCTTTTGGAGGGGGGTTAAACATTTATCATCTTGGAAAGAAGCTGATTTGGAAAGCAGGCGTTTAAACATTCATTTAAATATGACAGAGTGAAGTTCAGGTCTTTGCTTTGAGCCATCTCAGGCATGTGGGTCCCACCACAACAGCAGCACTGGAGACCCAGAAATTACACCCTGGAAGTGATTAACTGACCCATCTCTCCTGAAAGAACCTCTGCATCTATCACTCCATTGCCACTTTATCCCAGGTGGCACTGCTAGTGTCAGTACAAAGATGAGACAGTATCAGAGAACCAACAGGCAGAGCAAGCGAGGGAGAGCAGTCTTGGGTAATGCAGATGCCCAAATGCGAAAAGGACACCACATTCCCACGTACTCAGCACCCTGTCTCCTCTGGGGGGAAATAAAGCTGAGGAGCTGCAGAGCAACACTGCAGAGAGTTAGAGTTTAGAGAGCTGACTGCTTCAGAATCAGTCTGTAGGTGGGATCACAGCTGCCTCACGTGGGCAGGGAGCTCAGGCCCTGTTACCTGGGGGGCTGTCTGAGGAGCCAGTGCCCTCTGCACTGAACAGCTCTGCTCAACCCACATTTAATGAAACGTTAGAATGAGGCACAGCATGGAGTAGTACGGACATGCTATACAGTCACTCAAAGATAAGGCCATGCACTGCCACTCTGAGGTACTCAAATGATGGCTGTCCTCTGTGAATGGTCCTCCATGTCCGGCGTGGTTGATATTCATGGCTTTACTTTTCACCTGAGAAGATGACAAAGTACTAAATAAGACTTTCAATGGATGTTGTTTAGGGAGACTAGGGGCTCCACCTACTATCTGTTTTTAAGGACCAGTTTAATTATGTTTTGTATTTTCTTGGAGCAAAGGCCAGTCTGGAGGAGCTTTTGTGCTCTGCAGACAGGAAGCTGACAAAAACGTGCTCAGTGCCCTTGAGGTAACACCGTGTCTTGTAACAGGGATCTGGCAGAGCAGGATTAGGGCTCAGGATTGTCTGACACCCAGCTGTGAGCTCAGTTCTCCATGTGACCTGTGGGATTCTTCACAGTGGGAATGTGAGGGTGGGAGCCAGTGGCACGGTGGGGTTATTAAGGCTGCTCAGCTGTGCTGGGCTATCAACTATCAACATCTGTGCCTCTGTTGTCACAAAGAGCTTAGGGTACAGATCCAGAAAAATTTAATCCAATCTAAATCTGTGCTGCCCAGTGCTGTCCTCCCTCTGTTCCTAGTTAGAGGTTTCCAGCATCTCCTTTGCACCAGCAACACAGCTCTGAAACTGCAGAGAGGTCTAGGGAAGCAAACTGCAACAAGTCTTCCCTTTTTGTTGGTTGATTTTTTTTTTCTGCAGTGCACAGCCAGAGCTGTAAAATTGTCCTGGAGCTGCACCAGCTGGTGTTGCACCTAAAATCCAACTGTTGGGCTGTTCGGAGTGATTGGATCTCAAACTGATTTTAGTCACTTTAAACTATAGCAGAGACTGAAAAGTTTAGATCATGACAGAAGACAATCCTGGCATGGGATGACATCAGTCTTGTAACAAGGGCTTGTAGCACACCCAAACCCATGCTAAACCGGGATGAAAGGCAGGAATATTTGCCCTGTCTGGGTGCTGCCTGTGCAGTCCCAAACCTTCTGGACTGGCGCTGGTGCCTGTCTCACCACTCGCAATATGGGCAGAATTCGCCTGTACCTGCCCGCCCTCCACAGCTGAGACTGACCTGCCACTGCCAGGGCACGCTTGGTGAAGAGGAAAACAAAGAGCTGGAATTTGGCAGAAGCGATCAAGAGCACATGAAACCCGAGCACTGTTGCCTTCCAACTTGTTTGTGAAACACAGCAACACATGCATGTGTTGCAGATTTAGAGAGCAGTAAGCTGAGCCCGAGCGACAGGGGTGACCCCACACTGTGTACACATAAACACTTCCTTCAGGTGCCTGCAAAGTTCACTGCTTTAACTGTAGCTCATTGACAGCTCTCAAGAACATTCACGAACATAATTAAAAAATACAGCTATAGCTCCAAATGTTTCTTGGAAAAAAAACATGGAAAGAAAAGCCCAGGAAGTACTTAGTCTTTCACGGGTGGATTGACCTAATGCTCTCAGCAAAAAGGCAGAATGAGGTGCAAAAGGAATTAATTTCTTACTTACAGAATTGAAGCTTCAAGTATGTCCCACACAAGAAAAATGGTCTCAGGAGCAGAGGCTGTACTTGGTTAGTCTGGTGAAATGTCTTCTAGGCCACTCCTGGGAATCATCCCAAATTTATCCTCCTCAGAGTGCATAAGCATTTTTGACTGTCAGTTCCTTGTATGCTTGTTTCTTAGGTGAGAAAATGGCAGAAATCGCGTGTCTTCCTTTTCACAGGCATTCTTTCACAGCCAGGTCAGCCATGGGACTCCTGTCCTTGTGGCTTGCCTCATCTGCATTTATAAAATTTCCTGCATTGGATCATGGGCTGTGCCTCTCTCACCATTTAGAAATACAATGACAGTGATCATATTCACTTATATTCCACCAGTCAAAGCACTCCTGTTAGCAAAAATAAAAATAAAATAAATACAGTAATAATGAGTCCAGTAGTACTTGATGCCTGAGGATCTTGGAGCACACTTGAGTCTGTGTGAACATAACCTTGCAGAACTGTGAGATGGATCAGTATTGATCTCTCCAAGGCAAAGTAGAGGCATAACAAATTTTAAAAAATATACCCCAGAGTACACAAACAGCCCAGGACATAACCCTCAGTCTTGCCTTTGAGATACATGTTTGAGCTCTTATCAGACACTCAGTAAGAATTTTTATTGTGACCGTATTTTAATGAAAGAAAAACATCTTTCCTTGTGTTATAGTTCTGTAGAAAATAATTCAATTTTCTTCCATTAAAAAGGCTTTATAAAATTCATATTCATTTGAAGCTGAAAGTAGTCAAAGGTTACAGATACAAATAAACAAATCTGGCAGATAGGCTGTTGCCTTGCTTTCCTCGATGGCAGAATTTTTTCGTATCTCTGTTTTGGTTTTTTGACTGATCCATCCTTTTCACACAGAACAGCTACATCAGGGTCTGATAGTGCCCCAGCTACCCTGCAGCCTGTGCATGACAGCTGCCCCATTTTTCCATTATCAACACAGAAAGAGAGCCCTCAACTGCTGCAGTCTCACTGCACTTCACTCCTTCGCCTTCCAGTTTCAGCACAAGGTTGCATCGCCCCAGCAGACTCTCAGCCCACGCTGCCCGCGCAGGACAGCCCTGCAAGGCAGGGAGCAGTGTGTGCCTGTGGGAAATGCTCAGTCCATGCTGGGGGCTGCCCCATCCTCACCAGTCACCCACTTGCTTTGGCCAGATCCACATCTTCACTTTGTCTCCCCAGGCTGGGACAGCACCCCTGTCCCTAACCCTCCTCCTTTGTGGCTCCAGGTCCTGGCAGCTGAGGGTGAGGCTGAGGACTGGGAGCTTAAGTCCCAGCCAAGAGGTAGGATATTGAGATGTTTTCCCTCAATAATGGTCTTTTCTGAGTAGCTGCTCTTAAACATGAATCCTCTGTACTTCCCACAGAAATAGAACTGTCAGATGAAATAAAATTACTAAAACACTACAAAAATCAGTCTTGATCAGAAACTTCATTTAGTGCCTAACTTGAAACACTGTTAATGGGCAGATATTTTACAGGTGTGAAAAGAAAAACATCTCATGCTACTTATATAAAAGGGGGGGGGGCACCCCCAAATCACCAGGTGCTTCTAAAGAGTGTCTTCTCAGTGATACAGGCACACAATTTATTTCCTAAGCAAGGCTTTTTTTCCTGGGTGCAGTATTTCTCCTTATGTGTATGGCACAATTATCACTATCCTATTTAAGAACTTAAAATTCAAAATCAAGTAATTGAACTGGCAAGTCAAAGTAAACTTGTGTTATAACTTTTGAGGAATGAATCTAAAAATTAATTCTGTCATAAGTGCAGCATTTTGGACACATAGATGTGTCAGAACTAGACAATGTATATATAGTGCTGGGCTTACTAATATGAGAAGCAAATTCTACTTCCTCTAGTGAATTATTTGGCTCCTGTTGGCATCAAGTGTAGATGATATTGAGCCAGAATCCAGTAGAAGACTTTGGCTTCCATGTGATAGTCTTTTTCTAAAGTTATATCTGACTTGTATGGATTTGAAAATAAAGCATCTTTCTACAAATTGTAGAAGATTTTTACAACTTTCAGTTCTATTCCAGGTTGCAGATCCTGTGGAGTTATCACGTCTAAGAGCATTAATTTAATAATGGCAGAGCTTCTGTGCTACCAGTTTCAGGCTTCTCCTTCTGAAAACACCAAACCATACTATAATTTTCATAAGCTTCTTGCATTATTTTAACAGTTAGAATTTGCCCATTCTTTTTTAATGGGAAGGCTGTTCCAAGAACCTTCTTGTTCTAAGAGTTTGAACATGTCTTCTAATTTCTGATCCAAATGCAGTCATGCAGTTTCTGTCTTTTTTTTTTTCTACTGCTAACCATGTCCCATAGCTCTTTCCACTTTGCAGTATTTATAGACATGAGCTGAAATCCCTTTGAGCCTTTGTTTGGCTAGATTGATCCCACCACCTGTTCTCATCTCTCTCATAGGACAGCCTCTTCAGTTCCCCAATTATCCCAGCCATTTTCTGTCCCTCTTCCAATTCAAAACAATTTTTCCTGGCTGTTAGTTACTGAAATTGTACACACCCTTCCAGAAGCTGTTTCACATGGGCCTGCACCTGTGAAAGTAGTGTTTGGTGCTACCTCTCCCCTTACATCCAAGCATTGCAAGTGCTCCCTCCATGGCTAACTCACGGTGGTTCTGCATCACTCTTTAGACAGCCTACAGAGGAGTCCTCTCTGTTTTGGGTGTGGAGCTGCTCTGCCTTAATCATTGCTTCCATGGAACTGATGGACTTCTGAGGAAGATGCAGGAGTGGCAGCAAGTCTGCAAAACTCACAACTTCTGCTGTGCTCTGCAAGAGTTTAACTGTGTTGTGCTACCACGTGGGCAAGGGAGAGGCCTTGGCTGCAGCTTCCCACTCCCCTCTGCCTCAGTGTCTCTCAGGACATCCATTGTCCCACCACGCCATGCAGGGACTGTTCCACACAGCTCTTCTGGCTCCCCACTTGTGTGCAGCACAGACTTGGCCTCCAGAAATGGATGTGGCTTCACCTGGCCCAAGCCCCCATGGCCACCTGCCCTGCTTGGTGGTCCTCTCCAGCACCTTTGCCCTCAGCCAAGCCCCAGCAAGGTGGGACACTGTCCAGAACATCAGCAGGGGACTCAGAAGGAGGCAGGAAACTTCCAGAAGATGTGGAAATAAAATTTCTTGCTCTTTTATGAGTTCCTTTTCTTTCTATAATCTCAGACTCTTCCCTAGGTGGTGAGGCATGAACTAAAGAGCCACAGACTGGAATTACAGGTAGCAGCCAGGCTCTGGTACTTCTGGTTCTTTCAGAGGTCAGCTCTTTCACAGAATCATTAAGACTGGAGTCGCAGAATCATTAAGATTGGAAAAGACCTCTAAGATCATTGTCTAACCCTTAACCCAGCACTGCCAGATCCACCACTAAACCATGTCTCTAAGCACCACACCTACACATTTTCTGAACACTTCCAGGGATGCTTCCACCAGTTCCCTGGGCAGCCTATTCTATTACTTGACCACTGTTTTGCTGAATAATTTTTTTTTAATATCCAGTCTAAACTTCCCCTGCTAAAATTTGAAGGCATTTCCTCTTGTCCTTCACTTGCAATTGGAGAAGAGACTGACCCCCACATGGCTACTGCCGCCTTGGTTGTAGAGAGCAACAAGGTCTTCCCTGAGTCGCCTCCTTTCCTCCAGGCTGAACACCCCCAGCTCCCTCAGTCACTCCTCATTTGACTCACTCTCTGGACTCTTCACCAGCTCTGTTCTCCTTCTGTGGACATGCTCCAGAACCTCAATGTCCTTCCTACAGTGAGGTGCACAGGATTCCAGGTGCAGCCTCACAGTGCTGAGCTGTTCCATGTGTAACATGGAACAAATGGATGATGGATTTTGATGTGTTTGTTTCTCTTTCTTTTTTTCTTTCAGAGAAGATGGATGGCCACCCACTGCAGAAGCCTTGTGAGTCCAAGCGAGTAGCATACCTGCACCCTGGGGCCCCTGTGTCCAGCTCTGATGGGAGCACAGCACAGGATGTGCGGGAGCTGACCCCATGACACTTTTCCTACGGGTCAAACAAGAGGCAGGCAGGCCTCCAACAGAGATCATTTGTCCCCCTGTGACCAAAAAGAAGTAAAGAGAACTGAGCTTACAGGCAGGACTTGGACCCCATGGGAAATGCCCTAGGGGTGTCTGTTCCCAAGGCTGAAACACATCTTGGCACCTCCTGGCTCCTGCTAAACCACATTACTGTCCAGGAAGGCAGCACAGTACCTTCCAGAGGGGTTTGGATGCTTGTCATACAGTGCTTGCTTGCCTGTTTGAATGGAAAAGGGATTGCTCCTTGCACATATCCGTGAGGGAGCTCAGCACCCCTGGCAGCAGAGCTGGCACCCCGGAGGGAATGGACTGACTTCTCTTCAGCAGGGCATCAAAACCTTAACAATGAGTTTTGGGGGCTCTGCAAACAGAAGCCATGCCTTGAAATACCTCCAAGTGAAACTGTTGTGAACTGTATGTAGGCAGAAGGTAATTGTCGAGATTAGACTTTGGCCAAGACACAGGACTTGACACTTTGTGAGGGAGTGTGCTGCAGGAGCTTCAATAAGCACACGTGGCTGCTGCTTCCGTGACTGTACAACACCTCAGAGCAGGGCTCACACCTGAGAGGGCTGGTGGCCACATGACAGCCACCACAGGCAGCAGCACTGGACAAATCTTCATAGGAGCTGTGCCCATCATCCTCTCCTTCTGCAAAAGCATAATTTCAACAGCTCTTACCAACCTGAAAGATGAATTCTACCTTCCTTTTTCCTTTTTTCTTCTTCCACATTTTTCTCTTCTCTCATCTGCCACTTTTCAGTATTCATTTTCTTCTTCATCATGTTCTTTTTCTGTATAATTTTGCACCTCTCATACAGATAGCTTCTTCACTTGTTACTCTACTTCTTTCCTTATGGTATTGCTTTTTAAAAACGTTTTCTTGTCTTGTCCAAATCCTCCCCATTGTGATCTTCCTGAGTTCCCTCACTGTCTTTTATTTTCCCTTGCAGCTGCTCAGCTGCTTCTGCCATTTGGTTAAACATCCAGGATGTTTCTCATCCTTCACAAGTTTCTGTGGACAAGGTCTGGGGCCTACTCCTGACTGTGGTCTGCATTCCAGTATTGCTTCTATCCTCAGAAGAGCTCAAGTCCCAGCTTCTGTTTGGTCATGGGAGACTGACCATAGGTTGATTTTTATGCTATGGGAGCCTATACAATTATAAAGGCAGCTAAAGACTAATTGTACATACCATATTTCCTGTAATACTGGGTCTAGAAATACTAATGAGTTGTTGTGATCCTAAGTGAGAAGAAGAATGTTGGAAAGTGTTTCAGGTAGTTATAAATTGCTTTTGGTATGTTCTAGTCAACAAATACAAAAGAAAAAAGGTGTCTTCACTGTTTTCTTGTCATGGCAGTAACATTTCTGACAATTCATTAAAAGATCCCCTCTCCATTAACCTTAATTTCCCTCCAGTAATTTGATCCTATTTCTGGGAAAATCTGTCTCATTAATATTTGTAGGTACAAGCTCACCAGTATTTTTTCAGTACCACTACTGCAAGCAACTTTAGTAACCTTAAGTAATTCTCTTTGATGTGGCTTTATAGAAAAGAAATACTAATTCTGTTATTTATAGTTGCAATGAGCAAACTAATTAATACTTACTAGTGCTTCTGAACATATCTCTCTTCTCACCTTTCAACATTTTGGCCACTACTCAGTTTCCTTCATGTTATCACTGCCTTCACACTAGCTGAAGCACCCAGAACCATAACTAATCTGACAGAGGGAGATGTCTAGTGCTACACGAAGAAGGGCTATTCATGCCATTGCCTGTGATGTGATACCTCCTGTCGTGCATCTCCAAATGATGTTGGCTCTGCTTCCGCTGTATCATATTGACACTTCACACCCTTGCTGTTCAACTGATACCATAGGAAAGCCTTTTTCCACCTGGATAGTAGACTGCTTTTCAAGATTCTCTGTCTGACTGGATGTTTGCACTGGGGTTAGTTCTGACTATAGATAGCACTTCTACTGAATGGATCTCACTTGAACAGCTCTGCTGCATCCTTAAAATATTGACCATTAGCTTTCAGCCTATAAATCAAAGCGAAGCACAGCTCTATTCATCTCCCAGTTCTTCTCTTAGGCCAAGGTTTAGGACCTGGTGTACAACATTGGTGACCTGACACAACCCATAGCTTACTTTTAGTTGTATATAGCCTTATGAACCATCTTTTCCAATGTCAATAGGAAACTGCACAAACATATGGGCTCAGGCACTATCCTCCACACAGGCTCAGGTGCAGCTGAGAAAGATCTCAGGTTCTTTCCCAGGAGATTTCCTGAATGCTCGTGGACTTGATGCAACCATCTCATGGGTTTTCACTCACAGAAATCCAGGACTATGTGTCTGCTTGAAAGCTTCAAACCACATTTATTGTAAATTCATGGAAAAAAAAGAGGAAAACAGGCTGGTAAACTGTTACATCTCAGTGTAAAGAACTTGTCCCGTGATGTGCAATCAGATATTGACAATATCTAAATAAGCAACAACTTCTCAATAAAAATCTCATTAAATAAAAAAGAAAATTATTTCCATATTTACAGATTACAAGGCAAATGGATCATTAAAGCATTATTTTGTATTTAGCAGGTTTATTTCTTTGAAATGAAAGAGAAATGGCTTGAATCTAAGAGTGTACTTTGGCAGCAGCTTTCTAGAGAGTCTATGTTACCACCAGTGAAAGGACAAGCAGCCTCCCCTTCATCACTGCTGTGCTTCTTCTGACATCCAGGCTTTCACCGAAGGGCTTCTGGTACCTCCACCTATGAAACAGGGGTGGGAAGAGTGTTCATTACATTTGCTGTACAGTCTAGATGGCAAAATTCCTGAAAGTCCTGCCAGACATACACTGCTAAGAGCTCTGTGCTACACATCATCTCCCATAACAAGACTGAACCTGGGAAAGTACCCCACTTTCTGTGAAAATCACAGTCAGACAGAAATCACTGCTGAGAAAAGCCTAATCAGAGGGAAGCCTCCTCCCAAGTGCTTTATTATGCTCACATTTTTAAGTTGTGGTTTTTTTTAACTAAATGTGTGCACTAAAATTAACTGAGCTTGTGCTATATTTGGGCCACAATCAGTTACTGAACTAGGATCTCTTACTTACCCGCCTTAACTGCTTCATGCTGCTCGCCCGAATTGCTTCCATAAGGTTGTCATGGAGAGACCTTTGTGGGGTGGATGGCCGAGTGGAGGGTCGTGAACCTTCCTCTGATTTTCTGTCCGAGACTGATTTTAGAGAATCTTTAATTTCTTTCAATATGCTGTTCTCATGTTTTCTGCTCTTTTTGCCTTTTTTCTTTTTCTGTCCATTATCTAGGGCTTTTTTTGAGCATTCTTGCTGTTTGATGACTTCAGCTATATTCCTGGTTGGTGCCTTCTTCTCTGGAATAACCGGGGGAGGGGGAGGAGGAGGTGGGGGTGAGGGCGGAAGGGGAGGTGGGGGTGCAGGAGCTGAGGGCTGGCATTTCACTGCTTTCTTAGGGAGCTTTGGGGAAGACCATGGTGAGCTTTTAGGTGACACATAAGGTGAGGACCGAGGCGTCCCCTTTTGCAAGACTTTGGTCTTTGGATTGATGGCTCCATCACAGCCTGACTCTTGTTGCCGCTGCTCCTGCATACGCTTTTGCCTTTGTTTATCCATATTTCTTGTCAGGATACTTGTCATGCTCATTCTTGGGCCAGCAAGGTCAAAGTGGTACCCCAGCTTTACCAGAGTGGTGTTCTCTTTCAGCAGTTTGACTATGTCCATTTCCACCTGGCTGCCCATGATGTGCCTTTGATTGTGGAACCGCAGTTCTGTTAGAACCTTGTTATTCTGCAAAGCTCTCATGATGGCCAGCACGCCTTTGCCTGTGATAAAATTTGACTCAATGTTCAGACTGGTTATATGCTGATTTACCTTTAACATACCCGCAATAGCTATTGCCACATTGTCATCAGCATGGGTGTTTGCCAAGCTGAATGACTTAACCACTGTGTTGTCCCTCAGGGCTTGAGAAAATTGTATAAGCATCTGTGAAGTGATGTTTTCAATGTTGTTCAGATTGACCTCTGTGGTGTCAGGGTCATTGCTCCTAACTTTTTCCAAAGCATCTTCAATAACTGTTGGATTTCCACAAGGGTGGATG
Source organism: Origma solitaria (assembly GCA_013397895.1). NCBI lineage: Eukaryota > Metazoa > Chordata > Aves > Passeriformes > Acanthizidae > Origma > Origma solitaria. Next base: position 993,445 of record VZRL01002459.1, read on the forward strand.
GCACTGCTTTTTAAGCTCCGATTATTGCTGTCTTTTCCATCATGGCCATTGAGGAAGTTTTCATTGTCCTTTCCACCGTTACACTTTTTGTGTCTGATGTGGTCAGAATGCCTACCATTCTCAGGTCTTTCACCAGCTGCAGCATTTTGCTCTTCCTCATTATCATCATCACTCTCATCTTCATCTTCCTCCTCATTTTCTTCTTGTTCATCATCATCCTCTTCAGTATAAGCCTCCTCAGACACTTCACTGTTGCTTTCTGTGAAACACTCTTCTTGAAGTTCTTCGGAATTGTCTTCTTCTTGCTCAGAATCCTGAACAGGAATGCAGGTGTGGGTGTTAAACACGACTGAAGTAATGTAACTACTGCCTTTTAGCACAGGAATGAGTATACTGCAACTATATAAGTTAATGTTGAAAGCTAAAAACAAACAAATGCAGTTAGGACACGAGAAAATGTTTCGCCTAACAGCTTTTTAACATTATTTCTTTTATATTCTTTAGAAAAGACTTAGCATAAATTGCAACCACTTTACCAATGTCAGTGATTTCTGCCAAGAGAATATGTGATACAAGGTACTATAACATGGACATATTTCATGTTTTCTAGGTGTTGGCATTTATACAAGGGGATATGATTTGGATCCTTGACGGCAGAAACATAAGACAACAATTTCAGAATGGACATGATCAACAAGCTTCTTCATTTCATGAGGATTAAACATCTCAGACTCCCTTGCATATGTTAGTAAGTCTAAAAAATTAAAGGTTGTCATGATTTAAAATACAAATAGTGTCTGCATGTTTAATCTTGTATACCAGCATGCAAAACAATACAGAATTACAGAAGTCATGTCAGAAATACTCTGTGTGTACTGCATGGGCTGTACATACTAATAAACTACTTGTGAAGAAAGAATTCAGATGCATTCCCACAGGTAACACGTAACCTCAGGTCAATAACCCCGGAATTTATTCATGTTTGTCAAGAGCTAAGATGGTGCTGTTGCAGGTCAGCTGCCATACTGTAAATTGTAACTCCTTGTCTACAGAGCAAATGCACTGTTTTTCTGAAACACAAGGTGATTTCAGTGCATTTGGTGGGTAGCAAGAAGGCAATTTAGAAACCATGCCCCAACGCTCTGCTTGTTGCCTTTAGCAGTTACAGTGGCAAAAGAGAATTCTCTGCACAGGAGCACGAAAAGGCCTTCACCCCAGGAAAACCTCACTCTCCACATGGAGGACTCTCCAGTAGTTGTGGCGGGGATCTATGGGGTGTGACTGAACCCAGAATCTACAACCAACCTTAAACCTCTTGCTCAAAAAGATCTTCCATGTCATGTTTTGTCCACTGGAAAAACTGTAGGTATACATTTTTCTTTACAATTATAAATGTTTATAAAATTTTGGATGAATTATACTTGTTTTGTACAGATTACTTTAGCAACATTTGTGTTTTAGTCTTTGTAAACTACTAAAGGGTATTTTCCAAAGTGAGTACACTCTGCAGAGACACAGCAATACTGTTTCTGAAAAACAAAAGTTTTACTAACAGGACAGCCTATTTTTAGATAGCCTGTGCGGTTTTACATTTGCTTAATTATCCGGCTCTGAAAATAGAGAATTGTTAAAATGCATGGTATTGTTACACAATCTTCAACAGAATTCCATATTGGGACGTATGGAAAAAAAAGATGCTAATTGTAATGTTTGCAGAACTGTGACTCTTAAAGAAACAGGGCATTGAGCTGTTTCTGCTTGATTTTCCTGAGCATTCAGTGCCTGGGGGGCTTGCAAGCTCTGACTGCATTGGGCTGCACACAGAGATCTTGTAGGATCCGGCCCCATTGCTTCTCCTGTAGAACACATGCAGCAAGGCCCTTATGGTGAGAGACACTGTGCTACCTGTAGGCTTAGTATGGGAGTAAGATTTATATCTGTAGCTTCTATTTAAGACCTGAAAACAGGTATCCGAAAACCTGTCTTCATGGCTTTGCTTTTATATCTCTAGGAGTATATACTACAGATGAGCAGAAGGAGGTGCCTTTAAAAGCACTGTTGATATGTTTAATGATGCTAGATTAATAAAAAAAAAAAAACTTGACTTTTTTTTGAGTGGTATTTCAGAGGTCAAAGGCGGAATTTAGTTTCCTGTCATATACATTGCCTGGTGTCATAATAATTGCATGATAATTTTGAAATTGAATACTCCTGTTTTTGCAGATCAACAGTGACGTATTCTTACTGTGGCAGCACTGTGGTACAGGACTGCTGCAGGGCTTCACCTTACTTTGTAGGAGTAATTTGATGAAAAGTTAGGACTAAGATAGTCAATGCAGAGGTAAATATCTCTGGAGGACAAGTTATTCACCCTAAAAGGCTATCTGCAGGTTGTTTGCCTTTTGGAGCAGCTGATCTCTCACCACTAACTATAGAAGAAGCATGAATACCCATCCTAGATAAAGGTGTATAATTTCCAGACAGTTGAAAGCAAGAAGAAAATTGCTTTCAAGGAGCTTTCTTACTGCCTTCAGGGGAGAGAGTCTTTATGCCCTCTTTATCAGCATATCAACCTTTTCTTATTTAAGGATGTATTAAGAATTTTTTCTCAGATCAAAAAGTACAGGGTCTTTTGCCAGGACTTTGAGGTTTGGCCAGTATTTATCATTAATGCCGTATATACATGGAAAAAGAGAAAAAAGAGAGATCCTGCCATTATATAAGATACTGAACTAGACCTGTTCAGCAGGTTTTTTGGAACTGCCCAGGTTTCGAGTTCCAGGCTAAGTTGGAAATAAACATTAATCTTGCCATTGACTCTCTAGGACTGACAAACAGGGGGTGAAGTTGAAGCCTGCAAGCTGATACTAATGGCCTGATGACAGCTACTGGTCTGTGCTCCTGCCTGCAAAGACGTTATACCACCATTCACGAACAAGAGAAAACACACGTAAAAACATCCTGGATATTGCAGGGTAATTTAATCCATCTGACTTTTCTCTAGGAGGATATTTTATCTAAAGTATAAACTGCAATTATTTCCTTGCAAATGAACCAAGCTCTTGAATCAAGGCTGTTAGAGGTTCTGAGTTCAGTTGTCTTTGCCTTTGTTGTATTACTTTCTGCTTAAAAATGGGAAAACGTGTCCCTATAAAAAGAGTAAGAGCTTAGTATGAAGCAGTGCTTAAAAATTCCCAAGTCCCCACTTTGCTTTGACATTACATGGAGCCATCATGAAAATAGAAGTTGCTTTTTGGTTTGGCTCAGTCTCACAAACAGTTTTAGCAAGGATCAGGGGTGCCAACATGGACATCAGCTGAGACTGAGTGCTCACTGCTTGCCAAGACTGAGCCCTTCACTCCTGGCCAGCTGTACTGTTCATTTGCAGTTCAGGAACTGCCTTTTGTTAGCATTTTTATTTTGGGGGATGGGTTGCCTTACAAACCCTATTGGTTGGTTTTCTGAGAATGCAGTTAAATGGTTTGACTGATGAGTCTACCCCAGGCCACTTTTTAAATAATGTACAGCTGCCCTCTGACAACAGTTGCCAGAAGACTCCTGAACCTTGCCAAGGATCCTCAACAGGGACAAAGCAACACAAGCTGCTGACTGCAACGCAGCTTTCTTCCAGCGAGCACAAAGCCTGGCATCTGCTTACTCAGCTTCTGACATAATGTATTCAAAATTGTCTTCCTGACATGCTTCTCAGCAGTCAATACTGGCTATTTTTTAAGGAAAGGAAAAGGCACTTTCTGTAGCTTTCTTAAAAAATCAAATGCTATCCAAAAGCCCACACATCCACCTATTAATAATTTCTAACATGCCCTTGAATTTTTCCTATTTTAATGGCTAATGATAGTTTTTATGGTACTTTCTTCTGTTCTAAATGGAGCATTAAGGTACCTCCAGAGAGAGCAAAAACTCTCTGAGCTAATACTCAGCGCTTTAGCAGGGACAGAGATATGGCTAACAATATTCTTTAAAATGCTACAAGAGACTGAAAGAAAATAAAATCAGTCACTGAGATCATGCCAATGAAGAATAACCCCAAATATTTATAGGAAACAGCAAATGCCTCAGCATCTTACCTTCTCGCACGCACCCAACCTCTCTTTTTCTAAGAGTTTCTTGGTCTCCCTCTCCCAGTAGGCCATCAGCGCTTCCCTGCTGAAAGTCCCTGTTGGTGTTTTCTCTGTCAGGCTCTTCTGCCGTTGTCCCACTGGAAGGTTACGGTCAGGCTCTATGTCCTCCAGCTCCCGCTCCAGCTCCTTCAGCTCCTCTTCAGTGAGAGAAGCGAGGAGCTCATCTTCATCAATGTCTTCATATTTACTGAGCTCTCTTCTATACCCAAAGGTAGACATGGTCCTGCTTGGTCAGGCTGGTACAAAGCTAAAGTGACCAGGCATTCAAGAAGGCTGAAGCTAGCAAGCTGTGTCTGGTGTGGTCAGCAACTGTTTCCCTGCATAGCCAGAGGCACCCTTTTAAGAGTAATCATCGGGGGCTTACGACAATGCATGAAGGGATGAAAGCATGCTCCGTTTTAAGCATCAGACGTCAGCTAGACATCTGAACAGCAAGAATGTCCCAACACTAATGTTTGCAGGTCCCTTAAAGAGGGGGATTATTGACACACTGGCCATGGCCATATTTAGAGCAGGCAGCTAGTGGGAGAATACCAGCCCTGCAGACGGGGGGGCGGCACCAAATAAAACCCTGGGTGCACTTACACTGGCATCGTGTCCAAATTGCAGTAGGGAAAGAACAATGAAAATCCGTTTAATCCTGAGCTGTCACAGGGGCTGGAAACAAAACACCCTTGCCGTTGTTCAGTGGGCTTCCTCTCACTTTCACGGTTTTCTAGTGGAATGCTGTTATCCCGCCAAGGTGTTTGCAGGCAGTTGGGATCTGTGGAAAGGCAGCCAAGAGGAGGAGGTCGGTGTGCCAGAACCTGCGGGGAGCACTGCTCCTGCAGTGTCACATGTTGCCTGTAACAAATCACACAACTGAATTATTTACTAATTCCCTTTTTTTCTAAGACTATCAGAGGGATAATCAGCTTGACATGTCCATTGGGAGCACCTGTGAGTTTTTTTTTTCGCGTGGAGAATTGTGCTCAGCTGGGGGGAAAGGACAAAGTCACCCAGAGATTTAGGGGTAAAAAGCTCCGGGTGGGCAGGGGGCTGTGCCTTCATCACTTCTGACAGGCTGAGGAACTGAAGGCCTCTAGTGGCTATTCTATTAATGGCTGTTGCTCACTGTCACTGACTGATGTGCAGCTGGAGAGTGCCTTTCAGCTCTTTATTCTAAACATATAGCTACATTATAGTTTCTGCTAATAGATGATATATTATTCTGATATTATTTTTATAGGCAAGTATCATTCAATAAGAAGAAATTACAAAAAGAAATACTAAGCTTTGTATTGTTAATTGTTTGTTTTCCTGTTGTGATTGTGTATTTTTTTCTTTTTTCTATTAGCAGTGAATGATGGTGAATGATGAACTAGCAACATTTTCTGAAACACGTGGGCCAGCAGTATCTGCCAACCTCTGTTGTGAGAGAGGGACAGGGAGAGAAATAGAGAAGATTTTGGTACAGGGAAGTAGGAACGCATCTATAACAACATGTATCAACCTTCTTAAATGATAACACACACTGTGTTTTAGACAGTCAAGTGAATATTTAATAGAAATGTAAGTGAACATAATTTGAAGTATTGTTCTTGTCCAACATCATCTCTTTTTGGTAAGTATGGATTGGACACCTGAGCTACATATGTTGTTTAGCCAAATTGCGCATTCGGTTTTATTATTATGCATATTGCTTTACTGACAGTAGAGAGAGGAGATTGAGCATTATTTTCATAAAGATTTGATAAAGAAATTACATTTTTCCTTTGATCATTTGTCTACATGAACTTCATGCAGTTATCTTGGTCAAGAAATGGTATGAAAGCTTATAACCTTAGTCTTTCCTAACCTACAAAACACATTAGGTAAGGCAGACATAAGAATATTGTATACAAAACAAAATAAATATCTGCAGGTCATTTACATTGACAGAACCTTTTGATAAAATAAAAAGGAGGCAGATGATTGGCTAAGAGAATTACCTTCACAGTATAAGGTATCATGATGGGTCAAGTGCACACATACAAGTCAGTGGGGCCATAGGAGTTCTGTTCACTCTTTCAGCTGCACCTGCAGAATGAAGCCTGGGCCAAATTCTGTAAAATGTGAAAGAGTAGGAAAATATCATAAGTACTTTTTTGCTTTTAACTTTGCATCATCAGTGCTTTTTGGTAGAGCCAACATAGGCATTAATTATATGCATATAACTGCACTCCAAGAAATTTTATTTCTTCAGTATGTCTAGGACAATGGTTCACACTGTTGTCATTGGCATTAGCCAGAGAAGCATCACGATAAAGTTAACTTTCTTGAGTGCATTTTTGAAGACAACATTTTGTTGCAAACACTTTTTGATGGAGTTAGGAAATTTTCACTGGATAGATTTGCTGTTGGAAAATGCTGATTGAAACTGAAATGCTTTTAGAAATTTGCTGTATTTTATTAGTACAATGTTGATATGTACAACACTGATATATACAATATTAAAAGCAAAAATATGCTGTTAAAAATCAAATCTATTCAAATATACTGTTTCCCAGAAAAATCTGAACTTTCTCTTTTTCCTTTTTTCTTAGGTACAACAAAATTTGTAAGTTTTTCAATTTTCCTGAGCTGAGAGTCCATAATACAAAGTACAAACATACAGATACCTGAATTGTCAATTCAAAGTTTTCTACATATAAATCAAACTTCCCAATCTCAAAGAAATTTCAAAAAGCAGCATGTATTATTCACTTCTAAAACAGTATTCCAAAGGAAGATTTAATAACATGAATATTATCTTCAATGCTACTCCTTGCTGAGGCATGATACAACACTGGGCCAGTGGTGATGTTTTTCTACACACAAAATGCCAATGATGCCCATTACAGCCATAAGATAATTTAAAGATGTTACTAAAGATGGACAAAGTGCTTTCTTGTACATTCCTCCCCTGATGCAGGGGGAAAGTCAGCACAGTTAGGTGAGGTTATGAGAGGTTTGTGTGCCTTCTTGATCCTATAGGACACTTGTGGTAATTTAGGACGTATTCTTTACGGGGAAATGGCCAAAGGTGAAGAGCCATGAACACTTTCTAGGAAAATTTTAACAAAAATAATAAGGCTGAAGCACATGGCAAATTACACACACAGAAAAAAAAAATGCTAAAACTATTAAGCTAAGAACTCAGGTCAGAAAAGGTGGGAATAGTATTTTTTGTTGCCTGCTGGTGAGAACTGAAACACTGTCCTTAATTCCATAGTTCTGTAATGATATACTTTGATCCTAGACCCATAAGTACTCAGGACCTTTACTCCTTTTCATTGCATGGGAAATATCACATACATTTAATAGCCTATCAGTGTTTTATTTGCCCCTGTTCTTCCACATAGTAAGGCTATCAAAGGTTTTAATTGTCCAGTGGCCTTTTCAGAGGACATGAAGGTGTTACCACTTTTTTAAGGAAGAAGAATAGAGGTACAGAAACCTTAAGACTGAAAGTACCCACTAGTTTGAAATTTTGGATTCCCTTTTTGGCAGTATTTCTCATTATGCAAGCATTTCAGCTTCTCAACTGATCAGGGTTCTCTTCCTGTGGTATCAGCCATGGCGGAAACTTCCCACCACTACAGCATTTCAGATCACAGGTTGTTCCAACTTCCAAGAGAAACTCTTGCAGCAAAGACAGGAGTGACTGTGTTTTCCTGTTACTAGCATTCTTGCCTGAAACATTTTGTTCCTGTTTCATGGTCTCCTTTCTCAGGCATCATACATGATCTGATTTCTGAAAGTTAAAAAAAAAAAGCAAAAACCCCAGCAGTCTAAGCAAACTGTTCTATCTCCCAGGCTATGTTCTCAATCACATCAGTATAAACAGTTTAGGAAGAGTCCATTGTGTGCTAGTGAGGTGACACAGTGAACTTCCATCACAGAAGGCAGTGAAAAGAGCATGAACCATATGTAGTGCAGGAGGGCAGATTTATAATGGCTACATTGACTGCTGTTTAGGATGAAGCCTCCAACTGGACATTGGGAAAAATTTCTTCATGGAAGAGGTTATCAATCATTGGAATGAATGGTCCAGGGAAGTAGTTGAGTCACCATCACTGCAGGTATTGAAAAGATGTGTAGAGCTGGCACTTAGGAACATGGTTTAGTTGTGGTCTTAGCAGTGTTAGGTTAACATTTGGACTTGATGACCTAAAAGATCTTTGTGATGATTTGATGAAGTGCTTTGCCACCTCCTAACAGAAAACCAAAGCTCATCTCCCTAAAGCCCTGCTGAAATCCTGTATGCAGGAATTAACCATTTTGCCAATAGGCCATGAAAGCTCACCACTCATTCGATAGATTATTAAAAGGTTTGTTCACTTCAGAACCTGAGCTAAGAGGAGAGAAAATGAGAACTGGAAGCATCCATTTTATAAGAGGAGGCTTCACTCTGTCATTGTAGATCTTGGCACCCAGGTTCCAGGCCTTCAGTGTCTAGATTTCAGACAAGACTTTCAATCTTTCCTAACCTGGTGATCTGTTTTCCTGGTTTTAAGAGAGGAAACCCTTCTAAGTGCCCTTCCTGCCTTTCCAAGCAATTAACTATTTCAATCAGCAGCCTATGGAACTTTGTTCTGCTTCTCACATTTCTACACATGGGACACATTGGCACAATTGCTGAAAGGACACCAGCAACATGTGGCAGGTGGTGCTCACCCCTCAGCAGGACGAAGTCCACAGTTAAATGCGTATTTCCACTCAGATGAGTGCAGGAAAAGCTACAGGCAGGCAAAGAAAGGGCTGCACAACCTTGTCCTCAGGCACGGGCCAGTGGCTATTTCAGTCCCGGCTCCCAAAGACAGCCTGTCAGACAGATGCGTTGGCTCATACTGAGCTCAGTCCCACGCTGCAGGAACAGGTCCAATTGCCATAGAGCGCTTTTAAAACAATGCACCACAGCATGTCTGGGCTTTCCCCATGTCTCCTTCTTCCCTTCTGCAGTGCTGCTTGCTCCTGCCTCCCACCACCACTTTTGCAACCCACATTCCTCATCCAACTTCTTCCCTCCTGCCGTCCACTCAAGCAGACTCCGAGGCATCAGGCCCCGACTTCTTCCACCTCCCCCTTTCATACCTTATTGCTGCTGTGCTGCCTTCTCCATCCCTGGCCCTGCAGGTTCCCTTCTCCTGTCTTCCCTGCAAGCCCCTCACTGTTCTCAGCCATCTCCACAGCCTGTTTGCTGACCTCTCCCTCCTACTCCCCCTTGCACGTGCCCTCTGTCCTGCCCCTGTGCTCCTCACTGCCTGCTTTCCCCCTCCCACTACACCAATATATTTATCTATATATATCTCTCTGTGTGTGTCTAAGTTTTCGTATGCTGCGTGTACAGGCCCAGGTTGAATGCAGAATTCAAAGCATGCTGGAGAGACACAGGGTCAGGCAGCCTGGCAAGCACACAGGGCCACGAGGCAGACTGATGGGACAAGCTGCAGCCCTTTCCCTCAGGAGACTCGCATAACTTGTGAAAATCGTGCGCACGGTACTGTGCCTGAAAAGGATGTGTCATCACCTACATTTAACAGTGCTATCAGCAGAGCAAATGGGATGAAGCATGCACTGAAGGCATTTGAAGGAACAATTTTTCAGCTGCTTTTCTCTATGCCAGATGATTCTGTTGTTCAGTCCATCTCTCCAGGTGATGCTGTAAACAAGGAGTCGCACAGAAGAAAAAGATCTTTCCTGTCACCTATGCAACAAAAAGTGGGGTAAGTGCAGAAATGACCCTGATTCAAAACCAGTCTTTGCTTGGGAATCAGATTCAGCATCCTAGCTCAAAGACAGATTTTTCCCACAGATTCCCTGCAACACACTCTAGGCTACCAGGAGGGCAGATTCCAGGTTGCAGTTTAACAACTCAGACCATCACAAACAGTAATCAGCTTTCACTCAAAGACATGTGCATGTGGGCTGCCTTATTGCTCAGATCAGTTTTGAAAACAGCTTTCTCAACAGCTGCTGGGGACATAACTATACACCATATACCAACAAGACACAGGCAACCACTATCTAATGTATTTCGATGGCAGGGGTGTTTGGGCTGCCTTACTTATCAAGACAGAAGAGCAAGAGGGAGTGAAGAAATTCTGGGCTCTGATCGTGCTGCTGATGGGAAGACAGTAATAATGTATCCCGGGAGTCAAGAGGTCAACCTGACTGCAGGGAATGATGGGGGGGAGAAATATATCTGAGTGCAAATAAGAATATTCCTGAACTAACAAATTTCTCAACCTTTAATTAAAAGAAAGAAAACTCACAGCTCACATTGCACAGGCACCTTTGTGAATAGATCGTGGGGGTCTATTTTATTACGCAGAGAGGATGCAGCTGGGTGCCAAAGGTGCAGCAGACTCGGGATTTACTGCTCCTTTTGCATACCTGAATCACACTAAAAAAAGGAAGACAACAGGGAAACATAAATCTTATTGAATAAATGTGATTTCCATTCCCAGTTTTCTTTCCTTCCTACACAGCCAATACTTTTTAATCATCTTGTGTCAGCACAATGTCATGTTCTGTAATAACAGTATGAGATGAACCTGCTTATCTTTGACAGCACAAACTATTCCTGCCAGGGTTTTGCCCAAAGCAAGTGCTTCTTCACGTCTCTGCACACTGGCCATTTCCTCAATTCTGCCACACCAAAAAGATAAACTGCTTTGTACACAAGGATGGTCTTAATGCTCTTGCTTTCATATAGCTGATCTTACTCCTCAGGAAGAATCTCAGTCCACTTTACAAACACTGCCAACAGATTTACAAACTATATATAGAAATCATTTCACTTGCTACTGATGTACAGACATAGGGTGACCACAGCAGCTGTTTGGAATTACATTGCAATATTGCTCAACAGGTTTGGAAAGGAAGTAGAGGCCACTGTATTGCAAAGAAAGTAGCAGAGGAACTGCTCTATGCACAAAAAATGTAGGGCTTGGAAGGACAATTTCAGCGGGAAGCAGTTAGCCTACTCTTTAAAAAATGAAGCATAATAAAATAAGTAAAATCTACCAATGTAAGAACTGTATTATTTGTGGTGGTATTTGCAAATACACTGTAACATGCATGTCCACATCAGGTAGTTATTAAATTATAAGTGATTATGAAAACTGCATGGATTTCATCCTTCACTAATAAGTGGGTCCCAGACAATTTTCCCATGTAACTTAGCCAAACCTACAGTTTGTCATTCAGTTTCAAAAAATGGCTCTATTTCTTTAAACACAGAGAGCAAAACAGGTACTTACTTCTAGATTTACCATTTCCTTTGTCACTTCTTTTTAACAGTGTGTGTTTATGAAGATTTTTTTTAAAAGGAGATGCCAGCAATAAAAACAAGTTATATACTTCATAGGGAATTAAATGCAAGCAGCAGTACTAATCAGGTAAATTCTCTACTTTACTGTCCTTAATTATGTCGGGGTTTTTTTGGTAGGTTGGGGTTTTTTGTTTGTTTTTTTTGGTTTTGGTTTGTTTTTTTGCAGGGAGTGTTGTGGTTTTTTTTGTTTTGTTTTTTTTCCGGTTTGGTTTATTTTGTTTTTTCTTTTGGGGGGAGGGGTATGTTAGTCCCTGTTAATGATAACAGGAGTTCTGAGCATCTCTACTTTGCACAGAATATGTGGACAAATGGCAATGGGTTTGCCCAATTAGATGTAGAGATTTATACTGAATATTTGAATTTTGAGAATTAAATGCAAATACATTGTACATGTCACTACACTGTTATACAGTCTTATGACTACTAATCATTCACTAATATATTTTTATAACTTTTTAGGAGAACCCCAGCTCCCTCAGCCACTCCTCATAAGTCTTATGTTCCAGCCCCTGGGAATGATGGAAAAGCAAGAGATAAGACTTGTTCTACAGAGATAAGTGATCACAGATTTATGTCCATGCAAGTCATAGCCAAACCATAGATATTTTAGAAGGGGTTTTTTTCTGTCCCAAGTAAGGGTCAGAAAAAATCCCTTTACCCTACCCCAAGGCAGACACAAAAGAGCCTGTGACTTCGTAACTGTGTTTTTCCATGTGTGACTCCTGTGCTAATGGCACTAGTCTGGGAAAGGGCAGCTCAGGCACTAGAAGCCATGCCAGAACACAGACTGCTGCAGTGAATCAGTGAAATTGCTGCCCACCTCCCACCCCAGGCCCACACCTGCCTTGATACCCAGAACAAGCTCTGCCGTGCCAGCTCCCAAAATTAGATGGTAGCGCATGGAGTTTTATGGATGATTCACACAACATTATGGCTTCTACAGGGAATAAGCTGGTCATATACAGGACTCATGGCTACAGTTTGCTCCCTCCTTCACTGAGCTCTGAAAACACTCACAGCTACCAAGTCCATCCCACGGGTGCTGAAACGGCTGATGTAACCACTGCTGAATGTCTGGCTCCTTGGAGAGCTCATCAGCCTGGTGCAGCTGCTTGTGTCAGATTTTATGAGAAACAGAAACCAAATTATACTTCTGATTTCAAACATTGTCCCCAAATCGATAGGAGTCCCTATCCCACAGCATGCCTGAACTAGTGCCAGGGCATTTAATTACTTGTAGACAACATTGCCCGGGGGTGGGGATGCCATGGAATTGGGTTGCAGTGGAGCAGCCTGTGAGACACACCCAAATAGTCGAGAAAATTAAATCCTAGTGTTGCAAGGATTCAATCACAGTCCAAGCAGGGAAAATAAAAAGTATGTTTTTCCTAGGAATTTATTCTTTCAATTGAGGCTTTCAATTTGCCTCTTCACACACAACCACCAGTTCTGGTCCAGTTACATTTCCTGCTCCTACCACCATGTAGTCAATTCAATAGAAGTAGTATTAAATGGTCTGGCTGCAAAATATGGGAGTCAAAAGAGTTGTGTTCAATTCCTAGCTGTGCCATAAACCTGACCTGGGGAAAACAGCTCCCTTTCCACGACTATCTCACCTCCTATTCAATTTATTTTAAACTTTTACTTCTCCTTCCATTCAGTTCACAGATGCCTTGAAAACATGAAAGACACTTTCTCATAATGCTGTACTTTCTTTAGTATTTGGGGGGTGGGGGGGGAAGGCAGGGTGGGCAGAAGTCTTCAATAAATAAACAACATCAATGGTGAAGGACAGAAAAGCTTTAAACCAGTACTAGGCCATCTCCTATAACAAGCAACCAAACAACAGAAAGGGCCTGGCTGTATTGATTAAAAGATAAACACAACCAATACCAGGTCTTTTAGCTTACCTAATGATATTTGAGGGACTAGTTCATGGTATTTTAAACACTTGGGGCAACGCTCAGTGCTAGATCTGAATGCTTTGATGCTGCGGGCAATGTAACTATTGCCTGATGTGTGTATGAAGTCCTAAATATAAACTTCTGCCTGTGAACTAAAATTACTAATGGAATTTGGCTCTAGCCACAGAAAGGGTTTAAAATCTCCTGTCTAAAGCCCTATTTGATCATGTTTCCTTTGCTGGTTGCAGTATACTGTATCAGATATGCAATTACCCAGACTCTTGCGTTATGGTCACTGTATTCATTAAAGCCACCACAATTTAAGACTTACTATGATTAAGCCCCTATTTCTGATTAGAAATTCCCACAAAGAAATATCAGTTTATAAATTATGAAGCATACACACACTTTTCCTGGTATGTCTAGGATGTACTGGCCAGTGGAGCCTCGACTTGCAGTCAGCCATTGTCATGGTTCAACACGGGCCAAACGCCAGGCACCCATGACAGCGGCGCACTCACTCTCTCCTGCCACAGCTGGGCACAGGAGAGGGGGAAAAAATTAAGCAAAGGGGTCATGAGTTGAGACAAGGACCAGGAGAAAACACTCCAAGGGCAAAACAGGCTCAATTCAGCGTTACGAAATGAATTGATTACTAACAGAGTCAGAGGAGGATAAGAGAAGTAAAATAAGCCCTTGAAAACATCGTTTTTCCCCCCAACCACTCCCTTCCCACTTGCTTCCCACTGGCAGCGCAGGGAACAGAGCGTGGGGAGTTTTTTAGTCAGTTCATCACTGAGATCTTCCTACACTGCTCAGAGAGAGAAGTTCTTCCCCTGCTGCACCATGGGGTCCCTCCCATGGGAGACAGCTCTCCATGAACTTCTCCCATGTGGGTCCAATCTCACGAGCAGCAGTCCTCCCAAAACTGCTGCAACGTGAGTCTCTCCCATGGGCAGACAGTCCTCCCAAAACTGCTGTGGCATGGGTCACTCTTTCACAAGGTGCAGCCCTCCAAGGACAGGCTGCTCGAGCGGGAAGCAGCGGCTCCCGCTCTCTACCAGCTCTCCCACCAGACCACAGCCTCCTGCAGGCATCCACCCGCTCTGGCATGGGCACCTCCCCACGGGCTGCGAGTGGATCTCTGCATCCCCTGCGGACCCCATGGGTTTCAGGGGCACAGCTGCTGCATCATGGCCTGCACCATGGTGTGCAGAGGAAACTCAGCTCTGGTGCCTGGAGCACCTCCTCTCCTTCCTTATCCACTGACCTTGGTGCCTCCATGTTGTTTCCCTCACGTGTTCTCACCTTCTCCTCTGGCTAGAAAAAACTCCATGCCCACTTTGTTTTGATTTTCTTCTTAACTATGTTATCACAGAGGTGTAAACAACATCTCTAACTGGCCCAGGTTTGGCCAGCAGCATGTCCATCCTCGGAGCCATCAGGGATTGCCTCTGCTGGACATGGTGGAAGCTTCTCACAGAAGGTGTGGCCCCCCTCTACAAAATACCAGGTCACGCAAAACCAACACAGCCATGCTGGGTTCACTGGGCACTCTGTACTCAGGCAGGCCTGCAGTCACCAGTCACTGGGGCACCCTTCTGCCAGGGGCCTGACCCAGATGCCTAGAAATTTTTCACAAGCGACTAAATTATTATTTTTTATTGTGGTGAATATTTCTGGAAAAAACCCAAAGGTTATGTCTCAGAAAGCCAGATGAATGGTAGCCCTACTGACAGCAGAAGGGGGAATTAAGCCTCCTGTTAAACCTTCTACGTGTCCCAAACCAGTAATTTTCACTTTTTCCATTTGCTCCAGTGAATCTGTCATGAAGAAGGACAAACACACAAAGAACAGATACAGCTACTTTTGGAAGTGGAATTTACATCTCTGACTCAGAAGTTAAGTTTTACATGACAATGACATCCAGCAAATAAGAAATTCTGAAGAACGGGGAGAGCCAGTTTAGGGGGCAGGGCGGAAGCATACTGGAGCTGAGCTTTGGTTTGTGTGAATATGTATATGTGTATGATAACCAGCATATCTCTCAAATAACAGGATTTGTTGTGGCTGCCCCATCCCTGGAAGTGTTCAAGGCCAAGTTGGAGATGGCTTTGAAGAGGTGTCCTAGGCCATGGCAGGGGCATTGGAAACAAACTCTCTCTAAGGTCCCTTCCAACCCAATCATTTGATGTTTGTGGGTTTAGCTAAATGGATTATGCCCTATGTAATCCTGATATACACCAACTGAAATACTGTATTAGTTGGGAGGGTTTATATTTTTTTCCTTTCTTCAAGATGGAAGGGATGGTAGAACAACAAAGGGAGTGACTGCAATCAATTTTTAATAAAATATTCTTTAAATTTATTCTGTTGGATATTTTTTCTCTAAATGTGCAGAAGCATACTGTGCAGTGCATCACAGCATGGCTGAGGGTGAGTCTGTTCAAGAACTGATCTGCCAAAACTCTGAAGAAACCATAATTAAAGTTACAATATTTCTTAACCAAGGGGACATGCTGCTTGATTTCCTGGTTTGTTTGCTCCTCAAAATCTACTCTTTATTTAAAAGAGCCTACCTAAAGTCTTTTAAATTTTGCCAAGCCTTGAAACATGCACACACAGAAGTTGTACCTGAGAGCAAGCCCTTTGCAAAAATACCTAAAAATAATTGTTTAGATGTTTGAAGAATTTTATATAGGACCATGATCTTTAATGTACAGAGTATGCTACAACACTTAGGATGAATGTGACCTGACATAAGCAATTAAAGTTTCCTATAATAAATCATAATATTATTAACTGGAGGTTAGATATTTAGCCAATCTGTGGCATCTCTGTTCATTCTTCCTGTGTTTCTATGAAAAACTTAATTCTTATGCTTAGAGGAACATAACCCATGTAATCTATAAAAACACAAACCACTTTTCCAGCTAAATGTTTCAATCCCTGAACAGCAATAAACTCACAGAACTGAAAGAGACAAAACATCAAGTCATAATTTCAAAATCTCTGCAGAGGAATTCCAAAAGAACACATTACAATTACAGAAAATAATTTAAACAAAGTCCTAGCAATGGCATTCAACAGTCAAATTGATACCTAGGTAGGTTACTTGAAAGACATTTTCTTCCATGTTTAACCTTTGTGAACCCTTAATTTATGCAAACAGGCCTGAAGAGGAAAAAAAATACTGTAATTTGTGGCACTGTTTTGTTCAACAAAAATATTTCTTTGGAAGCCCATCTACTCCACAGGTTAGGAAAGGAACAGAAATTCCAGAACCCTGCCTCATGATTTCTTAAAATTTCCTTCCTAAATCTCAATTCTACACAATAAACTATCACGTTTAAATCCAGCTAAAGAAAAGAGCAAAGCAAAGCAAGGAAAGTAGGTATTTACTAGTTTATCCTTTATTGAAGAAGTAGTCCAACCGGAGACAAGCTCATGCTCTGAAGCTGGTCACAGAAAAGGATTTCCAAATATACCGACACATAAAGTCCAAACACATCTCCACATTATACCCATGATTAAGCAACAGCCTCAGCATCATGTCACCATTCAAAGAATACCAAATGCACTGGGAAAATGCGTATCATTAAGCAACAAAATTAGCAGTTGACATCTGCTCCACAAGATAGGAGTAGCTTTACAATTCCATGGCTGTCAGCTCTCACTGCTACAAGAGCACAGTTTAAAGGACTCTTGTATTTTGGATCTGCTCCTGCTTTGAGCAATATTTTGGTGCAAAAAATCTCATTGTCAGAAACAGCACAATAAAGTGCAGTTTTCCTTTTGTCATTTAAGGATGTGAAGTTACTTGTTTGGATAAGAGTGCTGACACCCAAACCATTTTCAATGATGAGCTCTAGACACTGGTTCTGGCCATCTACAGCTGAGAGAACAGTGCTTAACCCACTTTCCTGGATTATAGTTTGGGATGCGGCTGCAATGAGATACTTCCTGGCCCTAAAAAACTGAACACAACTAGGCAGGTGTGACTTTCCTGCATGAAGAAAACAACCCTCATCCAGCTATATTCTGAATTACCAGCTAAACATTTTACAAAATATTAAAAGACAGCAAAAGACAGTTTTTAGCACTGTCAAATACAATGTTTCGTTCAAGTTGTTTCAGTGGTTTTCACTGAATTCTAAGGAGAATGTTTTGCATTTTGATTTGTTTATGCTAAAAGAAAGTTAATTAAATCTAACACAGGTACTTCTGAAATATAAATATATATAAATATATATTGATATATATTTGCAAGTTTACTACAGCCATCTGTGATGTGACCTTGTGCCACACTGTTTCATAGAGAAAATGTAAAGTCCAAGCTCATACTCACACATAATGCCTCTCACAAGCCGATTTGGGCACGGGAGGCAGTTCTGCCTCGTTAGGCACATTACCATTTCTTCCGTATTCCAAAAGCAGGGCTGTGCAGTCTAGATCACTTCCTCCAGCTGCTTTAAGCAGTACTGATGCACAATCGTCTGCTAAGGTCTTGACATCTCCACCCTGAAGGAGAATACAGAACTTATATTTACATCCAAAGTGATTTGTAGATCATCATAAAAACAAACCCAGAGTACCTTCCTCTTAATTTTCATATCTATTTAAGACAAAACTTAACTAAAACAAGAAATAATTTTTGTGGCAAATATAAAACTCAAAGGCAAAATAAGAGGTGCACAGATACAAGCTCAAGTGCTCACCTGAGAAGGCTCTGCTTTGACTGTAAGAGTTACAACAGAAGACTTTCAAACTGGCATATTTAAAAAATACTTCATTTCATTAATTAATACCAATATAATTCCATCGGTGAAAGGAAGGATAGGATGGATGGAGGGAGCATTTACCTTTCTACTGAAAGGTCTTCTCATCAGAGTTTTAAAATTAAAAGGAGTAACTTAATCAGGTGCATCATCTATTAAGTGTGAAGCACCCAATCCTCTTTTTCACTGAAACTAGGATTAAAATGTATCATGCACAACAATATCTACATCCACATTTTCAGTGTTAAGTGACAGAAAAACATAAATAGCATCACATTAATAATACACTGATGACAGATCTCACTTTTAGGAGTTTGTGTAAAGAAAAATTTAGGAAATTAAATTATCATTATAAGGGGAAAGACCTTTAATCAGCTCTCGTTAATTCTTTGCAGGATTTATTGAAAGCAATGGCTGAAAATAGCTGGAGTTTCACAGACTTACAATTATTGAAAAGAACTGAAAGCAAGATGTTTCAGAAGAACCCCTTATAAGTGCCTCAGGCCTTAAAATGGGGTTTTTACAGTATTTGCATCTGATGAAAGTTAATAAAAAGTCAGATAACTGAATAT
The DNA here is from genome assembly GCA_013397895.1 of Origma solitaria. NCBI lineage: Eukaryota > Metazoa > Chordata > Aves > Passeriformes > Acanthizidae > Origma > Origma solitaria. The sequence goes on from VZRL01002459.1 coordinate 1,012,177, forward strand.
TTCAATACTGATAATTACATTATGGATTATATTTTCTCATATTAATTTCCCAGATTTATTGTCTTCAGAATCATGAAGATGTTTTGATATTTAACAGAAACTGGAAGCTAATATAGCTAAATTACTCATGTATAGTAAAACTCATTTAAGTCTACCAATAGCATAAAATCTTCCAAAGAAATCATCTTTCTTTAGAGGGGGTTATTACAGCGCAGTTGAAGCTTGTTTTTAGCAGAAGATGGGTGGGAAATGAGATGAGAGGTTTTTCAAAACACCTACCTACTCCTCAAGAAACCATCTGATAAAACCAAAAATCTCCACTAACCTCCAGATCTCCAGGAAAAGTACATTCCAGTTAAAACAATCCTTGTACAGTAAGATGGTTGAATAGAAAAAGGTAGCACCTGAACACACAGAAAAGGTATCTTGAACAAAAAAAATAGGTCCTCTTTTCTTAGAAACAGCTCAGCAATCACCTAAACCATAAGGAGCATCTTTAAGATCAGCTCATCACCTGAAGCATGAGGAGTGCTGAACAGAATGCTGGGTACATTTCCCCATGTGCTGGGCATTTAGTTTCATCTAAAATAATGACCAGCACCTAAACCACACAAGCCAACAGGAGTACTGGGAGGAAGCTCTGCCATTCATGTTGCTTAAACCCAGAGATAGAAGGCAGTTATCGATAAGAAGTGGACCTTCTCCTTTATTATTTGTGCTATTGGGATAAATGCCCTCTTCCAGGAACAGCTGCATATTTTCTACAGAGCCAGCTTTTGCTGCCAAAATTAATGCTATTTCTCCATTGAATGTTTTGTATTCCCACATTGATTCATAAGATGTTAGAGGTAAGAAAGTGAAAAAAGATAAAATTAAAACGTGAGGCTGTTAACACACACACATATACCAGAAATCCTTAAATGCTAAGTTTTTATGAAAAGTACTTGTAATTGTGTTAACCTAACTAGTACTGCCAAACACACTGCACACTGAATAGTAATTTTTGCTTTGTCTGTAAGTTTCTGAACAAAATGTTAAAAATGGTCCAAGTTATTTATTTACTGGTGTAAATTGATGCAATTTTTCCAAAACCAGAAAATTTGCCTGAACATTTGAACAACATAAACAAGATGCTCCATAGAGGACTTGATCATACTTTTTTTAGTAAACAGTTCTAGCCTGTCGGTGTGTTTATTGTTCTATGTTTCTTTGCTATTCCCCTTATCTTATGGGATATTTTAACCTTACTTGCCACCTAAAGTGACTTCAGATATATCTGGGATTGGCCAAACTGCAGCCTCAGGCAGTGGAAATCACTGTCTTTGATCAGTTTCCTCCAAAGCATGTCAGGTTCACAAGTTCTTAAAGCCCAGATATTTGACCTTAGAAACTTGAACAGATAAACATGATGCAGTTGAAAAAATAATAAGCCAAAAGCTCAGATTTGCAAAGGGACTATTTTATTTTATTTTGTTTTAGGGATTTTACCCTGCTTCATGGATGTTACAATTTTCATATTGCTCTCACTAGGTGATACGATAAAATGGTCCCATCTCGTGCCATTAATTATCACTTTTAATGGTCCATAATATGTTAAAACCCCCTAAAACAAACTACAAACATTGGTTTATCTTTAGACTGCCAAGGCACAGTCTATTAAAGAAGTCCAAGGACTCTGGACTCTCTGCACTACTTCTGCAGTTATGAAATTTAATGGCCATTCACAAGAGTTTGGTACACAAGGTCAGGGGATGGTCAAGCCATGCCAGCTATTATTTTCAAGGTGTGAGAGTCATTGAAATGCTCAGTGGATTAGTAACAGAGTATGTCAAACCTTTTCACTATAGTCATCAACTTAAATTCAGTCTGCTCATATCACCAACTGTAACCGTGGCTTATGTTCACTATGCTTTTTCCTCATGATATCACATCAACCAACCATCTTAGTAGTAAATTCTGATTATAGCTGGAAGGTCAGGAATGTTCCTCTTTACAGCCTCTTCTAGGTTTATGAAGTGTAAAATGCTGCCTTTTTATACTGTAAAACATACATAATGAAAAAGCCTTAAGTTAACATATGCCTAGCTGTATCTACCTAGGTTTTTCCACGTGAGCTTTGGGTTTTCACAGTTTCTCTGTTTGATTCAATCTTAGTGGCTTAACACATTTGTCCTTTCATCAGACTGATGTTGTTTTTTAAAAAAAGAATTTAAACTACTACTCCCACAGTTTGTGCAATCATGTGCTCTTTCTACCACACTGAACACTTATCACCCTCCAAGTATTGCACAAATACGAAACAATTATACTAAGCACCCGTTGGACGTTTTTCACAGAAAGATCATCATTCTAGTCATTCTGCAAATAGAGAAGGAACATTGGAAATGCTATTTGAAGGAAATCTTCTGAAATTTATTTTCAAGGGAAAGTGTTAATCAACTTTGTTTTTAGGCTAATTTCTGCATTACTCTTGTAAGCAGTAAGTCAGTCAAAGTACCATAGCCAATATTATAATCCCATCCACAAATACCTTACTACTTAGTATATTACGATAAAGCTTGCAAACCAAAATTAAATTAGTAAGGGCTTACAGTCAGATTGACTCAGAAACTAAAGGTCTCTAGGATTCAGATTCCCCCATAATACAGTTTCTCACCTCTTTCAATGTCTGCTGGAACCATGGCCTGGGTTTTTAACTGCAAGGAAAGAAACTTGAAGGAAAGTGTTAAAAATCTCTACTTCAATCCCACTTTCTCTGAAGGAAAAAATATACAACTTTGGTCTTGAGTGACATCTCTGAACACAAAAAGAAAAAAAAAAAGAGTCAAAGTATAATAAAAAAATATACACAGACACATTTTTATTTGGGGCTTAGAAGAACAGACCTTTATGTTGTTCATATAGGATAAGCTTTTCTGAAGGTTCTCTTTTCCTTCCTATTGTGTCCCTAGTCAAAGTTTCAGCACATCAGTCCAAAAGAAGATTTAACACATAAGTTAGACTGATGAACTGGTCATCACAATGTGGATGTAGGTACACTCTCCCTCATCTCTTGTGGGCAATGCACTCCACTGACAGGCAGGAGAATTCTGAGGCAAGGTTCTTTTATGCATTTTTCCTCTCATTTTCATAAACACTTCTCTAATTCTGATGGCACCTTAAAGCTTCAATCATTCAACCCACAAATACACTCTTGTTATGAACACTCACAAAGCCTTTAGAGAGCAAAGACAAAATCTCTCCAGGACTAGCAGTTTCAGAAGTATATACCAATGAACATAACTACAACCTCAGCCTGCCATCAGCTAAAAGAGAAGTACATTTTAGGATAGTATTTCACTGGCAGGTTAGAGGTGCTCCTAATGAAACTGAAACAGTTAATTTAAATAAGATAATTTATTAAGGAATAATTTGTAATGTTCATAATCTCATTTCCTCCACAACAGATTTAACACAAAAGTTACCTTCCCTTTCTTCACACCTTTCATTTTGAAAACTCTCCAGTTGAAGACTTCATGCCATTGATAAAACTTTTTAAATGAATCATGATCACCCTATTAGATCCACATGGATGGACCTTCATGCCCTGCAAGCCTTACAGAATTTGGTGTCCTTAGGAGAACTGAGAATTGTTATATTACAGCCCTCCATATTATATTTACCCCAGAGCCTGAACCAAAAAAGGCACCCGAAGACTTTTGCAGGCCTTAGATCAGACCCTCACATTACAAGCACTCTGAAAAAAAAGTCTGGTTTAGTGTATTACAGAATCTTTTTAACGATATTCACATATGGTCTAGTCTTGTGAGATTATCAATATCCCCCCAACACCAGTGTTTGCAGGAAGAGTTAAGAACACTAACCAAGACAGTTGTTTAGCAATAAAATTGTTTTATTTTCATAAAACTGTATTGCCTTTCTACTACTCTTTTCTCTCTGAAAGATCAGAAGAATAAATAAGTTTAGAGACCATCACAGAAAATTTTCTCTGGTCATGTACTTTCCAAACCAATGTGGTCAGCTTTCTCCCGCTTTGCTACACTCCCCTGACTGATTATGCCATAGGCATCATAAACCTCTTTTTAAACATGAACTTAAGCAGAAAGGTCTCAGGTGAGCAATGTTTCAGAAATGCTGTGTGTATTGTTTTCAAATTATCTTATCCCACAAAAACTCATGTATTATAAAATTATCAAGTTGGAAAGGTAGCAGGTGACTGTGACAGGGTGGAGTAAGGATAAGGCAAACAGCTCCCCACAGCACAAGTGCTGGACACACTGCCAAGGGTCTACACGCGCTTCGAGAGCCTGATTTGCTATATCACTGCTGGTAATACACTGCGCTGAGGGGACAAGGTCTGACCAAGGCATGGATGTTCCACAAGGATCACAGAGGAACATAACAGCGTCGCTGGTACACTGAGCAGCAACAGAAACATCCCTGCTACATTACGTGATCTGGCAATGAAAAGGCTAAAGAGCTCAGCAGGAAAATCTTATTTCATTCATCCTGGGCAGCTCCTCAATTGCCAGACCTATACATTAGGTCACTGGAAACAACTAGAAATACTTACTCTGAATGAGTTTTAGTTTGTTGCATTACAAATAATATATTCCCTAAACAACATTATGAGTAGCCTGATATTTTTCTGATTTTTTAATATTCATGCCTGAAAAACTAGATATTACTTCTTGATGTTTTCCTTAAAAAACGAAAACAAGTTTTGCTCTCTAAATTACTGTTTTTTCATGAGAAAAAATATGAACTACTTGCTAATCATGGAAGTTGCATTTTTCTTTGGAAAGAAGTGTATCAGGTATTCATCACTTTTAAACATATAAAGTTATGTGAGAGTTAATGTTATTCTGATTTCTTATCCTTAAAATAAACTAGACAATCTTAGCTTTACTCTATAAATAGAAGGCCCTTAGGTATGCCCAGATATTATTCATAGCAATAAAATAATTGACAGCAATCTAAATTTGGATTCAGTCTCTTAAATACTACATTTTTAAACTATTTCTCTGTTAGTCTAATTGGCAAACATACCACAGTCTCACCATTTCAAGCCATTATCTTGCCAGTATTACTCTGGGGCCTGCATTTTGAACAGCCAGGAATGGTGCCCTGCAAGCTGAGGTGTCCTGTGATACTTCTAAAATTAAATAAGCAGTTGCTAGATAAATTAAGGCCTGACCTTGTACAACTGTAACATAAGCAGACTCGACCCACAGGAAAGTATTACACATGACTTCTCTAAAATCTCATCAAATGTAACACGAGGTCTGGGGGGTATAAGAAGATTATCTGTGCCCCCATTGGTTAAACAACTCCCATTAAGAAAATTAATTATTAGCCAGTTATTCTCAAGGGTTACATTAACAAAATCTGGGAGCATATTTACATAAATCACAGCAAATCTGAGAAGGTTTAGCCTTTAACCAGTTGCAGATCCCACCATATTACATCACCAAACACTTATCTCTGTCTCTGAGGCTAACATGATAGAAAGCTTTCTAGATTAAATGACGAACAATTACAGTATTTATTTAACTAGTTTAATAACTCAAAACTGGACAAAGAAGCAGGAGGCATGGCACCACAGACAGCAGTGATGCAAAAACAGAATAACCCCAGAGTAACATCAAGAACAGTAGCACCCAGCAAGTTAAACCCAGATATGGGATGAGGAAGAAGCTGGAAACATCACTGATCCAAAACCTCTGTCTTGTTCTGGTATTAACCAATTTGCTACCATTTTTAACATAAAGAACAGACAATAAGGGTACACAAGAAACTGAAACCCCCCCCCCCCAAACTTCCAACTTCTCTTTAATTGTCCTAATAAAATGAAATTTTACACTGTGAACTCTCCCATGACCCTTGACTCACTTGATTTATAGAACCATAAAAGTGCAAGCTTAACTAAGGCACTACATGCATTTCAATCTTTGGACACAAGATCAACAAAAACATTTAATGATGATAAATAATATTCACTGCAACTTTTTTTGCTTGTGCAACCTAACTAAAAGAGGTATGCCCCTAAAAAACCCAGTATAACAGAAGCAGACAGGAACAGTGCTGAGATCCTGCCCTAATGTTGGGTATGAACAGAAATATATTATCTAATTAAAAAATGAAAAATATGTATTTATAATACATATAAAGAACACAAATGTTTTAATTATTTACTTTGAGTTCTTTCATTTCCCTTACATAACCAGTACAGCATCAGAATTAGAACATATCCACACTATAAACATGGTACTAGTTTTATTTTCAAATATTTTTAATAACATTCTGCATTCTGCATAAAGTGCCTGATTCCACTCTTATATAATTATTATATAAAGTCCATCAATTATGTTCCATGCAGAATAAATAAGACTTTGTTTAAATACCAAATCATGGCAATTAGAGATATAGTAGCATGAGATAAATTCATTGGTGAGACAAACACGGGACGAGGAGCTACAGCAAATCCTTTGTAGGGTGTCTACATTCTGAATATTAACACAGGATAATTGTCCTAACAGAATCCCCAGTGCAAAACAGATAATAAATAAACTGTGAAATGCTGTGTGGGTGGACTGGGGCTTTTCTTGTTTGTTTTCAAAATCAGGTACTTGGTGATTGTACACTGATAATACTTCGTAGGTCCGGCCTTTGTTATGTTTTAAAATAAAACATGTATTGAAACAGGGTTTGACCAATTTGGAGAACTTCCCACAGTATCCCTTTGGGATTGATTTCACTACCATTTTCATCAACAAGGCCTATTGTTTTCCCCGCTGTGTTAGGATGTGGCAAGGAGACCTACAATCTTAGGCTGTCTAAACAGAACTACTGCTTGAACGATGATAACTGTGTTAAAAGATCACCTGGCACAGAACGATTTTTGCTGTGGTCTGTTAGTAGGATCAGGAGATAGATCATCCGGCTGGACCATCAGAGAGGCTGGAAAATACAGGAGAGGTCCAATTAAAAAAAAGGCACAAACTTTTAAAGACTGTCATTTTGGAAAGATAGAGTTTCAGTACCTTGGAAAGAAACTCCAGGTCTTTCCGATCAATTGCAAAGAACTCAGAAGTGGGGAAGAACAAACCATGAATTCAGACACAAACTGTATGAACCACTTTGCTTTAGTTGCCGATTGGTGGAAGTGCATGTTTTATCAAAGGACTGGCTTCAGAGAGAACTCAATGATACTCTGAAACTCAGTTTGTTGAGTTTGCTTTCCAGTTAAGGAAAAGAGGAGCTCAAGAGCAAAGGAATTATAAAGAAAAATTTGTCCAGAATAAGATATAAACTTACACCACAATTATTATAAAGCATTACTCACTACACAAAACTCACTCTTTAAGTTAGCAACTAACTAGGCATAAGACTTTATAATAGAGGGACAGCTGGATATTCAAACCAACATCATGTTCACCAGTACAAATAATTGAAACTGTCTTTTCACTGCTCTTTTGTCCCGCTGTCTCTATCTCAAGCCCGTAATTGAGTTTTCTATTTTCTGTTTTCTGTGTATTTCTGTTTTAGAGCATTTTCTCTTCGGTAAGCGACCCCATCACACGAGAAACAGGACGCTGCACCCACCGCTGCCCGGGACCGCCTTTCCCCACAGCGGCCAAGGCGCACGCGCTCTGCCGCCCGGCGGGCCGGGGCCGCTGCGGCGCATGCGCAGCACGGCGCCCTCCGCTGCGTCCTCTGAGGGCGCCGCGAGCGCGGCCATGGCGGGGGCGCTGAAGAAGGTGAGGTGCCGCCGAGGGCCTTGAGCCGCGTCCTGCTCTTGCGCGGGGTGGTCCTTTCTGCGGAGAGGGCAGGGGGTGTCCGAGCCGCGGGGTGAGGTGGCGCACCCTGCGAGGGAAGGGCCGAAGGCAGCGCAGGGCCCGGGTGCCCTCCCCGGCCCCCGGGGGTGACGGGCCCGCGGTGCGGGGCGGCAGGAGGTGGGGGCGCCGGAGCTGCCCCAGCAGCGCTTGGTGGGTATCAGGCACAGCATCGCCCGCGGGTCGAAGGCGGGGATTGTGCAGCACTGCTCTGCACTGCGGCGCCCTCACCTTGAGTATTCGGTCACCGTGATGTGAGGTTATTAATCTATTAGAGGGCATCCAAAAGAGGGCAACGGGGATGGTGAAGAGCCTTGAGGGGAAGCCCTGTGAGGAGCGGTTGAGGTCACTTGGTCTGTTCTGCCTGGAGAAGAGGAGACTGAGGGGAGACCTCATTTTAGTCTACACCTTCCTCATGAGAGGAAGAAGAGGGGCAGGCACTGATCTCTTCTCTGTGGTGACCGGTGACAGGACCTGAGGGAATGGCCTGAAGTTGTGTCAGGGAAGGTTTAGCTTGGATATTAGGAAAAGGTTCTTCACCCAGAATGTGGCTGGGCTCTGGAACAGGCTCCCAAGGGAAGTGGTCACAGCACCAGCCAGAGCTCAAGAAGCATTTGGACGGTGCTTTCAGGCACATGGTGTGAATCTTTGGGATGGTGCTGTTGCAGGGCAGGAGTTGGACTCAGCGATCCTTGTGGGTCCCATCCAACTCAGGATATTCTATGATTCTGATTCTGGTAAGGTCAGCTGCTCTCTCTGGCCAGAGCACTGGACTCTGGGGTTGTGGGCATACGACAGGAGGCTGGGCTGGTGTCACAGAATGGTCCCCGTCAGGTGCATATTGAGTCAAAACAAAATTATTAGTGTAGAAATGGATGCTTAGGTGTGTTAAGTATGTTTATGCTTTCTCTGCAGACCACTGGACTTGTAGGATTGGCTGTAGCTGAGAACCCTCATGAGGTATGTAAAGTGTCTTGTTCTGTAGTTAATGGAAACTGTCAGTGACATCTAAGGTTTTCGCGATGGGTTTGTATGTGTAGGTATGCTGTGTACCTTAATCTGGTGCCAGCTTAATGAAACACTTAAAACTGTCCACAGTGATTAAGGTTTAATGCATGTTGTTATAAGTTGTTTTACATGTGTGCTTTTTGTGGCATGCGCTGATTTCAAAAACTTCTCTTGTGTAAGTACTTTTATCAACCAATATAATTCCTACTTCAAAAAGATTTTTCTGCTTTGCTATGTTGTGTACTGAAATCGTTTCTACTAAGTATAATTTATACTAAAGGGATAGCCTAGTCTTAGATGATAGAGGCTAACCATGTGGTGCAAAGCCACATCAAGGCCCTGTGATGGCAGGCAGTGTTGAGATTGGAATGCTTCAGTGCTACTTGGGAACTGCATTGGGTGGTTCTTGTAGCAATATGTGGCTTTCTTTTTACCTCCTCAGGCTCAGTAATGTAAGCATGTTTGCCACATCATGCTTATTCAGGGGGTATTAGCTTTGAAAGAGCTTTAGTAATTTTTTAAGTTACCCACTTTGAAATTTCTTATTATACAGCAATTCTATTTCAAAAATGCTTTTGACTCCAATACTTAAGAATGCTGTCAAAAGGAATGATTAAAAAAAACCTCACTGCTGTTTTTTAAAAATTACTCTAGCTCAGTCTACAGCCTTGTCAGGCACCTTCTGGTTGAATGTCATACATTTTTGTTTTTTCAGTGACCTAAAGCCAAGAGTAAAGAACTTTAGTTGAAGTTTAGATTCTTTGCCAGTCTTCTTTTTGTTTCCTGTTTTTTCTTGTATTTCTTTTAACATTCTGCTTCTATTTCTTATTGTTCCTGTAGGACATCCATTCCTTGTCAGTTAGATACAATTACTCAGTCCAAAAGTGCCAGTTTTTTCCAATGTGTCCTTTATCCCTGCATTTAAATCCAGCAATAAAAGTTTCAGGTTTAATTTAAATCTATTTGTTACTCAGAACTTTGCACCAGCATGAGGAGAAGTGACAAAAACCCCTCCATTTTAATCTCTTTGTATCTTCCTCGGGTAAATTTTCAATATCTGATGGGTTAGACATAAATTTGTCTCTCTCTTTTTTTTTTTTTTTATTTTAAGAGCACTTTACATCATTTTGCATCAAATTTGTTCAGATTGCAACTGTCTTTGTTTTTAACTTTTTTCCTTTTTTTTTTCTTTGTGGAATGTTACCATGGTAATTTTTCAGTCCTGATAAATCTGTTTTACCCAAGATGGAGTTCAGTGCCTCAGACTTAATTTTTAGTTAACCTTCCGCTTCTGGATTGAATAGCATACTTCGTGTATAAATAGTAAATGAGTAGGTTTGGTAGGAGAAGAAGTTAAATAACTGTAGTTGTGTATTTTAACCATGTCTTGTGATCACTTCAGCGCCTGCGAATACTGTACACAAAAATCCTTGGCGTCCTGCAAAACATTCCCAAAGATGCAGCTTATAGGAAATACACTGAGGAGATTGTAAATGAGCGATTTGATTTGGTGAAAAAGGTAAGTACAGTGCTATTTCTTTAATGTTGCACATGAAGAAATTTCATACAATAATAAAAATTATTTTTGGAGTTCCTGTGTGTTTTTCAGGTACGCATGTAACTTTCAGATATCAATTCAGAAACAATTGAAGTATCAAGGTTTATGTTTGTTATTGACTGGGATATTTTGAAAAGGAATTGAAAAGCATATGAAAAGGAATTGTTTATATCCTGCTGATGTTCTGTGAAAATTAGAAGCAAACATAGGTTTTTTTGAAAGATTCATAGAAAAGTGGTGATTTTCACACCCTTGCACAGAAAAATGCATGTACTTTTCCCAGTGTAATATCTTAGCGTAATCCTTGCCTTCAGTATTTAAACCCACTTTTTGTTACATTTAACTATGCAATACTGGTGTTGTGTGTTTTAGGTGATAATTGAAAGGTTGCATATAATTCTATAAAAATCGAAGAAAAAGACTTTTTTCCAAGATATAAAACAAAGCCCTTATCTGCTAATACTTCTTTGGATTCATTAAATAGCATTCATTCTTTGTGTTTAACTTTGAGGGTTTCATGTTAGCTTTTCAGTAACAAATGAGTGTGAGATTTCTTTGATAATGTAAAATGATACAAACCAGTCGTTCTGAGGAAGACTGGAGTGTGATCTGGTTAAATTACTGTTTTCATGCTTTTTATGGGCTTTCTTCTTCTCAGTAAAACATTTTTTATATGTATTTGACCACACAGGAGACTGATGTGCAAAAACTAGAGGACAAACTGAATAGTGGACAGATAGAAGAAGTCATTGTACAGGTAAAGAGGGGAAATTTAAGATTAGGTACAAAAGTAGCAGTCTTTTTTAGTGCTCCTTTGGCTCAGCTTCTGTTCAGAAAATTGGCAGTTTTGCGTATCTTCTTTTGCTGCAAAACAAACAAGAAAAAGCCCCTGAAAAAGAATTGTTATATAGTGATTGGGATGGCCATGCTAAAATTTAACAAATTAACCATTGTTTCTTGTATTATGCTTACAGATATTCATGTATACTTATATTGCTTCTTACAGAGTCTAAATGAGTGAAAAGGGCAGAAGAGGATTGAATAATATTGGGGGATAATCCAAATAGAATGGAAAATGTCATGAAGTTGTCATTGGGAATGTCTCGCTGAATAGACTGACTGTTTGAGTATTTGGGGATGATTCAGGTTTTTTTAAAAACAAATGCCCAAAACATACAGTTCCTTTGATATTTATAGGTGAAATTTGTGGTAGTCTGTGATCATGATAGATAGTGATGTCACTGAGATAATTAACTGAAATAGAGGTAATTTAATATTTTGGCAATTGTATAGAATTTAAGACTTTGTGTATGGTGTTTATTAACAGGCTGAAAATGAGCTGTCCTTGGCAAGAAAAATGATACAGTGGAAACCATGGGAGCCTCTAGTTGAAGAACCTCCTTCTGACCAGTGGAGATGGCCAATATAAGTTTCAAAGTGGTGTAACCTCTTGAAAGTAAAAAGAAAAAATTAATTATTAATCTATTGTTACCAACAGTTGTCTTTAAATTAAAGATAATCACTTCATTAAAATATATTTTGTCCACTTATATTTAGCAATCTAAAGACTGCTGCCAATTTCTTGCAAAAATGGTTTCAAGAAAATTCGTTCTGGCATTTCTACAACCTCTGGTTTATTTACTTTTTTTTCATTTTATATGAACAGGGTATTTGTGCCTCACTCTGAGTTTTTTTTTTAATCTCCATCTGTATTTTAAAAATACAGACATTACAGGCCACTTGAAATCAAATCCAAGTTATAGAAAAGTACGATGATTTTGTCCCACGTTTGGTTGCATATTTTTGCTACCCCCAACAGGATCTTTACGGCTGTGCAGGTACTGCAATGAGAGATCTAACACTTCCCGAAAAGTAACATGTTTTTAGGTTTCAGCTGAATCCCTGTTCTGAACTGGCTGACTTTGCTGCCCACATAACTAAACACTTTCTTGACTTGCGGGAGGTACTGGGAAGGCCAAGATTGGAGAGGTGAGGGGGAGAAAGAAGACTGCTACTCAAAGTGATGGCAGCAACAGGTTTCTTGTTAGCAGGTAGGTTACCATACTTGGCATAACACCTGTGGCACAAGCTTTGGTACTGGGATCTTACCAAGTCTTTGTGTAGACTTGTATTGGTATATTACTGAGTCACATTTTGAGTGTTAAGTGTTGCAGTAAATGGGGTGACATTAGGCTGGCTACTGGTCACTAGTTGGGTCCCACGGGGCTCCATCTTAGGCCCAGTGCTCTTTAGTATCTTCATTAACAACTTAGATGCAGGACAGGAAGGGATATTGAAGAAGTTTGACAATGACACTAAACTGGGAGGAGCTGTTGGCTCCCTCGAAGGCAGAGAGGCCTTGCAGAGAGACCTTGACAAATCAGAGAGATGGGCAATCACCGACCATATAAAGAGAGGTAAGTGCCAGATTCTGCACCTAGGATGCGGCAACTCTGGATATATGAACAGACTGAGAAATTAAATGCTGAAAAGCAGTGCCGCAGAAAGGGTCCTGGGGTCCTGATAGATAGAAAGTTGAATATGAGGCAGCAGTATCCTGGCAGCCAGGAGGGCCAGCTGTGTCCTGGGAGGCATCAGGCACAGCATTCGCAGCCGGGCAGGGGAGGGGTGGGGATTGTCCTGCTCTGCTGTGCTCTCCTCTGCTGTACTCTGCTCTGGGGCAGCCTCACCTCATGTGCTGGGAGCACTTTTGGGTGCCATAAGAAAGATAAAGAGCTATTAGTGAGTGTCCAAATGAAGGCAAGGAAATGGTGAAGCACCTTGAGCAGAAGCCATACAAAGAGTGGCTGGAGCCACTTGGTCTGTTCAGTCTAGGGCAGAGGAGACAGGGGAGACTTTACTGTGGTCTTCAACATTCTCAAAAGGGGAACTGGAAGAACAGGGACTCACTCATCTCTGGTGACCACAGAACAGCAAGAAGCTGTATCAGGAGAGGTTTAGGTTTGATATTAAGAAAAGGTTTTTCATCCATCTGAAATTAGCTCAGCTGGTTAAAGCATGGGGCTAATAACACCAAGGGTGTGGGTTCAATCCCTGGATGGGCCATTCATTTAAGAGTTGGACTTGATGATCCTTGTGGGTTCCTTCCAACTCAGAATATTCTGTGACCTGGGAATTCAGGATGTTCTATGATTCTTTTGAAAGCTTTTGTTTAGAGATTTAAGCTTATAAATCCCAATTAAAATATCCAAACTAGACCTAAGGGTACAGTGCAGGTTTGCCTTTACTCATGTGTTTTTCAAGACCATTAGTGACATTCCTGCAAGTTTAAAGACAAGAATATAACTGTATCACAAAAACCTGCAGTTTAATAAACATTTATATATGCACTATTTTCATTACACAACATACTTGGACATAGCTGTTTTTTCATAGTTTTTAGGCTTATAAATTTACCTGTGACATAGTTATTATAAATTATTAATTACAGATTCATACAATATTTCATTTAATTGGTATTGGAGGAGTAGGCCAGTAGAAGAGAAAAACCATATTCCTAGGGTATTCACTCCAGAAACTATTTTGACTGCATTCTTTAGCATTACTTTTTCCCCCACCGTTATTACTATAGTTACAGAAATTTTTATATTTTGAAAATTGAAAAAGTGAAAAACACTTTGTTTCATTGGTTGGTTTGAAAGGATTTTTCTGTCTTGACAAAGTAGAAGCTGGGCTTTTCCTAAGTAGAGCCACTAGATGGCATTCCAGAAGAGGATTTTGCTGAAGTTAACAAACACAATTTTCACATGAGAAATATTAAGGGATTACAGACTTGAATGAGGGCCAATGCTGTCACATGAGTGATGAAAATTCATGGATTTAGGTAATAAGTATTGAGCTGACCTGAGAGGAACCAAAATAAATTTAAAAATCCCCAAAGTATGAATGATACTGGCATGAAATGCTGTAGTTGGGGTGAAGGCAAGTTACCAGAATATGGTGGCAGCTATTGGAATTCTTTCTACTCTTCCATAACTGAGACATTTGCTGAACTCTTTTCTTGTTCAGTTATTTTTTCCACTTCTAAAGATGTATTTGTCATGTTACTTAAAACAGCTCTCCTATAAGCTCATTAATTGTGCTCCAGGGTAGAGGAAGTTTTTTCTCGGCCCACTGCTGCGGAAATTTGATATATGGCCTTTTAAAACTGAGTTTCACTGATAAAAGCATACTCTCATCTTGCTTTCACAAATGCACATCTATGTTCGCAATACAGAACCTAATTTATTTCAAGATAAATATGCTAGGAAGGCATAATTTGAAGGCTGAATAATGATTTTTCTTGATTTTTCTTCTTTAATTGTTGGAAATACATAATGACGCAAAAGATTTTATCTGTTGTAATATGGTAATATTTAGAGTTAATAAACTTTAGATTTTTAAAGCACTTTGAGATCATCTCATTGCAGTCATCATGTGAGTGAAAAATTACTTTATCTGCAAGGATGGGACATAATAGAGACAGAGCCTGTTAGACCAGAAAAACAACTTGCCCATCGGCAGAGTTGAGTAGCAAGTACTGAGGGTTTTTTCATTCCTAACTTGCCATCAATTCTGCTTAACACACTGGCTGTGTTCTTAACCTGAAACCAAAACCAATAGGAGATGAGTGAAAGCTGCTTTTTATTATTATTTTATTGTTCAAGGCTTATATGCTATTTTATTAGAAAAATAATGAAAAATCATTGCAACTTGAAAATTACTTTGAATGTTTAATCGACTATATAATAGTGACAAAGTGACACAAATGACAGTATCTTTCTATAGGATTAATGGTGATCCTATCCTGGGAGTTCAGGTTTTAGGAAAAAGACCATTAGCAGTGGTAACGGGAAATTTCTGTGCTCTTGATGGGAAGCAGGCCCGCATTCAAGTGCCTAACAGTGTCCGTGAAACATGGTAACAGTGATCACGGCATACAGTTATTGACTATCGATATAAATTCAATGCCTGCTGAAATGCTTTTTCGGGATTCCCTGGCAGTGCAATACAGGACTGCATTTCACATCTGAAAGCTGTGTGAATTGACTGTGTTCTCTCAGTTTTCCTGTAGCATGCTGAAACATTTGCAGGAGTTGTATCAGAAATGGCATCTCAAACACCAGGAAATTCAAATTTACATGATTTTCATTCTGATTTACATGTCTTTAATTTCCACTTAACAGCCTCAGTCCTCACACCACGGCCCTTCCAGGGGAGAACAGCACTATTAGGCACACCCCATCTCACGGGTAGGCACTGCCACAGAGCTCGGAAGGGATTGTGTGTTGTGCGAGGGCTGGCAACACTCACGTACAACACCCTTTCACGATATTCAACAGTTCTGGGGGTTAGCACAACTTCTGCTACTATCTACAGTAGAAACTGTAAGGAAAAAGGGTGTTTTCATACTTGAGTGCCGCTATGGGCTGGTAAGAGCTCATCACCGCCCTGCTCAGGGTCACAGCGTAGCACGGCCACTGCGGGTGCCCCGCTCCAGGCCGCCAGCACGGGCTGCTGCAGCTCTTGTGGGGCTGGAGGGAAGCAGGGGAGACGCTCGTTCTTCCGCCCCGCTTCCCCCTCCCTCTCCTGCCGGCCCTTCCCGTCCGTGCTGCGTGTCCCGCCGGCCCGGCCCCGCTGCGCAGTGCGCACGCTCGTGGCCCCGGCCGCCCGGGCCGGTTGCCGTGGCTACCGCGCCGCCGCCGGGNNNNGCGGGGAGGGGCGGGGGTCCCACCTGTGACCCGAGCGGTGGTCGCGCCCAGGCCCCGGTGCGCACCGTGCCGGGGCCGCCCGCCCGCCCGGGCAGTTTGGCATCACCCGGCAGCCGGGCGCCTGCCGGAGCTGCGTCCCGGGACTTGCGGGTTTGGTTGTGGCTTTTTGTGCTCACGAATATGGGCTTAGGATTCTTCCAGCCCATTTCATTTCAGTGGCAAGTAGGAAAACCGTAAAGGTGTGCAGTCTCTGGGTAGTGACCTCTTGGACTGTCCTGCTCTATAGGCACAGAATGAGAGGTAAAAAGAACTGTGCCGGCCGCCTGCCTTGGAGTGTTAGGTTTGGTTAACACCAGCCAGAAGTGCTTTCTGTTTGGTGGAAGGAGAGATCTCATGCTGTTCTCAACAGGCCTTTCGGGAATACGTACAGGAAAAGCTTTTCAGTTACCCATAAATCTGGTAGTAGAAATGTGCTAATATGCAATTTTTAATAGATCCTGTGATCATTCTTGCAGAAAAGTTAAAAGTGTGCAGCCAATGCTTTAGGAAATGGAAGATGCATCAGGTAGTGGCCTTGAAGTTGTTACATCAGAAGGGTCAGGTGCAGAGCAATCACCTGCATCCTCACAAGGAAAAACAGTCGGAGAGACCAAGAATGGGGACCCAGCAGAGAAGCCTCTGCTTGCAGGACCTGCCCCAGTCAGCACATCAGAGAGTACAGCAAGTGGGACAGGTACAGAAGTTGTTAAAATGTTGGGCATTAGTGCTTTAAAGAGATATTTTTTTCTTCAACTTGGTTATGGCTGTGTGCACCCCCACACCCTCATTCTCTTTATGATTACTGGGGTTTTGTCCTGAAGTAATTTTTCAAATTCTCGTATAAAACATGCTTCAAAGATAAGAAATATATTCTTTATCTCAAGCTGTAGTAGTCATTTATAGATGGCATTTTACAGAAAGATCCTTATCTCTAGGAACATGTATGAGTAGATACACATATTCTGTATGTGCATTTAAATTAACACTTTATACTATATCCTAGAAATTTCCTTATTATTTTACCTTTCTTAGATTTTCCTGTAACTTACCTGCCACCCTTTTTATCCATGTCTTTCTCCCGCAGTCTCCCAAATGTTCCATCATTTCCTACACCCGTTCCTCAGTGTTCTGGGTATCTTTCGTCACTTCCTCTTCCCAATACAGGGCCCCATTTTCTTAGTTCTACAGAGCAGAAGGCAGCATATTCTGCTCAGCACATGAGCACAGTGAATAACAATTCCTAGTATGGACCTGCTGGCTACCTTCCTCTTGTCTGGGCTGCATTCAGATGCTCTCATTCTGAGTAGCTGGCTAGGAATGTCTTTATGTGGTGATGGTATTACATAAGATATCTCCTTTAAATTGTATGATAGTACTATTTCAGCTTTAAAATAGACTGTCTTTCCAGCTCAAAAAACTATGATTATGCTGTGTTGCAGTGTTATAATAAAATCATCCTGGGGTAAACTTGAAAGAGTTATTTATTTGTTTGTTTTGAGAAGCTTCTCAGGAATGAATTTTGGTTTTATTTTTAGCAAGCATGATTAAGGATAATGAAACACTTAGGAAGACTGGGCCGAATTCTTATGCAACTGTCCAGTCTCAGACTCAGGAACGTTTTCCTGGAAAAGTCGTTCAACAGGATTATCACTTGCCTGATGTCATAACTGTCAGAATACAAACAGGTAAATGCTGGTTTTGCACATGTATCAATACATATACAATTATGGTCTAATCTAGATGTGTTACTGAAAAAACAATATTTCTATTTTGGAACTTCCATTTTAACAGATCTGGATTCATTTCAAGAAGTAGTTGTAAAAATTGAAAGACCTACCTATAATAAACCTTTTCTGGGTGGATTTAGGAACATGTTAACAGGAGTGGAATTTCATAATGCAGGATCACAAACAAAACCCAAAAGACGACCTGACAAAGGAATTCAGTTATTTTGTAAGGAAACACAGGTAAGGGCTTTATACTGTTTTTTAGAATATTGTTTTTGACAAATAGAGTAGAATGTGGATACTATATCTGATAAGAAAGAGCAAATAAATCCAAAATATGTGTGCAAATGAAAGTATTTAGTAGATAAATATCATTAGTCTTGTGATTTTTATTACAAACGGCTAACTTTGCCACTTTCTGTAATGAGGAAAAAAAATATTTGTGTATTTTCTTCTAATCTGACATGCATTTTCTCCCCAGACAATTGTGACAAAAAATAAGCTACAACAATCAAGAAATACAACGTCAACACAGATGACTAAAATTGGCCTTTATGTGTCAAACATGACTGACAAACTAATAAGTCCTGGAAAGTATTTTACAGCAGAAGAATACCATAAACGTAGACTTGAAGCAGTAAGTCCTTATCTGTTTGAAACTATCTGTAAAGCAATGTATTATGAAGGTTATCTGAATATTTAATGAGTATTCAGAGTGTTCAAAGATTGAATTTAAAAGTGAACTGTAAAATGTCTTCTTATCCTCATCTTTTGTAATCTTTCAGACACAGGAGAAGCGTGTGTTTGCTCTGTGGTTTTAATGACATTTGACACCTTGCAACCTCTTACTTATTAAGAATTCTGAATTTATTGTTTTCTGCCTTAGAGTGACAGGTTTCAACGTAGAGCATTAAAGATTAAAACAAGCTTGTTCCTATAGCATTCTCGTGACCTCTTTGGAAGAACCTAAGCTACGTGCTTAACATATGGCCTGAAATAGATGGCGTATTGGGTTAGGATTTAGGAGATCTGCAGTCAGCTTTTGAGTTTTGTGTTCTTTGTCTGTTTGTTGTTTTTTTTTAAAATCAGACTTTATAGGTTACCTTGGGCAAACTGATCCATTTTGGATTCTGTTCAAGCTCCCTGCTTTGACACTGAGGTAGAAACAGGCTGTTCAAACACAGGCAATGGGTCTGTGGGGTTTTCTGGTGCACTGAGTTGCCTCATGAAGGCGATTAGATTACAGATTCTGCATATTAATTGTGCAGAGGATACCATTTAGGCATTCCATATTGCTTTTTGGAAACCATGTATTCTGTGACTGCACATCTAAATCAAGTAGGCCCTAAAACGTGTTAGGTGAAACACTGCCTTGTAAATGCTCTAGTTATTAATTTGATTGCTGAAAACACAGTCTGAATCCACCTGAATGGAGAAACAGTTGATTCCCCAAGTCTCTAAGTAGAATTTGTATTGGTAATTGTGTTTACATGGTTGGTATGATCTTTGAAATTTTCTGGGTAGAAGTTTTTTATAAGAACTTCTTTAATCTGTCAGCTTTAGCTGGTGGCAATAAGCATCTTGTAGAAGGGGAACCCAAGGAGGGAATAATTTCCTCAAGACTACCAATATGTTTTACTGTGGTCCTTAGTGACACTTACTGAAATCTGTAATGTATCTATAGGTAATTTATAATGCACAGTAGGGAGACATCAGCTTGGTGTTGGTTGGCGTTGATGAATTCACACAATGCAGTATCGGTCTATATTGAAATACTATATAAAGGCATATTCAAGAGAAGTTTCCGATTAAGATATTAGTAGAGACAGTGTAACTGTATTACTATGATTTTGTGTCTGATAGCTTTCAGTGCTGAACAATGCTTAGTATCTCATGGTATTGATCTCATGGTATTGCACTAAACTGTTTGTAGTGCAAGTGCTAACTCAGCTGGCAGCTTGTACAGTATCTTTCCTACATATTGTAGACATTTCTGTATGTCTCAATAGTCCTCAATAGCCACAGTTCGGGAAGGTAGATGATTTAATTTTCTTTTTTAATTTCTGTTATAACAGCATTAATAATTTCACTTTCATTATTTGTTTACAAATAAAATGCAGTTGATTTTGTGTCTATGTGTTGATTTTGGTGTCTAGAAATTTAAAAGAAATTTTGCAAATGTGTCTACATTCCCACTATGTAAATTGGTAGTAAGATAAGGAAAAGAATAAAAACAGCACATGGCAAAAGACATTTTTTAAGGGGAGATTTGAAAAAGAAAAATGGATATTTAAATGTAGTTTATATTTTGACTTTAATCTTTGGACCTACTTTCTCCGCTGCACTCACTGGTTAAATTCCTGCAGTACCTGAGTAATCATACTAGTGCTTTAACTACTAGTACATGACTGATTTTGTAACATATAAATTAGTTTCTCTACAAGACTAGTCTTAGAAAACATAGTTAGGGAGCTGGAGAAAAGAACAGTTAAGAACAAAATCCTATGCTGGTTTGTTTTAAATTCATGATTCTTTGGTATTGAATCACATATAGGTAGTAGTATTACAGAAGTATTTCCGTCGTTGGTATGCTAAACGTTTAGTTCAAAAGCTGACGGAACAGAAGAGGTTAAGGCTGGCATGGGAGGCACAAGAAGAATTATGGAAAAAAACTGAGAGAGAAGAAAAAATCAGAAGGGAGTATGAGAGAAAGCTGAACCCTAAAACAAAAGAAGACTTTGAGCTACTATACCATGACTTGGCATGTAAGTTTTCTTAAAGGGACATCTTTAAAGCAAGAAAACAGTACAGTCTGTTTAAAACAAACTTACATTTTTTACATGTTTTTATAGATACTTCCATGGCTTTTTTCCACTTACAGTGGAATTTGTTTCAGTTTAAAATAATTATTTTACTTTCAGATATTACTAGAAACAGAAAAAAGGCCTTGATGCTCTGTAAGCACTGTTCAGCAGTAAGTAAACATCCCTGTGTTATCAACATCCAGCACCTTACAAGCTACTATGAGTAAAAATTAACTCTATCACATCCAAAGCCAGTACACCTTTTTGGAAATAACTATAAAATAATATTTTATTTATATCTAAAGTTAAGGTCAACTAGAAGATCAAAAAGGGCTTTTTTAGATCAGAGTTACTTTGATCTTTTACTCTACGTTTAAGATGCTGAAAATTATGTGAAGAAATTAATATTAAGATCTGTAATTCATCATTAGCTATATACTTTCTTATAATGGATTAAATTTTTGCATAGAATTTTACAACATATGATGGAAGTTATTCTTTTTGTCTTAGTCATCTCCTACTGATGCTTTTTCTCCTTTCTAATTCATTCCATGTTTCACAAAACTGTGTTGTCAAAATTTTAACAACCTCTTAGGAGCTCTGCAGGACATCCTGAAAGACATACTTTTCCTGTTCTTGGAGTAGATGATGTCTAATACAGGCAAGCACCTCTAAACTTTTCCAGAAGAATAATGTGAATACTGCAGATAATTGACATAAAACCTTACAGGAGACTAATGTTGCAAATTGAACAAAAAACCTAGAGTATGTCCTTTTGGAAAAAATAAAAACAATCAAAAGCTGTGAACTTGTACCAGCATATAATGAAACAAGAAGACAAATTTTGGTTTTCGCAATGTCTCTTTTAAAGCCAGAGGCTTGCACTGTGACTTGTAAGAGTATGTTATCTTATGTGTTATCTAGGCTACAGAGCTTTATGGTCTAGCTCTCTGACAGTTTGGATATTGTAGTCCCTGTAGCAGGACTGACCTAATGGATTACCTACTTCATTGCAAAGCCGCCTGCCCTACCTTAAACCATCTCAGCTCTTTCTTCAGTGGTAAACTGAGTATAAATTTGGTGGCATGCGTTATTCATAGAGCTTAGGATCACGATTCAAGAATTCCCAAGTTATACACTAATCTTTTACTGCTGTCATACTTTGTGTGGCATTGAACAAATTGCTTTGTCTAAATTAATAAATGATTTATAAATATCACTGTTCGTGACAAATGTAAAAATTATTGCATGTCTTGAACTTTGCAATTGTTGGAATGGTATCTTCATGAGATTTGTGCTTTGTTTGGGGTTGTTTCCCCCCTCCCATTTTTCTTTGTAGATAGTTCGCTTTTCACTTCCCAAGAATCAAGCCTTTTTTAAAATGTAACTGACTAAATAATCAAAGCCAAGATACTCAAATAGTATTTTTTTCCTTGCCACTTATGAGAAGTCTTAGTATTTGGCATCTGATTTCCTGCAATATTTTCTTCAAGAAGGTGCTTCCAGGCTAATGTGCTATCAGATGTATGATCCTTTTTTCTTCTTTCTTTTTTCAGTGTGAAGAGTCTTACTTGCAATAGAAACAGCCAAGTTCAGTTAAAGTTATGAAGAGTGCTGATTTTCACAGTATTTTTAGATTTGAAACTTACAGTTATGCAAGTGTCTCTTGCTTAATTTAATGACTTTGGATTCACAAACAATAAAGCTTTCAGCTAAGCATGTTCAGGAATTTCATATCTAGGCAACCTGAAAAAAAACATGTGCCACTTCAAAACAGAACAGAAAAATCCCAGTATTTGAAATGTTTTTTTAATATTTTGTTAAAAATAATGGTCTGGTATCAATCTCACTGTTTAGTTTTTGTTTACTGGTGTTGACTAGTTGCTTCTCTACATGGAGATGTGCAGTCCTGCCCTTCATTTTAATAGAGCTTAATGATTCGAGGAAGTTGGTTTTTTTAACCTGCCTGCATCTGTAACACCTTTTACATTCTTACAGTGCCAACAGTCTACACAAGCTAAATCATTGTGACAGTAATAGAATGAGACTATTGTCCTCCAGGGATCTGTGAAGGTTATTGCTGCAATCACAACAGGGTTACTATTATAGGGTCAGCCAGTACAAGCAATTCCTGGTGGTACAAAAACTTGCCTCTTGACTGTATGGTGCAAATGAGATCTAGCTATATATTTAACACATCTGCATATAGGCATTTATTATTTGTTTGAAAAGTATTAACTATTTTGTGTTATGAAAACTGGAATGAAAATTGTAATGAGTAAAATTTCTGCCTATAGAACAGATAATCTAAGAGGGGTGTTTTAACTTGGTTGTATGTATATGGGGAATCAAGAGGTCAATATCCATGGTGAGTGACAGCTTCTTCATTTCTGAAAGTATAAAATTGCCTATTGTATTTATTAGCTCCACCGTAGAAATTGCTGCCCCCTTCAGGCATAATAAAGCTTCATGTAAATTAATTCCATATAATGCTCTTGTTCGCTGAATTGGCTTTATTTAAAATACAAATCTTTGGGTTCTCAGAACTTGTCAGACAGCTGTCATATTACAGCTTGAAGAGCCTTAAGGAAATGAATTGAAATATTTAAAAATGGAAAACATAAGGTATTGTAGATAAGAAGCCACAGGCAGAAAATAAGCCTTCCTCCTTTCCCTCCTCCTGCCTCTAATCTTACCTGATCCAGGATGTTATAGGCTTTTTCAGTGCATCTCATATTGGATTGTTTTCTTTTATGCTGGGTTTTGCTTTTGCATAACTGTTCTGGGATGATAACAACACTTTGAGGTATTATTCAGGAATGTTGATGTTTTGGATCTTATAAAGTTCCCTACAAAACTCCAGAGGTATTTGAACTGGATCAGGCTCTTCAGAGAAGCCAAGAATTGTTACAGGATATGCAAAGGCAGTAAACACAGTTTGATTTTACAAACTGATTTCTCTAAAACCATGTAGTCTGTATATTGGCAGCATAAGTGTCAAGGGTCAGATTCTTAGGCTGCTGTCATGACCATCCTGTGCCTTCTGTCCTTCTTCTTCATCTGGCCACTTTCTCCCACTGGGAGCTTTATGTTGGAGAAGAGGAAAGGGAGAGTAAAGCAATGACTGTCTAATTATTAATGTGCATTCATCTGCCTTGGATGGCAAAAGGTGATCCCACTGCAATATCCAGTGTAAGACCTGCAGAGCAAAATGTGACTGTCAATCAAGTTTTATCTCGATTTTGGAGGACATCAAGCTTCTTTAGATTTTACTCATTTATGCAGGGAGAAGCAGTAATATTCTCATCACTGAGTACTAGTGGTACCACAGTTAGATGCAGCCATTTCATCACACATTTCCACAGGAGCTAAATTCTTTTTCTCACATAGACCTCCTTTTTCTCCTACTCATCCTTGAGTTTGGAGTACAATTTGACAGTCTGGAATTGATGTACACACACATACTCTCACAGAACATCTGTATAATTTGCATTCATTTCTGGGCCATCTTGCATGTATTGAAAATAGACATAACAGTCAATTTCCTAAAATGGTAACTGGCTTTTAGTGAATATTGAAAGAAAAGTCAATTATGTTGTTTCTTAAATATGAAAACAGAAGTTTCACTGGAAAGCATCTTGTGAAAAATAACCCAAATATTTGTATCTGCAGTATGGATGCAGGAGGAGACTGAGCGAATTAACCAAACTCTTACTGGAGCTGAAAGGAAGACAGCACTTTGTGCCCTTCTGGAAGAAGAGACAGAGCTCATTGCTTGCTTTGGGATGCACAAACTAAATGCCAATGTGGAGAATCAGCAAAAAGCAATACTGCACCTTCTGGGTAAGGTCAGTAATTAGGCTGATTAAAAACAATACCAAAGTACAGGAAGAGAAAATACACCTGCAAAGTGCCAAAAGTAACTTTTGTAGCTTTTAACAGTTAATTATGTGAATACTAATGTTATAAATATCCAAATTATGTGGTTGTTCATGTCAATACAATTCAGTAAATTTCTTTTTCCTAGCTGAGAATCTCATAGCTCCCAGACTGATTGAAGATAGAACAGTGCATCATTAAAACTGTTAACTATAAAAAATATAAACAATAAATATAAAAAAATATAATAGCAATATATTATGTTTCAAAAAGTAAATTTGTCATTAATATCCCAGCTGAGCATGGGCCTCTGGTCATCATATGTCTGTCTTTAAAGAAAGAATTTATTTTGTTTTCATGTGTAAAGTCTGATACTGAACTCAGTTATTAAATCACTAACTTCAGTTCCTTTAGAACTTTAACTTGAGATTTCATTCTTGTATAGTCTTCGGGATTATATTTAAGGCAAGTGTTCTTCATTGTTTATTAAAAAAATGTGAGTATTCCTTCATTCACAAAGATTATTTAAAATGGCATTAAATTCAGTGGCATCTTAATGTAAAATACAAAAACCCTCATCATTTTAGGCAGACATCTGGCAATCCATCCCCACAGAAAAAAAGTAATAGTTTATTTTCTGGCTGTTTTTAAAGTATGTGACATGATTTTGAAAAGAAATACAGCAACAGAAATGGTTTTTAGCTATTTAATACTTTTTATTATTATTTTAAAATTTTGACTATTTAGTGCTCAAAAGTAAAAATAGCAGTTTTGTCCAAGAGAGACTTTATTTTATTCTTTTTATTACTGATGCAGGGGAACAGTACTCTAAAAGTGATTTCATAAAATCTATTACATTTCTAATTATGAACAAATTGCTTATCTAAAATGGTGAAACTGTTACCCCACTCATTGCTGTGGTGTGATTGTTTTCTGTCTTACTGCTTTCAAGAATGAAAAATCCCCAGAAAACTAAATAATTAGAAATTTTATCAGAGCCTTGAATCATTTCTATGTTTGATGTTTGCTTCTACTACTTACAATCTATTCTGTTATCTTCTAAGAAAAAGAAACCTGGAACAGCGAAAGCAAATATATTTCCCTCTTAACTGACTGTTGTTACTTTTCCCTTAAGGACTGATTTCCAATGTCCTACCCTGTACAGATTACTTCCAGCACATATTCTGACAAGCTGTACACTTTTCTTATGTCTAGAATCAGAGCAAAATGTTCTTCAGTACAAGAATTCTCAGTGACAGTTGATGTTTGGAGATTCAGGAGACACATCAGAGACAGCAGATGTTCTGTCTTTCTAAACAGTAGACATTTTTCTGAAGCAGTTACTACTAATTTATTTATTCCTATTTTAAATGTATAAATTATGTTTTTCATGAAAGAGACTGTATTCTTTTTCATTTTAAAATCTAATGAGCTTCTGAACTAGTGCAACTTATAATGGTTTTTTATCATGTCAGCTGTAGGGTTTTAAGTGTTCTAAACTGTTGACACAGATAACAGCTTAACTCAGAGGCAGAAAAAGTAACAATTTCTGCATTTTTAAAAAAGATAAAATAAATATAATTTTGTAAATCTCAAAATTAGATGGATTGTTTGCTATGACTCTAACCGTGCAAGTTAAGCAGCTTAAATTACAAATTATTGTAATTTATTGAAAAAAATTTGAAATTTATTGTTGAGTGCTTGATTAGGGATTATTCAGTTTTTTCTTGAACTTTGAGCTGGTCATGTTGATCTGGACATTTGCCAGTTAAAGCTGGAATAACACCTTTTACATCTGAAGACTGCAAGCTGCAATAGCCAATGTGGTATGAAATTTGCTTCTCCATGAAAACCTTTGTTCCCTTTTTTGTTTTTTTAACCATGTACCCTCACAGGCATGTGTGCTCTTATGAATGTTGCTGCTGGTTGTGTATGTACTAAGTTCTAGGGAGTTCTTTATGTTGAGCTCATTCTTCTTCAGCATTTGTATTTTGAAGAGGAAGTATTTGATTAAGCTTTTATATGGCAATCGTATTTTCTTAAAGAAATTTGTATACTTGTTAACAACTGATGGAGGTTTTTTTTAATTTTACTTACCTTTTTCTCTCTGTCTGGGGTGATGTGTTTCCTCGGGCACTTTTTCTGCTTTCATGCATTGGTAGCAGACTGTAGTTGTAGTAGCCTTGCTTTCTGAAGTAATGGAGATAACAGGATTATTGTAAATTCCACAGCACTGCCAGCAGTCTAAAAGACAAGAAAAAGCTGGAAGAAGATCTCAAAGTTTTAGTTTTTCTCTCATCAGTCTGGAGTACAGAAAAAGTCCTGAAATCAGAGAATTTATGATTCTTCCTTTTTTTAGTAAAAAGCTGCATATTTTTCCTTAAAATATTTTTATGTCATACCCAGATATGATAAGGTAGTAAGAAAAAATACAGAAGTTACTGATATATCTCCAAAGAATTAGTTATAATAACATAATTGGTCTGTGTTAAGAGTTATTTGCAGAATGGGATACCAAGGCTGCTTGCACATATTTGGTTTGCAAATTTATCGGAAGAATGTAATTTTACTATTTCCTAGGTTATTCTCTGGCCACTGATTCTTCCTAGCATAAGCAAATGATCTTTCTGTGTTATTGTAAGTGATTTCATTGGAGAGGATCAAATGTAGGTATTGAATTAACTACTATGTGGAAAACAGTGTCCCAGTCTAGCATACAAGGGACTGACAGCATGATAGACCTTCTAAATTGGTGTCAATTTCATTGTTTGCAAAGTGTGGAGTTCTTTTTGTATGGTTGAGGGTTTTTTAAGAATTTCTACTATTAGAATTTTCTAGTATTTCTAGTACAAAGATAGTGGAACAAAATGAAGATACAGTAGAATGCTCCCTATTTATGACAGACAGAAAACTGCCTCATTATAGTTTTGCAGAAATTCAAAGATTTCACCAAGGAATTAAGAGTGTGTTGTTTCAGGTTTTTTTAACTAATGTCTGGTTTTGCTATTGCATTTCTTTGTTTGGTTCTGAACTATGACCTCTGATTAACAATATCTCCCTTAATTATAGTTCTACACCTGTTGATAATGTAATTAAATGTCAGTAATTCAATGTTAAATCCTTTTAAAAATTATTTTTTCTTTCTTTTGCCTACCTAGCTTTATAGTTTATTTATTTAAAAGTGAGGAAAAGCGTATTTTGATTGTGCTAACAAATCATGTCTCTTCTAGCTATCTAATATTCTTGGTATTTTTATGACTTATCACCACAGCAAGCCTATTCCATCAAAATAATGATTGTGTCAATGGTGGGGTCATGTCCAGAAAACTATTAGGCATGTGAATGATGCATGAAGTGCTGCTGTTGTTAAGTCACACTGAGACTGCAAGGCGAAGTATGTGAGTGTTAGTGAACATTTAAGTTCCAAATATAGTGAAAGAGGATAATTAATACACAGAATGAAGTTTCAAATACCTCTCCCAATTAAGAAAAGGAAATGGAGTTAAGTAATGATGGGGAGAGGCTTTTGAAAACTCTTTTTCTATTGGAATTGGATACCTATCTCCTTACATAACAGAGTGATTTGCAACAAAAACCAGTCTTCTGGAAAGAAGAGAATAGTTGGACTTTTCAGACCCAGTGGGGCACTTCTTACTGTCTATACAAGTTAAAGATGTGCAAAGAGATAATTGAAGCATAAGGATTATGGTATGTGGTCAAGTTAGCAAACAAGCAAGGTGAAGTACTGGCAGACTATAAACACATCCCTCGCCCTAGCTCTAACGAAGTGTATTCCTTCTATCTGTGTCTGCAACTGGCATAAATAGAACAGTTCCCTGGAGATATTTTTTACTGCAGTAGACTTTAAGGTCTTAAATTTGCAATCTTTACACAGTCAACAGATGTATTGATTTTTACTGATAGTTTGAAGGGATTTATGACTGCAAGGTGAAATAGAGCAAATGTATTCTAACACTACTGTCAGTAAATTCACTTTAAAGAAGTATAGCATATCCCTGTAGGAGAATATTATTTGCTTTTAATATCCTGTAAGTTGAAATTTTCATGACCTGCAGCTCTAAATAAAGTGTGCAATTGAATACTTGCTCTGGTGGAAGAGCTGCTGTATCAATATCAACAATAGAATTAGCCTTTTGTATTAGTCAAGCATTAACATTAAGTCCCTATTTGCTCTGATGAAACTTGATGTAACATTATGCAATTATTCAGCTTGTGGTCAGATTTTAATAGCTTAGAGTTCTACAAATTGTTTCTGAAGTGTGCACAGCCTAGGAGATGGAAAGCATATGATGGAAAAATCACTGAAATGGATACACAGAACACACTCCGTGGCAAAGAACTACTTGAAATCTACCGCAGCATTTGCACAAAGGACATCCCAAAAGATGAGAGAACAGCTGTGCTGTTAACACTCAAATGTACAGTGAAGGTAAGTTTTATTTTTCTATTTATGTTTAGCTTGAAGCTGTACTTTCCAAAGATGCTGTCACTTAATTATGTTGACACGCAAGCAATGCTGCTGCTGGCAGATGAGTGCCATGATGCGCTGGCAGCAAGAGACCCTTGTGTACTGCATGGCATGAGAGTGTAATTTACATTCCAGACACACTCTAAATTCATATTTCACTTTGTCACATGCGCATTTTTCTTCAAGTTGTGCTAGAATTTTAACCCCATGTTTTTAGACTTTGTATAATAATACATAATACAACTTTAGTACAAAGTTTAGTTTACTTTTAGCAATCTTATGAGAACCAGAGCAGAGATGTATGTGGCAATTACCATTTATTTTTTCTCAGTTCTTTGAAATATCTGTTTAGAATGTTATCTATCTGTTGGTTTGGACTACCGGTTTTATGGGTAGCAAATACTGATTTTTTTCTTCTTTTTACCCCTCACTCCCCGCCCCCACTGTTGCTGCTAGTGTTCCAAATGAATTAGAAGCTCGTTGAGGTTTTTTTTAGTCTTTCATATTGGTTTTATTTATTTATTCATGCGCAGAAAGAATGAATTTCAAGGTCCTTTCAGGATGATACTCTTGACATCAGCCTAGAATAGAATGCTGCTTCCTGCTCTTATTAAAACAAACAAACAAACAAACAAACCTCGTGCTGTTTGTTTAAGTAATGCCAGTATTTGATCTAAAGTCAGTATGACATTGGGAATACTGCTGGTTTATGAACTCTTGCCCATCTTAATACAAGTCAATACTGCTATAGTGAACAAGTGAATTTCTGTAAATTAGCACTCTCTTTTACCTGAGAAGTCATTGAAGTCATTCATCTCTTATGTCTCTCTCTCTGGAGAATCTCCTGCCAAGCATTTGAAATATTGAAGTGACTAATTTCCAGGCATACTGTCAAAGTCCCCCATGCCTTTTATGTGGTGGATTTTTGGGGGGTTTTTGTGGTATTTTTTGTTAAACCTGTCCACATTACACCTTCAGTCTCATAAGCTTCTTAGGGAAATATTTCTTTGGACTTTTGAAGACTTAAAATTTGGCAGTCATGTGTACCTCTGCTAAGCATTTTTTAGTGCTTCCAGGCTTGCAGTTCCTTACAGCTTTCATGTATATATACAGGCCCCTTAAAACAGAATCTATAAGCATTCTCACTTTTGTAGTTCTTTACAGTTATTTCACTGGAGATTGTTTTCCTGAGACACTAATGGGCTCTTCTGTGAGCATATTCTTACATGAATATACAGAGGTATGAATTGTAAAGGGCATAAAATCCATAGTTTCCTTTCATATATGCATTGAGTTATTTTGTTTATTTGCTTCTTCATTGTTGTGGAGTTTATTTTCCTTTTTCTCTTTCTTTTTTTTTCAGGAACATGAATGTAAATTAACACAGGAAATAGTGGCATTAATTGACAGGGAAGTTGATCTTATGTCAAGAGAGGTGAAAGAAAGCAACTTGGAAGGACTGAGGCAAAGAATTTGTACATTATTTCTTCAGTATGTTAAAATTCCAGAGTTTAACCCTGAAGTTGCTGGGTTACTTAAGGTATTATTCTTACTTTGCACCCTGATATTGTGGCCATTGAATTAAAGAGAACGGGAATGGAAAACATTGAAAGAATTTTTTATTTTACATTGTACTGTAGAATTGGTGGGGGAGTTTCTCAAGAAGTATCATGTAGCAAGTACATAGGCTTTACACAAATAAATAAATTTATACAGTCATATTAGGGAGCATGAGGCACAGACATGGTTATAAGAAC
Source organism: Origma solitaria (assembly GCA_013397895.1). Classification (NCBI taxonomy): domain Eukaryota; kingdom Metazoa; phylum Chordata; class Aves; order Passeriformes; family Acanthizidae; genus Origma; species Origma solitaria. Next base: position 1,042,984 of record VZRL01002459.1, read on the forward strand.
CTGACAAGTGGCTGGTAGCAATGAGAGAGGCCAGGAACTCCTGCATCTGAAATAAAAAATCTGCAAGTTATAAATCGTAGATCTTATGGGATGGTATCAGTACAATGTAATAGCAAAGGGGTACCAATATATCAAGAGAGAAATTTGTGTTTTTTCCATTGCTCAAGAGGCAGCATGCTATGCATGCAGAAAGGAGGAACATTGCCCATGTCAAAGTGATGTCTAGTGAGCTTGCACCTAAGCAAGAACTTTTCTGGACTTCTGTTGTAGAATCAGTGGCTACTGTGTGTGAAGAGGGTGTAGTTAGTTTTGTGTGATTGTTTTTCTTTTCTGATTACAGATTACAAATAAAAATATGATTCACCATCATATGTTGCTGCTTTAAGTAGCAATGTCTGTTCTGCATCTATCAGAAGAGGATTCCTCATACAGTGGTTGACGTCTCAGGAGTAGAGAATCTGTCAGATTTAGATGCAGATGTTAGATTTAGAACCAACTAGCAGTTATTTTTACACTAGTTTTATTAGCAGATGCATCATAGCAGAGACTGAAGATTATCCGACTACTCAAACTATCCAGTTACAGACTTGGTCCCTCTGCACAGACTACATTACATTCTTTCCAGTACCCATGAAGGAATATGGGGATGAAGAGGTCACTAGCAAGTTTAGTTTATTTTCTTCCCCTATATTGTTTCTGAACATGTGGGTCTGTTGATTTTGTATTCTTATGTCAAAATGCTAATATGCTCATAATCTCAGGGTTTTATCTATGACATAAAGGGCAGATTCTACATGAGAAATTAAATGCAGAAAATTTAGTTTCTGTTTTCGCTGTGTTGCCATCTTTCCAGAATGGCTGACAATATGCATACATAAAAGCACAAGGAAGAGCACTGGAACATAATGTTTAGGATCTTCATATAGCTTAAAAATGAACTGACAGATTTATATAACTGATTTTAACAAGTGCAGTAAGAAAATACATAGAATTTTGGTATCGTAGCTAAGAAAAATCACAACATTTAATTGGGTATTTTAAAATAAATGCTACTAGCTTTTACATATTAAAATACTTGCATGAAGATATGTAAAATGTATTCTGACAGAGTTAGAGTGATATATAAGTAATACAAAGATACCTTGTGGTAAATTACCTTTTCCTTTTTAATTTTTAGGTTCCACAAGATCCCTATAAGCTTTATAAAAATATTTACTTCTGTCATAGCTGTGAAAATTACTTACCATCCTCTGAGTTCCCCATTCCTGCAAATTCCCGCACCATTGGCAGATGTCGCTCGTGTTACCAGCTTGATAATGAGGCTCGGCGACGAGAAGCATATTTCAAGTACAGACTTATACTAGAAAATCTCAGGAAGGCTGAAGCTGATTATCAGGATGATGCTAAAATTGTTTTCTTAGTTCAGGTACTGTTAGAAACAGTGTTGCTAATAATAGTAACCAGTAGCTTTGATTGTATGTCCTTTATTTTGGGTATGTTGTTGACAGGTTGAGAAATAGCTAAAAAGTTACAACTTCTTCCTGTGATATGGGATGTTCCACACCATAAAGAAGCAGTTCTTAAGCTCTTGAAACATAGGTGTACTTTTAAAGGTGGTTTGCAAGCTATAGACTAAAAGAAGTCTAGCTGACGGGTCAAAGAATGAGATGTTCCAAAACCTATGCTAAAAGTAGAGTGTATGTCTGGATGCTCTTTAATCAAGTGCTCATATCACATATGCACTGAAAATTTTTTTTTACCCAAAGCTTTATTTGGATTTTTACGTGGTTGCAAGACTTGTAGAATGAAACATGCTTCTTCCTTTTTAACCCTGCTTTTCATTTCAGCTTCCAGATATGCAGTACATGATTGAGAACATATGGAACTGTCAGTCAGTTCTCAGTGCCTGCAGTGACCTGTATGATTTGGTTATGGTCAGGTGGGATAAGCAGCATGAATGGTCTCCATGGAACACTATTCTCCTCACTAAAGAAGAGGCAGATGCACATCTTAAGCTGTGTAACCTTCAGAAGGTAAAATTCAATTAGCTTAATTTTTTACATGATTTATGTTATGTTTTAATAGAATCCTGTGACTAAGTATGTTGGGCCAAATTTAGTTGTTACACTTGTCCATGTTTAAATTGGCTCATTGTGACTATTTAAATGATTGCATCTGTACTATTAAACAAAATGGACACTAATCCAGAAGGCAGGTACCGCTTCCGTGTACCTGAACTCTGTCGTGCCCTGATTCTCCTCCTTGAAATGCAAGAAGCTAAGTGGCCTCATCCATGCTGCCTGCTGAAAACAGTGCCATGCATATGCTCTTCCCTCAGATGAGATCAGATCAGACAAGAGCTAGCCTGGATGAAAAGCATATTCAAGACTCACCATAAATACCGTGACAATTGTGTACCTATGCTCTTGCACATGCTCTGGCCTCAGTTTCTGGTCTTACAAATTTCTCATCAAATAGCAGAATGGCTCTTTGCCTAGAGCTTATCCATTTGCTGTCATAAAATTTGTCTCTACTTTCTTACATAGGTGCTATCAAAGTATCCCTTACAACGTAATCTTATAGTTTGCAATTAAGCAATAGAAACATAATTTCTCGTCTAAATTAAACACAGTTAGGACCGTGTTCAAATCTTCATCAAAACTGTAATTTTACATCAATCCCCCCAAATTCCATATCTAAACATGGTGGTTGGTTAAATATCTGTCCTCTGAACGTCATATGTTAGGAGTATTTAATTCTGTAAGGCATGGGAGAATCCTGTGAGCTGTGTTTGTCCTGCAGTTAATAATGGATTATTAAGCATTTCAGCTCCAGGCTATTGATTTATGTAAGTAGTGATCTACAGTCATTGTTGCCTAGTGTTCAGGGTGTTCTTAATTCAATTTTTAATACAATATTGTGTGCATCAGAAATGCAGTTTGAGCTGTTATGTATTGCCCTTCTTTTTGGAAGTCTTAAGAGGATGTGATAGCTAAACTGACAACAAATTAATTGTTTTTTTGAAAGTTTTGCTCTATGGATGAAATATATCAGGGAAATCTAAAGGTAAAAGGAATTCTGCCATCCATTATATTTTGTCTTCAAGCAGACATGTTTGTGTGAGCTTTAGGTTTAGAAGGTAAAATCAGCTTCAAGCTGGAAATCCCTTTATTGACTCCTCTGACTTACTGTGAGTCACCAAGGCTATTCGGACAATCTGAATCTAGTGATGCCTGTCAGCATCCATAAATCTCTGTTACCAGCACTACAGCAGGCAAAGATGCTGATTAAGCACTTCTCTGGTTTGCTGCCATAAGTCTGGTTGTCATAGTCAAAGAAATGCCATTAAATTGATTAGGTCCAGAGCTTCAGTGGATGGGGGAGTTAGGTCACAACAGGTAATCTATGCAAGCGTACCTAAAAATCATGAGGTATTTTCTTCAGCTCTTGCAACAAAAATAGAAGTGAACCAGCTGTAGTGAGGAGTTGCCTTTCTTCACTGGTGATGACCAAATCTTTGTTTCAAAAAAAAAAAAAA